>CM077031.1:53998719-54446803 GCA_039090855.1 Macrothele yani
TGATAACCCTGAATGCGACCGGCAGAGAGACGAGATGTTGGCTAAATACAAACTTTGTGATCTAGAAAAACTTTGGATTTACTGTGAAAGAACTGACTGTATGTTTGAAAGTATTCTGAGAAACTTTTTGGATGAACAAAGGAATTCAAATAAAGTCCTTAACGTTAGCCCACAGCAGTTTCTGCACGTTATTCAATCCAGAGGGATCTTAGATACATCTTAAGAATGTGTCCGTACTTGGAAATTTTGGATTTGGAACACAAGTGTTCCTTCTTTTCTTCAATGGGATTCCAACCTTTTGAACAATATCCTTCGTTGAGAAAGTTACAAAAACTGAACATCCGCATGGTTCGGTGAATTCGGATTCATTAGTTGTCGAAGAAGCCTTTAAGATAATTAATGCAGCCAAGGAAATACATGAAGTTGACTTTGGATATTCCTGCAGAAGAAAACATTACTTGATGATTTACTATTGAAAGGGAGAATTTCCCTTTCTTGAAGCGGTATGTCCCCTCTTGCCATGCTAATGTAACGCTTTGAGTGTAAAACCTATGCACTTAACTAAATCATTAAAGTGATATATTTAATAATTAATGTATATCATGCCCTCATTTCTATTTTTATCATGCATTTTGTAATTTGTCATAACCGTTCGATGTAAATGTATCTTTTGCTTGCTGGAGTCATGCACAGCTCTTGGCAAAATAAAAATGGAATATTTTTTGTAATTTTGAAATAAACCGTTCTTCTAGTAGTTGATGTTTCCGAATTTCACTTTTGTCAGTATTCCTTCTCATTTCTTATTTTTGCTTATGCTTCCAACAAAGTTTTAAGGTGGTGTAGGATACAAAATAGTGAAACACTTCTTTATGACTTAATGCTTCAGTTCTCAGGGTCTTTGTATTAAATTATTTTACGGTGTTTATTGAAAGTACTAGTTAATGATCACTCAAACGTCTGTGTATTCTTGTCTGCTAGAAACATATTTGAAACATATTTAGAAACATATATATTTAGAAACATATTTGGTGCACAGACCAAATTTTGTTACGTAATACTAAAGTACGTGGTATGGAAATTTACACGAAACTTTTTCCGATCTGGCGATAGGACCGTCAAGCAAAAATTAACTGAAATATCCGTAAACTCTTACATTACTTATGTCTCTTAGCACTAGTTTCAAAAAGATATAATTCAAATAAAAGATGGTAGCATGGAATTTGTAGTGTATACGGTCCATTTCTCAATGCGCGGGGTTCAGAAGGGTAATATGATGTTAACAAGAAAGAACAGTTTGTCCACAGCACAAGACCTTATTGTTGCCTCTTTCCAAGGACACGAAGTTTGAGAAACTCGAACACAAGGCATGGAGGTTCATTGGATAGCATATTTATTAGAAAACGGTTCACAACAGTACCATAAACATTCAAAAACATTAAAACTGTTTCAAGACGGAGATTTTCAAGAATGGTGTAAATGACGGCAAAAGACAACGAAGTACACAAAATCAAAATCACCGGTACAACGTAAAACAAGAAAGATGAAACCGAATTTTTGTTTGTAATGAGCACGTCTTTTAAATAATTTTTGACATGTAAAATATATTTCAAGGAGATCATAAAAAAATGTATGTATTCATCACAAGAGAAAGTACACTTTCACCACCTACAGAAAATCTACGCAAAGTTTAAAATACGCAATGTGAGCGCTTGTTATGTATTACAAAAATCCACAAGTACACGCAAAATGTTCTACAAAAAGTCACTGGAATCTGGTGTTGAGAGAATTTTTTCAGTCACCCTTTGAGGAGCTGAGATATCGGGAAAAACGAATTAAACCTAATTGCCCCGTGGAAAGAACATCGTGTATTATTCTAGACAGGAAATATGCACTAAATACCTACTTTCGTGGTTACTTGTATCTGAAAGAAAGCTAATTTTTCAATTAGGTTGTGAGATGCGTAGATGTGCAAAAAACCTAGCTTATGCCCTCTGCTAGCAAACTTGTGCGTTAAGAAAATTTGAAATTATGTTCAGAATATTGCACACCAGATATGCTCTCCGACAAAAAAGGTTTCTTCAAATCCGACTGTGAAAAGCAGATATATCGAAAAAATAATAAAATATTATATGTATCTACCTCCCATAGATGAGGAATTGTGCATAACTTGAAAACGAAACTGTACTCCAAATATACACTGCCGGAAAGTTAAAAAAGAACACCAAGAAGGTATTGGCGGACGATCATGAAATTTGCATATGTTAATGGGGTCTAGTTTATGTAGGTGTGATGTTAATTTCGGGACCACCCGGTGAGCGCTTATGCCATAGCACGGCATAATATGTAAATTATCTTCGGTGGTATTTAAGGAGTATGGCAGAAGTGAATGTAATCAGTCGTCGGCGTACGGACACGTGGGAAGACCCTGAAGAAGCTGCAATGCCTGGACATGGAAGACGTGTAGGATTTCAGCAGTTATCGGACTTTGAGCGAGGTCGTCTAGTCGGACTCCGCGAGGCCGGTTGTCTTATCATCGTATTGCGGAGCGAATTGGACGGGAAGTATCGGTGGTGGTACGATGGTGGCGTAGATCGTCTTCGTAACATTCCCACACGGGAAGACGTGGAACCGAGAGTCACAGACGGACTGATGAGCGGACCGATCGACGCATAAGAAGAGCGGCGTTACAAAGCAGAACATTCAATGCGGCGCAAATCCGAGCTGCCGTTGCACCTGGGGTGACTGTGCGAACAATCGGCAACCGTCTACTGGATGCTGGACAACGTGCACGTGTGCCTCTGGCATGTGTACCTCTGACTCCAACCCACCGTCAGGAACGGCTGCAGGGGTGTCGCCAACGTCTTTACTTTAGAACGCAATGGCGATCTGTCGTGTTCAGCGATGAAAGCAAATTCTGCTTGGGAGCCTCCAATGGCCGTATGCGTGTTTGCAGGCGCACAGGGGAGCGTCTCCACCTTTCTTGCGTCCGCCAGCGACACACAGGGCCTACACCTGGTCTCCTGGTGTAGGGAGCGATCAGCTATCACTCCCGTACACAACTAGTGTTTGTACCGGGTACGTTAAACAGCACCTCCTACATCAACAACATCATTCAGTCCGTTATAGTGCCATTTGCAAGGTCGATCCATTGTTTTATTTTCCAGCAACATAACGCACGCCCACACACGGCACGTGCAACGCAATATGCACTTCAGGGTGTAAGACACCTTCCATGGCCTGCACGTTCACCGGATTTGTCCCCCATTGAGCACTTGTGGGATTTTATGGGACAACGACTTATCCGGTATCCACGGCCAGCCACGACCATCCCCGATTTACGCGTCCTGGTTGAGAATGTTTGGAACTCAATACCTCAAACTTACATCCAACATCTGTAAGACAGACTCCATGACAGAATTGCACAGTGTGACGCAGTTCATAGCGGTTCAACCCCGTACTAACCATGTTACATGAAAATGTTATTTTTCAGTTTACCAACTAATACAGCTGTATTTTGCCATAACGTTTGATCACGTTATCCTCTGTATTCCGTGTTTTTGCTGTATAAATGTCGTTGGTATCAGACGTCTCCTTCTTGTTCTTTTTTCACTTTCAGCCAGATGTATATAATGTATGACTACAAGACTTGTTGTGTTGAGATAGAATAAAAACAGCAACGTTTATCCCAATAAAACGTTTATTTTATATCTACTACATTTTCGCAGAGCAAGCAATTTTTTCCGCATAATCATGACGAAAGATGATGTTGAGCCAAACGCTCTGCAAAACTATAGCCGATTTATAATAAACATTTTATTCTGATAAACGTTGCTGTTTGTATTATACTCAAAACAGTCTTCGTTTTGAGTAAAATACAAACAGCAACTAGGAGTCCTCCCATTGAATTCTTCACGATGGTCGTTAAACCCCCAAACAAAAGCAGAAAAGAACAGTCAGTATCATCCAATCAGGACTCAACTGGGCGTTACAGAATGCAAAGTAAAAATCACACGTCTCTGCCGAAAGGAGTAGCCTCAATTCGACTAAAACGTAGTCAATCATACAAATTGAATGGAGGAAATTGTACTTAGCAAACAACTGATGATATACCCACACAAGTATACAAGATTCAGCGTATGAAGTAGAACAGATATCAACCATGACACCTAAAGGCTTTCAGGAAGGTTTTCCAAAGCCCATGATCTCTTCAATCGACGACAATTTCTGTCTCGCCTCTTATGTAACAGCAGACATAAGCATCTCGTACTTTGGAATAAATGTAGATACGTTCTTAAATAAAATAGTATGCTGCGGTTAGAAGTTCTGAAAGTGATAGCAAATTCAGAAAGTATTGAGCGGACAGCTGGTCAGATAATACTGGACGGACAGATGTAGACAGCGTAGATAAAGTGATATCTCGTTGCCTTCTGTATAAAGGTGAGTATTAGAGACGTGAGAAAGTCCAACGTACGCAGACGTAAAGACTGATAATGAACGGCGTTTAGAGGTTGGAGCACTGAACAACGCGCCGACTCCTACACCTTAGAGCTAAAATCTAGTTTTATCTGAATCAAGGAACGATGATGAAGAATTATGAAAATTGTGGCATTTCCGCACCAAACAGCCAAGAAGCTCTTCAGAGTGAACATAACCTTCAAACAATAAGTCTTCAGCCGTTGAACGTTACGAGAAACTTGAAGGTGCGGATGACCCTAAAGCCAAGAAATCTTATCTCCAACAAAAGTATAACAGGGACGGGCCACAAACGTAAATCTTGGTCAAGATAGAGGAAAGGCCTTTGGGAGGTATTTATACTATATTTTGTCTAGAGAAAAAAAGGTAGCCATTATTACTCGCAGTTCTCAATGTCAGATAAATAACTCGTTGTTTCGTTTATTGGCACAAAAATTACAATGGCCGAAAAGTGCAGAGTCCCACGGTTTACAACAACAAGATACTAAAACGTAAGTTTAAAAAGTACGCCAGAAAAGGAAATCACAAAATACGGTTTAAATGTCTCACAAAGAATTGTCTACACAAAAGGAAAAATACAAATACAAACTCAAATAGAGGACACAGAAGACATCATAATGTTCGATTAAAATGCAATCCACGGTTTTTGGGTTACATGTTAGAAGATTAATATCAAAAAATCAGCACGTTTAAAAAAATCCAACTCAGACGACACAATCATGAAACATGCACAATAGTTAGAGGTCAGGAGCTACAGAAGAACGAGAGGAACATCTAACTCTCCATGATAAGACACGGAGATCAAAGATAAACACGCGAAAAACGTCATGTAACTGTCTGGTTTGAACAAATGATAAATGCTAAGCAAGAAATGGTCGACACTCAGACTGTACAAGGCGATGAAGGTTACCATCTGATACACAATTAAAGTCACTTCCAATAGAGACCATGATCAGCGTTAGAGATGTAAGATACTATACGTAGGCTTCAGTACTTGGAGAACAGCTAATGCGGCATTATCGTGCTGAAACGAACACGATATGAAATCTGGTATTTCTTTCGAAACTTGAAACACATGTAAATAAGGAATCCATCACATTAATCTACAATTTGACACTCACCAATATTTGCTGTAAAACTGTTGTGGAGGGTAATTGCAACATTAGAACCTGTAGTAGATATAGCATGTTTATGATGAAACACATACGGACATGTGCACCGTATATGTAAAAGTGAACAGTGAGAAGTTCGTCTCTTGACACATTAAAACGCCTTTTACTCTGTTATTTGATGTTTCAAAAAGTACGTTGATATTCGACGAGATCTTCAGAAGACATGCTGCCACAAGGTATGTCCGGTTGCTGAAGGAATTCAATTTCGAGTTCACGCAGATAAGTATACGATGTTTTCTGTTTAGTCCGGGGGCAAGACATACAAGATAGGTGTGTTGACTTCCCGACAGACACCGGCGTCAAAAGAAGGGACTCTTCTGTAGAAAGTGACGCTTTTTGGTGTTCGGAAGAAGAAGTAAGATGGTAATTAGATATCAATCATTCAGTTACCATTTCAGATGCTGGGTGTTTCCGGGCAGATAATTAAGCATCTAGGTCCATACCATCGTCCTTGGAATCTGACTCTAAAACGTCAGTTGCAATCATTCCCTACAGGAATAGCGATCTAGTGAACGTTTCAGTTGCATCTTGTTGGTAAGAGGTAAGGGGCAGAGAATGTGGTAAAACAGCATATGATGACGGAGGCACCTTCATCTTGGAAGATTTTGAAGGTTTTGTTATTGTGAAACTTGAGTGATCAACTGCTGATAGAGGTAGTGGTGGGGAAAGAAGAATCTGTTCTCTTGGAGCAGGAACATAAACTGCAACAGAATGTTTAGGTTGGGAAAGTGGAGTTGGCGGCTGTGAAGGCTTTTCCACAGTCTCCTCAGGGTGAGAAGCTGCTGATGCCCGCTGACGTAAAAGTGCGGAGATTCCGCACGCACATTTCCATCTTATTTATAACAGGAGCATGTGTCACCCACATGAACATATATTCCGTGATTCTAGTTAGAAGGTGTTAATCAGATGAGCGACGGCAGAGCATTAATAGCCACTTCATTAGGAAATGCAACCTGAACTACTCGTTTAAAGGTACAGATATGACCAAACCTTTCATTAGAGACCATAGGAATACTGAGCAACTTGATTCGTCTTAAAACAAGACATTTTTAGATTGATCCGCAGTCTACGTTTTATGTTTCTGGTACCACTGTAGTTTTTGTTTCATATTTAACTGTGACACCAGATGTTTTGCCGACACACCACCCAGGCGGGTTCCTACAATCTGCCGTCTTTGGACCTCCGACAGGTCACCCATTGTGCCTTCACCTCAAACGAAATGATGCAAACAGCAATTTACAATGCAATCACACAGACCCTTTAGAATATAAGCAACAATGTTTTACCAAAAAAAGTATAGCTACATGTTCGGTTTACACAAAAAGCAGCACATACCAAAGTCCCTGTTTCCAGCGAGGTGTTTCTATTATCTTGAACAGCCCCTGTACACTCAGTAAAATATTTTTGACATAGGTCGGGTGGACATCCGGTTAAGGGCAACAAACCCGGAACTGAACGCAGGGGATAAAGAGGTGGACAGCATTGCTTCCCAACACTGTGTCGCAGTCGAAGAACATGGGTGACGTGGTGGTCTGTGCGACTTTTTTTTTATTGGAGGTTTAACGACCACCGTGAGCAACTCAGTGGGCTATAAGCATTCGCCCGTCCCTAAGTTTGGGTCACTGGTTCCAGGGAAGGGAGAGAGCCAGTGCCGTAAGACAAACACAACATCCATACTCTTACCGGGATTCGAACTCGGACCCCGTTCGGACAAATGATCAGAGGCCATCGCTTAGACCGCTGCGCCACCGGGGCGGCTGAGTGATTTTGATCAGGGATGCATTGTTGGTGCAAGACATATGGGCCATTCTATCGCTGAAGTGGTAAGAACTCTATGGTTCCTGAGGGCTACTCTATCAAAGGTGTACCGCGAGTATACTTTTTGCTTTTGACGGACATACCCGTGTCCAGGGACCAAGCAGTTGCAGACCATAAGACATATGGGCCATTCTATCTCCGAAGTGGTAAGAACTCTAGGGTTCTTGGGCGATACTGTATCAAAGGTGTACCGCGAGTATACTGTTGACGAACATACCAGTATCCAGAGACCAAGCAGTGGTAGACCATACGATATATGGGTCATTCTAACGCCGAAGTGGTAAGAACTCTAGGGTTCCTGAGGGCTACTGCATCAAAGGTCTACAGCGAATATACTCTCGACGGACATAGCTGTGTCCAGAGATCAAGCAGAAGTTCCACACACCATTGGACATGGCAGTGTCCACACGCCATTGCTGACCAGTGTGGATGTGGAATATTGACGTTCGTATAGACGTACCGCTTGGCAACGTTGGCGCAAATCACATCCAGGATAATTATCGGAGGATCAAACAGCGTAGCAAGGGAACAGTACGACGTATGCAGCGCACCCGGGCCTACGGGAGAGGCACCATACTTCTGTGCAATTGTTGCTACTTATCATCGGAAATTATGCTTCGTTTGGAGCCGGGAACATTAAATCTGGAGCACTGCAGAGTGGTGCTGCATCGTGTGACCAGATAAATCTCGTTTTCAGCTGTACAGAAGGGACAGGATTTATGATACCAAGTTTGGTAGGTCTGAATTAAAAACTGTAGATTTTACGAAAATTTTGCATATGGGGGGCTCTTACCCCCTGGGTCTTGAAATGTTCCGAAAACCGTCTACCGTGTAAGTTAAAGTACCATGAGATAATGTACCAATTTTGGTGGTTCTAAAGTGGAAACTGTAAATTATACTCAAATTTTGTGTGTGGTAGGGGGATGGAGTCTGACCCCCGGGCCGTGACCCGTTCTAAAAACCATTTACCGTCCAAAAACCATTTTACCGTCTAATGTTTTTAGTGCCAAGGAAAAGCGTAACAATCCTATCCTGTCTAAGTGTCTAAACCTTATAAATTTGATAAGGGCGGGAGACTTTCGAAATCGTACGTTTTCCTGCATTCGTTTTGTATGTAACCAAAATTTGTAAACGCGACGAATTGGTCCTTGACAAATTGACGCTGGCGACGAATTAACGTGACACCCCGCTAACTCTTGCTTTGTAGTACTCCTTGGTTCCAAACATCTTATTTTAGACCTCTAATTCATCCCATAGATGCTCTGTAGGATTAAGATCAGAGCTCTGTGCTGGCCAGTCCACACACGATAGGGAATTATCATCAAACTAGGCCGTAACAGTCGTTGCTTTATGGCTCGGTGCATTATCCTGCTGGTACCAACACGGCTCAGTTCTATATTATTGCCACAGAGTTGGTTGGGCATAATTACCCAAAATATCGAGGTAGGCGTGCTGGTTAACAGGTTTGTCCACGATAATCAATGGGCCGGGACCATACCACAAAAACCTCCTCCACACGAGTACACTGCGTGCTCCAAACTTGAACCTAGGAACAGCACAGTGTGGTAAATTGCATTTCACCGGCTACCGCCATACCCACACACGACCTTCAGACTGATGGATCGTGTATCTGGTTCGATCAGTCGATAGGACCCGTTTCCATTGATAGATCACTGGAAACGGTCCACGATAAATATTCTTTACACCATGTTGAATGACGACTAGCATTCCGAGTAGAGATGAAAGGCTTATGAGTATCTTCACGTCCACGGTAACCCATGGCATGAAGTTATCTGCGAAAGGTACGAGCACATACCGAGGTTCCAGCATTGTTCCTCACTTGTACACTGAGGTCTTGTGCAGTACTTCGTCGATTAGCTGTAACGACTCTCCTGAAGCTTCGACGTCCTCTATAACTGATTTTCTTTGCTCTGCTGGTAAGTTTTTCTATTTCAGGCACGCCATTTGTCTTCCACTTATTCAGTACATCCAAAACAGTTGACTTGGGTACGTTTAAACGCCTCTCGGTTACCGTTATGGACAACCCATTAATATAACATTCAACAATATTTCCTTTTTCAAAGTCAGTTCTCTCCCGCCGCGATATTTTCACTCAACCTCACAGTGCGGTATGATCGCGCCCAGCTGTAGGCTTGTTTTCATACCATTTGCAGCTATACCGCGCATCTTAACAACGCAGCGGATCCGCTTGCTTTTGAAGGGGTGTCCGGTGGCTTTGGTCATTATAATGTATTCTGAAGTCCTCACAGAGAACGCGTAGAATACATGTAGTTTAATACAACTATACTGAAGCAAACTAAATCTAAGAGCAAGATGCATTATTTCCCATTAACTAGCAGCTGATATAAATCATGAGTGGTACCCACTCAGTAGCTATTTAATAATTTGCACAATAATACAGAGAAACTCTTCCCGTCTCAAGGAATCGGATTATAGAAAACCTACTTCTGACAGACTAACTCATTCACAAAACTATTGTAATTTAATGCTTATCAGACAAACTCACAATTGAATTAATTAACAGAAAGCTTAAAGTTCAGATTATGTGACTCAGCTTTTCATCACTTCTAGGATTGCAGTTAGGGACTCCTTCCGTCTCAAGGAATCGAATGATAGAAAACCAACTCCTGACACACTAACTCATTCACTAAACTAATTTAATGCTTAGCAGACAAAAATCACAATCGAATTAATTAACAGAAAGCCTAGTGTTCAGGGTATGAGATTTAGCTTTTCATCACTCTTAGCATTTTAGCTTAAGGCAGAGCATTCACTTTACAAACTCGAATCCTCCAATCATTTTGCTGCAAGGCTTTACCTTCAGAAACCTGTTCATTCATTTGTTCAATGGCACATGTACTTGGAGTGCCACTTTATCAAAACAAATAATCAACGCTGTCAAATTATTGAACATGCTTTGTTCTAGTTTGTACAATGAAAGTAAAATTTTGTACGTCACCGGACGTTGTACTTTTCTGCGCTCTAAAAGAGCCACTTCAAGAACATACTGCAGTACTACTTTTCCAAACTGTGTACCAAAGTGTTGTACTGGTTTTGTACAGTTTTGCACACCCAAAAGAAAGTTTCGTACACCACCAGACGTACTATGTTTTGACTCTCGTTTGTGGCTGTCGAACATGTACTTAGAGTGCCACTATTAGACAGCCAAAAAGTACCACTTCCGGTGGTGCACAACATTTTGTGTTGGGTGAAGAAACTAGGACAACCACTATTAGACAGCCAAAAAGTACCACTTCCGGTGGTGCACAAAATTTTGTGATGGGTGAAGAAACTAGGACAACTCTCTTGCAATGTTTATTTTTGGTTTTGGAAAATTAGCACTCCAAGTACATTTATCTTTTTAACAAGGCGTTTAGACCTACGGCGTCATGTCTTTTCCCTTCTGTCAAGATTCGGTTGAATTGCATACGAACGACTAAACCTTTTGAGTGATCCAGTAATCAAAGACTGTTATCGAAGTTACTGAATCTTCGCTTTTGAATTTCGTCTTCGATTGTTGATCTTTCTGTTCTTATCCGAGAATGCGGCCACAATGGCCTAATGGTTAACTTTCGTGACTGCCGTAGGAAAGTCTCTGGATCGATCCCAGGCAAATACGAATGCTCGAGCCACTAAATATCCACCGTGATTCGGATATGCACGTTAAGCCGTTAGTTCAAGGGTACTAGGCTCCTGGTTATACATAAAGGCTCTGCCTTCTTTCTTTGTACTTTGCTTCGGAGTGACTTTCTTGTCGGGCACTCTAGTCCTGATCTCCTTCTTCTAAGGGTAGTCTAAAACCTGGGATCTGACACTTCCTACCTAAAAGGCTCTACATAAAGCTCTGTTATCAGAGAATTTAGAGCCGCGGTAAACCAGTGGTTAGCACACTCATGTGCCGTTAACTGGGATACGGGTTCGATCAAAAACATTTGCAGCAACACATTTTTGGCAGCGGCTGTAATGTTCGTCGAAACACTTCTGGAACACATTGTTTGCAATGCCCTTCAGTACAAGCAGAGATGTGTTTTTAAACGTCTTTTGCGCTCGAAAACTGACGATCCTGAAGTCGACGTGTTAACTCAGAGAAGAGGTGGTCACAGTGAGCGAGGTCAGGTGAGTACGAAGGGTGTGGGAGGACAACAGTTCTTGCTTTGCCGAGAAACCCATGAGCGATGAGTGATCTGAGTGCCGGTGCATTGTGATGCAACAGCACCCACGATTGATCGCCCCACAGTTGAGTCTTCTTTTACGGATCGGCTTACATATACATCGTATCATGTCGAGATTGAATTTCTTGTTGATAATGCGTCCTTCCGTGATAAATTCAAGCTGAACAATATCCTCAATGTATAAGAAGAACAGTAGTATGATTTGTTACGATCTCGGCGGAATTACTGCTTGCGTGGAAACGATTGCGATTTCCACTTAGCTCATGCCCGCTTAGTCTGAGGGTCGGAGAAGAAGCACCATTTTTTATTCCTCGTTATGATTCTTCTAAACAATTGTGGGTCTTGGTCGGCGGCGGTTACGAGATCGCCCGCCATTTTAATCTGTTTAGCCAACTGATCTTCAGTTTACATGCGTGGCACGATGTGTCGACATCCCTGCTGTATCTTCAGATCATCCGTTGACACGTAGTTTTCGATATCCCATCAGCCTCTGGTATTTGATTAATCGTCTGTTGTCTGTTAGCGGAACAATGGCCGCAAACTTCGAAATGTTTTCATCCGTGCGAGCTCTTACTGGCCAGCCGCTTCGTTCGTCATCTGGTCTGAAGCGTCGATGTCAATTGAATCTTTGTTACCGCGACAGGATGTTTTTGCCATGAACTTGCCTCAACATCTCGTAAGTTTCGATTGTAGTTCTGCGCGAACGAACGCAAAACTTAAGGTTAACGCACTGCTCAAGAAACTCTGGTTTTCATCAATTACCGAACACTCCGTTGTTGTTTACGATACCAGGATCTTCCGCAGAGAGCGCGTAACGTAGATGACCGAAACCAATTTCCCTGTGAGGGGGATAATATGTAATGTAATCCAGTAATCACCGTACGTATGAGATACACATGCTTTGCTGTGTAGGCGCAGACCGCGAACGCAGCCAACTCTTGGCTTCTTTTTATACCGTTTGCAGCTACTCCGCGCATTTTAACAACGCAGCGGATCCGCTCATTTGCTTTTGAATTTTTTCCATTTTAAAATTTACTTTATGAGTGTCCACTCTCGGGCCATTAAAAGGTCCTCTGCGCATTGAACAATCCTGCTGTGGAGGAAGAACTGCCTTTGTAGCAATAAACTGCGGAGAAGGCGTTTTGAAAGTATAAAACTGGTTGGCCTATACCGGTCTCCTAAAGTTGAGTTCCGTGCAGGCTCCTAGCAAAAATGTCTGATCGGTTTTTGCCAAAACCTCTGCTTCAAAAAGTCAAATTTAAAAAGATTAGATCGCCTTATCCTTTTTAGTTTGAGGAACGCTTTAACTGATTTCGTAAGTTTTCTGTTTATAATTCTGGCACTAGGCGGTGTTACGGTAGATTTCCGCTTGCATCTGTTACTCCGCTTCTAAAAATCGAATTCTGTATGCCATTTGCTTTGTGGCTAACAGTATAGATACGATATACACCTTCTTGAAATAATAAAGTTTTCCGGCTGGGAGGTAGAAACTTAAAAACCTTTTACACCTTCAGTGCTTTCAGGAAACGTATTAAAATAATTCTTTTTACTAAAAAGTTTTCCTATGAAGTATACTTTTCGCATATTTTCATTTTGTCGGTAATCACAATACTTCCGTTAATGGGCGTAAAGTTATATTACTTTATTTTTCAGTTGAAAAGCACAGTTAAGGAGAAACTAATTTATCTTCAGGTTAAGTGTCTAATATGGTGATCACAACACGATAGAAAAATGTAAATGTTGCAAATACAACCATTGCGATAAAAATGAAAAAAATAAACCTAAAGCACTCAGAACGAATCACTTAATTCAGATTAAAATTAGTATGTTCAATGTACATGTATAGGAAAGGAAATGATTGCAATTCAAGAGCAGATGGGCCATTCGTTCGAATAAAACAGATACATCGATGGGGAACAAATCCATAGGCTGTACCGACACCTCTGGCTCGGATTCAAGCGGTTACCCAGCGTGGCACAGAACCATAATTTCGAGGATGCTGTCCTGAAGTGTAGGAACCTGATGGTGTCCAACAGCGAGCCATTTGGTTGACGTACTCTTATGGGCATAGGTATTGTCTCATCATCTTCCAATTACATTCGATTGGTGAGCGGTCGAGCAATGGGGCTGGCCATTAAACGGTGTCGACATTGCGGATACAGCCGGATAAATAGTGCCGTGTGTGGCCGGACATTATTCTGTGAGAAAAATCGTTCTATGCTGCTGCGACAGGAATGGCTACACAACAGGTCGTATAATGTCGTCGACGTACAGTTGAGCCGTCAGTGTGGTACGAAGAACTCCGAAGGGTGTCCAGCTATCGTAGGAAATGGCACCCCAGGCAGTAACTCCCGGTGTGGGAGCCGTGTGCCGTTCCACGGTAATAAGCAGGATCCGTGCGCTAGCCGACTCCTCTTTCGACACGTATGCTCTGATTATGAGCGTAAAGTGCAAACCGTGATTTATCAGTAAAGACAACACGACGCCATTGGGTAATATCCCATCAAAAACACAAGTATTGGGAAACTGCCGACCGCCAATGATGGGTCATAATGGATGAAATTTGCAGTTTACGGTAAAGTAGCGATCCTTCAGCGCAAGCATTTGACGGCCCTGACACATCGTTGGGAATTACAGGCCTCCGAGCAACCCCAACACGAGGTGGTTGGTTGGTTGGTTGGTTAATTGAGTTTAATGGCGCAAGGGCCATGGTTGGCCAAAGAGCGCCAAAGGACATCAAGCAAAACTAAAGCAATAAAAACGTACACAAGGTTAAAAACAGGCTGATGTAGTAAAAATGAAATATGATAGTGAACAAGTTAAAAGCTAGATAAGTTTAAAAAAGTCAATGTCTTGTAAAAACGAAAACACTGCTTTCATGTCGCAGGCTTCGCCAATAATAGTTTGCAGCGTAGCTGCTCCTTCGTCCAACAGATGAGAGTGAAAATGACGAAAACGATGATCACAAAACCGAACACAAGTACACAAAACATGAAGGACAGTGAGACGACAGTTGCACGTCTCACACACCGGGACACTCTCGCCACACAGCAAAAAGCGGTGAGTAAAACGACAGTGCCCAATGCGGAGACGTGCAAGAACAACTTCCTCACGATGGTTCTTCCGCAAACTAGACATCCAAAGTCCGATCTGTGGTTTGATGGCATAGAGTTTATTGCTGCCCTGCTGAGACCACAGGGACTGCCACTCATCCATAACAAATTTCCGGATCAACGGCCGATAATCTCGGAAAGACAGTGGCAGCCGAGCTGGCGACATGGAGGAAACAGACCTGGCAGAGAAATCTGCCAGCTCGTTACCCCGGATCCCAACATGGCCAGGAACCCAACAGAATCGGACCAGGAATCCAGCACCTTCCAAAGTTCCAAGAAGACGACGGACATCACGGGTGACCGGTGAGTCCGTGTCCTCTGGAGAAGATAGGACTTGGATGACGGACTGGGAATCGGAGCAAATCATAGCGCGACGATGAGATCTAGACTGCACGTGACACAAAGCGAGGTGTACCGCACGCATCTCTGCCGAAAAGACAGTGGATTCCGGCGGAAGCCTCTCAGCATGGGAGGCATCGCCACACACGAAAGCGGATCCAACAACCTCACCGGATTTCGACCCGTCAGTAAATACAGGCACGAAATCCGGGAAGAGAGACCGTTTCTCGGCAAAGAGCTGCTGGTACACCATAGCAGGTGTGGAAGACTTTGGCCACACACAAAGGGAAAGGTCAGCCGTAGCTTGAACCGGCTGCCAAGGCGGTTCATTGTAGAACCGGGTCAAACCAATCCTTGACAGGTCTAGACCAGCATCGCGCACCAAGTTCGACAACCGAATCCCAAACGTCGGAACACAGGAAGGCCGGCGTGAGAATAGGCGGTCACATTGCGGTTGGAAAATAGAACCATGCAGTGGATGATCAGGAAGAGACTTCAATTTGGTGAAGAATTGAAGAGACAGCTGCTTACGTCGGATGCACAACGGCGGTTCATGGGCCTCGACATGCAGGCTATGCACGGGAGAGGTACGGAAAGCACCAGTGCATAGCCGCAGAGCCTGGTGATGGACAGGATCCAGAGGCCGCAACACGGAAGGACGTGCCGAACCGTACGTTACGCAACCGAAGTCTAACTTTGACGGAATCAGAGAATGGTAAATGCGAAGCATTGAGCACCTGTCAGCCCCCCAAGATGTTCGAGAGAGGACCTTGAGGATACTCAATGACTTCGTGCACCTCACCTTTAAAGACTGGATGTGAGGTCGGAAGGTGAGTGCTCGGTCAAATGTTAGCCCAAGGAACTTGACTTCTGACACTACAGGGATGGTAGAACACCCCAACGGAGGCTGGGGTCTGGGTGAAGGCCCCGTTTGCGGCAAAAATGCACGCAAACGGTCTTCTGGGTCGAGAAGCCAAATCCATTGTAGGAGGCCCAGGTAGAGATCTTATTAATGGCCGTCTGCAGCTGCCGCTCAATAGTGCGCATGTTAACAGATGCGCAAGAGATCTGCAGATCATCCACGTACATGGTGCCACGGACCGTCGGAGGAAGGAGGGTGAAAAGATGATTAACACGAAGGATGAACAATGTCACAGAAAGAATGGAGCCTTGAAGGACACCCTGCTCTTGTGGGTATAACGCAGAGAGGGTCGACCCGACGCGCACACGGAAACTCCGGTCCTGGAGAAATCCGGCGATGAAAGATGGTAGGTTTCCCCGCAATCCGCACTCGTGCAGATCACGGAGAATGCCGTATCTCCAGGTGCGGTCGTAAGCTTTCTCCATATCGAAGAACACGGAGACCATGTGCTGACGCCGGACAAACGCCTCTCTGACAGATGTCTCAAGGCGTAGATGATGATCTGAGGTGGATCGGAATTTCCGAAATCCACTCTGATGACGTGAAAGAATGTGACGTGATTCCAAATAAAAAACGAAACGAAAATTGATGATGCGCTCTAGAACTTTGCAGAGGCAGCTCGTCATAGCTATTGGTCGGTAGTTCAACGGGTTAGCGGGATCTTTACCAGGTTTGAGAACAGGAACGACAATGGCAGTGCGCCAAGATTCGGGAAAGTCACGCTCGTGCCAGATCCTGTTAAACAGGACCAGCAGACATTCAAGAGAGGACGGAGAAAGGTGCTTCAGCATTTCATAATGGATGTTGTCCGGTCCGACAGATGTTCGGCCGGACCGATGCAGGGCAATCTTCAGTTCGACGGCAGTCAGCGGGCTGTTATAATCGGTAGCGGAAAACGGTCCAAAGGAAACCTTTGACCGTTCAAGCCGTTGCTGTACCTGCCGGAACGAAGCAGCGTAATTGCGGCTGCTGGACACCGAAGAAAATGCGGCGCCCAGACAGTCAGCAATACCCTGAGCGTCAGCAACCGTTCCTCCACCACTCTCAAGAATGGAGATTTCCCCAGAAGGGTACTTACCCCGAATCTTGCGGATCCTGTCCCAAACGATCTTAGAGCTGGTAGTGGTGTTAATTCCGGATACGTATCGTATCCAAGATTTCCGTTGGCTACGACGACGTACCAAACGCGCGTAAGATTTGGCTCTCTTGAAAGCAAGTAGGTTCGCGTCGGTGGGGTACCGACGAAAACTACCCCAAGCCCGATGTTGGGCCTGACGAGCTGCCTTGCAAGTGGAATTCCACTAAGGTCGCGGACAACGTGGAAGTTTAGTCGAAGACTTAGGGATGGTAAAGTCTGCCGCTTGCACAATACAATCCGTAACCGCCGCAACAGCTTCATCGATCGTACCCGAGGTCACCATGGCTGGAGTAATGGTCGCTGAAGCCGTGAATGAGTCCCACTTGGCGCGATCGATAGCCCATCTAGCAGGGCGAGTAGGATGACGGTACCCGTCACCTGCTAGACGGATATCATCAGACACGCTCCAGGACCAGTCAGGATAGAAAGATGGCGAACTCAAGGACAGATCAATGGCTGAGTACGAGCGGGTGGGTTCATGAAAGTAAGTGACTGCCCCGGTGTTGTGGAGACAGAGGGACGTGTTGGAGAGAAGGGACTCAACAACACGGCCCCGGGAGTCACGAGTGGCAGAACCCCACAACGGACTGTGTGCATTGAAATCTCCTAAGATGAAGAAAGGAGGCGGCAGCTGGTCAACTAAATCTTCCAGATCCGAAAGGCTTACAGCTTCAGTTGGTGGTATGTAGATGGAACACACCGTGAGCAGAGTGTTCACAGATAGTTGCACTGCCACCGCCTGCAAAGTCGTCCGAAGGGCACCATGAGGAACAACGACGGCCACTCCTCCGCAGGCGATAACGCCGTCCTGGTGATCTTTACGAAAAATACAGTATCGGCGCAGCGAAAGAGTGTCCGCCGTGCGAATCTTCGTCTCCTGGAGACACACGCACACAGGTGTATGCGAAGACAGTAAGCCTTTCAGATCATCAAGGTGGCGTCGCAGATCTCGGCAATTCCACTGAATGATGGAAGCCATAATGCGAAAAAAATGGAAAGAAAATGCAGAGACGACTAAGACGCCTCATAATACGTCTCAGAATCCATAAGCTCCAGGCCGTCTGCAGGGTCAGGGGGTAAGATAGGGTTGTGCTTACTCCCCGTGTGTTTTTTTGGCTTTGCCCGACTCTGAGTGTTAGGGCTGTGTTTCGGTGAGGATGCGCCAGGTTTCACTGGATCGGGTTTCAGCTTCTATTTGCCCTGAACCTGGGTCCCAGTGCTGGCAGAGGAGCATTTCGGCAACGATGTGGATGTCGCCTTGGAGTCAAGACGGCGAGACTGAAGTGTCTCCAATCCAGCAGCAACGATGTCCTCGAAATCGTAGGGACACCGCGCTGGGATGTGAGCCTCAGTCTGGACAGCAACAGTAGCCTTCTGGACCACCACTGAGGCATACGAACGTCGACCTGGTGGCCCAGGGGAGATCCGCCGTCTGGCCTCTGGATAGGAGAGATGCTCAATAGTCTTTAGACGTTGAATCGCCTGCTCCTCTACCCACTTGGGGCATTGCTTAGAAGCTGCAGAGTGCGCACCATCACAGTTAGTGCAGTGTTCAGAAGCTGCCGAACATTCCAGCAAAAGATGATCCGCAGAAACACAGCGACCACACTTAGCCACATTACGACACGACTGCTGGGAGTGTCCGTAACGCTGGCACTTGAAGTACCTGAGGGGATTGGGTATATAGGGTCGAACGTCAAGATGTAAGTACCCTGCCTTGATGGAAGTCGGCAGGGTTGGGGAGTCAAAGGTTAAGATGATATTGCGAGATGGAACAAGTTTCCCATCTCGCCGAAACAGAATCCGGCGAACCCCAGTGACATGTTGTTCCCCTAGTTCGGCAAGTAGCTCCTCATCGCTGCAGTCAATTAAGTCGCTGGAGGTGACCACGCCGCGAGAGGAATTCAAGTAGCCGTGCGGGGTCACTTGCACCGGAATACCCAACAATGCGGTCGTGGTGAGCAGAGTGGTGCTATGTCTGGAATGAGAGGTTTCGACAAGAAGATCCCTTGAAGGAAGCTTCTTGACATTGCGCGGAGAGCCAGCAACGGCCTGAAGAGCCTTATTGATCCAGAAAGGGCTCTTTGCACTCAAAGGTTGTAACGGATCGATAGAATGAATTAAGAGAAACAGAGCATGGCAAGTGTCAGAGACAAGTTTATTTGTGGAAGGGATGGTCCCATCCTCCATTGGACGCTTTGGTGTCGCACCATGGGAAGTGTCTTTGGAACCCATAAAGAAGAGAGAAGATTCATCCGCCGACCTCCCCACCCACTACCGAGCCCAACGAGGGAGAGCCGGAGGTCCGCAAGCCCAAGAGGACGCAGGACACGGCTCTAGGGATAGTCAGCGGATATAGCAAGTTGGTAGGGCAGACACACGCTCAGCGTGCACCCAGACTTTCCCGGAGAACACCCCTTTGGCATGCCCACCCTACCCTCAAACTCACCCAGCCGAACAGAACGACAAGCCGCTAGAAGTCTGGACACCACTCGGCCACAGACTGCCTGACTAGGAGTGGGTTAGCTCCCAGCCTCCCGTTTAGGGTGAAGCAGAGGGCAAAGAGGAGTATTGGCATCTGGAGACAACTACAACCCGGCCCCCAGATACCTCAGCATCCAGCATCCCTTTTCCACCTGTACGGGTCACCGCACACGGCAAACATGCAGGTAGGTCTAAGCTAACCAGCTCCGGAAAAACAGAAAATGTAACAGAAAAGAGAAAAGACAGGGAAGAGAACGAGGAACAAAACCCGGAGCTGGCGCCTCATCACAACCGCAGCAGCCTACAACTGAGGCGGGTACATGCCATTATATGAACTGAAGACGAAAAAAGCAAAACAATAAGAGAAAATCGGCTCGGGCCAACACGAGGTGGAAGCCGCGACACGGCGCATGCACAGAAGCAACACGTGTAAAGTCTCTCCTGGTACCAGTTAGTTAAATTCGACACCTGTTATTTTAGAGGATGTTAAGAAAAAAAGCCGTACGTAGAGAGACAAATTAATTTTCTAACGATATGCCTCGTTGACGTCGATTACCGTTGGAGGAAATTTATATAAATAATTAATAAACTGTAAGAAATAGTCAGTTGCTCTCTCATGTATTTATAGAAACTAATTTCGTAGCAAATATACTTCACTAACACACGAAGAATCGAGAATACAAACAATTGTGAGACACACCTACTCCATTCCCATGAACAATAAAAAATAATATCCGAAAACTTAGTAAATGTATTGTATAATCTTTCGCTAAAATGCAATAAATCGCTTTAACCAAAAGTCTAGGAAAGACAAAAAAAAATCGTTTTGTTGGGAAAGAAAATAAGAATTATACGCGTACAAACAGGTATTTCTGAAACAAAAACCGGTATAAATACATTATAAAATATTCAAGTGTTTGAAAAAACGAAGCAACCAAATGCGAATATATATTCCATGGGTTTAATACACAAGACTGGAGGAATTAGCTTCTAAAGATAAAAACCGGAAGCAAAATAAAATATATTTCGTATTTAGAAAAACGTAGCTTCGGGCCGTAGAGAAGAAGAGACAATGTTAAAAATGTAACAGAATCTGACATGAACGGGTAAATACATTGACTAATCAATCGCCTTTTAAGTCCACAAAAGCTTTGGAAAACGTCTATAAGTTGGTACGTTCGTTTAATATGAGTGAAGTTCCATCAAGGTAAATAAAAAACCGTTATTTTGAAAAAAATATGAATCATGTAAAATAGAAACTTATGAAAAATAACTTGCAATATTATAAAACAAGTTTGTAAAATCATGCAATGCATTGATTATAATACGCTTTCCAACATACCAGAAATCATTACTTATGTTATCACTCAATGGCAGGGGAATAAATCTTGGTCCTGTTTCCTGACCTTTGATCCCATTTCGATGATATTCAACAGAACCGGTTCGATATACCTCCGAAATAACATGATAAAGTTTTGTCGCAATCGAAGCATTTTTACACGAGTTATGATGCATAAGGGCTATGGAATAGATCCCGCTTCTGTGTCCTAACCTTTGACCTCATTTCGCCCATTTTCAATAGAATTCGTCCCCTGGAAGACTCCTACAACATACTAACATTTCATCCAAATCGAAGAATATTTACGTAAGTTATGACGCATAATGGCGATGGAAGTGATTCCGCTCCTATGTCCTGACCTTTGACCCATTTCGCCCATTTTCAACAGTGTTTGTCGCCAGGTGGTCCCCTACCACATTCTAAAATTTCATCGACTTCGAATCTTTTTTACGTTAGTTATGACGCATAATAGCAGTGGAATGGATCCCGCTCCTATGTACTAACATTTGACCCCATTTCGTTCACATTCAATAGGATTCTTTCCCAGGTGTTCCCCTACCACATACTATAATTTCATTGAAATCGAACGATTTTTACGCGAGTTATCGTGCGGACGAGCATACGCACACAACGCGTGACGTAATGAGGCAGAAGGGAAATGCGACTATCTGGTCGCAAGAGTGTGACGTCTATAAAACTTTAATAGGATCCACACACACCGCGTGACGTAATGAGACAGATGGCGTGACCGCGTGCCAACATTCTCAAACGCGAGATTGTGACGTCATAAGATGTCTAAGCGTTGGTAACATTAATGGAACGACGCCATGACACCAAAAACGTTATAATTCGTGGTGGTTATTTTACCCACTAAACGAATTCTCCTAAAGTTGAGATCAAGCTAAATCGATTTCTAGAACCAGAAAACGGTAGATTAACGACTTTCATCAAAATTCTTAGAGCTGTTTTCAAAATAAAATGTACATACATACATACAAGAATTGCTACTTTAAGGTGGACGTCAAGTAATTTGGCTTCCTTTACTTCCAATGGAAAACTATCTGTACATATTTTCTTCGCATTTAATGCGTTTTCAAGGATGAAAATTTGAACATCGATTAAAATAGCGTCATTTCATAACTTGGAATACTTAAAATTTTCTAAACCATAACCGTAATTATGCAATCCAACATTTATTTGTCCACTGACGTCATCAAAGTACAGGTCGCGCCATCTTTTTCTGGTTTCAACACCACCAAAGAAAACGTTATTGTTTTTTAATATAATTATGCTTATGTTTTAGAAAATGTTAAGTATTCCAAGTTGTAGTATGAAATTATTTTAATCGATGTTCAAATTTCCACCCTTGGGAACACACTAATTGTGAAGGAAATGTGTACAAAAGGTTTTCCATTGGAAATATAGGAAGCAAAATTACTTGACGTCCACCTTAATAGTGTGGGAGAAGTGCGATGGAATGGATCCCGATCCTATGTCCATTGTCCCATTTTCAACAGGGTTCTTCTCCAGTTGGTCCCCTACCACATACTAAAATTTCATCGAAATCGAACCATTTTTACGCACGTTATGACGCATAAAGGCAATGGAATGCATCCCGCTCTGATGTCCTGACCTTTGACTCCACTTCACCCATTTTCAATAGGGTTCGTCCCCAAGTAGTCCCCTACCACATAGTAAAATTTCATTGAAATCGAACCATTTTTACGTGAGTTATTGTGCCGACAGACAGACAGACGGAAAAAGCTGGAGCATATACGCTTCTTCAACCTACGGTTGGAAAGCGTAAATTAAAAAGAGAACACTGCGTTCCACATCGCACAAAAAAGAAGCTGACTTCAAGCAAACGCAACGCAAGTAACAAAGTGTAGTAGTTAAAGCATCTGCGCTGCAACCAAATCATCGTGACTTCGACGCTATCCTGACACATTGGACGCTTTTTCCTGACTGTTTGAGTAAATTTCCCCATCGCCGTGACGTCATTCGGATAACTTTCGTGAGGGCCATAGAAGGGGAGTTGTGGGAGGTTTTTTTATGGCCACTGCTGGGTGATTGACGGAGAAGTTTCGGCAAGCCATCAATTACGTCACGTGATTGCCGGCTACCACTGCCGGACTAAATTATGCTAGCCATGATTTATGGCACGCGCTTGCAGGTCCGCTTAAGGACCGATTGTGGCAGCCACCGCGTGTGATGGATAACTGATGGGCCTCTGGGAGCGTATGACAACTTATGAAGGTGAGAGCTCACGGCCCGCAGCTCGGCCGAGCTGCTGTCCGTGTGGTGGCCGCTGGGACATTTTACTTCCTTCTTGGTAGAGGTAACATGGGGCTGGTGCACGTCTGGCTGCCAGTGTTGGTTTGAGTGCTGACCCAGCAAGATTGCGTTTGCTGGGATCCCACGTTGATCGGGCTTGTCAAAACTGAAACCTAATCAGTGAGCATCACTGGTTAAGTTGCTGTGGTGTCGCCTGTGCCGGCGATGCTCCCTGGTCAGTGAAAGTCAACCGAATGGCCTCCTCGAATGTAGTCTCGGTGCCTCTTGTCGTCTGGCAACGTTTCGGATGGCCATGTGGTGCCTGTAGCCTAAGAAACATGAGCATGGATGGATGAGAGCGACGAATTCGGTTCTGTTTGTGCGGTTTTCACATTCGTTCGATCCTCGCATTCTGTCTTTGCCCTCGGCCTTTATCACTACCCACGTGCCTATAGGATATGACCTCCTTGACTCATTAGCGCTAACATCGCCTGATGGCCGTGTCTCTCAGACACATATGTCGATCGATTCCCTAGCCTTAGCTCTAGTTCTCTCCATCGTAATCCTTCTTCCATTCTCCTATAACGGTATGTTGGATTTCAACTTTAGAATCCTAAGTTTCTTTATTCTTTCCAGATAAAGAAACAGAATTCTTAAGTTGGGAATCAACACTACGAATATTTAAACACACAACCGACCTCTCTGAGACCAACTATATTTCCTCTTTTAAACTTGGTCAACTGCTCGTGATGAGCACGGATGTGACGTCAGGGGATCCTCCCAATCCGTGTAGCTTAATGCAACCACAATCCCGTGTCAAAATTGCTCTTGTGTGCGAGTTTTGATCTCGATATACCCTCCTGGACATGGATACGTGGTTCCCTCTCTCTGTGGCAGAAAACTATTCAGTCACTTGTCTTTATTTCGTAATCATTTGCGCATTCAGCCCACATGTATGCGGAGTTTCATCAGTATCGAACAACTTTCTTGGGCTGTTTTTGTTTTTTGTTTTTACAAAGTATGTACTTCAATGACATGCTTCCGTGCCTATATGGAATAATTTCAGGACAGCTGGGGAAACACTGGCCTAGGCTGATTTATTCATTTTTTATGTTAGGCATGGGAAACGCAGAGTACATTTGTTAATAAAGTCGGTAAGAATTCAAATTTTAGTCAGACCTATTTTCGAGCTTAGGAAACTTTGGTCTACGAAATCAAAAACTCTGTGGATGACGACTCCAAGAAGAAAATGATGGGTTTTTTTTTCTCGTTTTATTAATTAACACACACACACAGACAGACACAAACATATAGGTTACAGATAATGCAGTAGTACATCGGAAACTCAGGAAAATTTAAAGGCTAACAGTGTCGTTTGTAGCGTGATCTCCGAAAAACAGCTACTTGCAATTATTTTCTAACTATTCATTTTAGTCCTCCAATTGTAGATGATAGTAGTAGTATTTGAGCAGTATTCTATTCAATTATTTTTTTTCCAGCTCGAGAAATACAGGACCTTTTGTGGACACGGTCATTGCGCTTTAAAAATTTCACTACTTATCTAGGATGAAAATAATGCTTTCAATATACTTCTCTTTTCACAGAAACTTCTTCCCAAACATGCTAAATAGTTAGTACTTGTAATTTGTATATAAGAATGACAGCAGCGCGTATAACAACACCTATCTATTGTTACATGCATTTACAGCGTCAACATTCCAACCGGCACCACGTAATGGAATTATTGTTAGCTTTATGGTGAAAATAAAAAAAATAATTGTATTGTTTGATTTTGACAAATAGTGCTTTCGTCTGGTTCTAAATCCAATAAAAGTCACATTTAATTTATATCTTTTTCTGGAAGGAGAGTTTCTGAATCGTAGGTGTGCGGGAAGACGTCTGTATACTATGTTGTTCATCTGGTGTTAATAAACCACGAAGGCAACGATTAGGAGGTTTTACTAAGGAAATGGGTATTTCTATTGATATTTTGCTAGCTCACATGGATCAACTGCTCGCTCATTCTTTTCTTTTTTTCCGAAACAATTTTAATCCTGAATGTTCATCAGTTAGTGTAATTTATTATCTCATCAAATATGACTAAAATAGACATATTTTAGGTTACCTTTGTAAAATTTTGGGATTAGTGGCACTCCGAAGAAGCTTTCTCAGGATCATATCGAGAGGGAAGGAGAAAAGAATATCGACACCTGATTGGTCACGAGAAACAGCAAAATATTCATTCTTTTGTATTCCAATTATTGAAAATCTAAAGTTCCTCCACAACGTCGCTAAAATCGACGTGCATTTTGACGTAGCTGTTAGACACCCTGAAAAATCCTTTTCACCGCTAATGTAACCCCAACAAAATAAAGAACCCGTTTTTTTTTAATGATCAAGTGTAGAGGATTTTAGGAAGGGAGTGTCTGACCCCAGGTCTTAAAGAATCCTTAGAAATAGGAAGCTAGGAGATTTGGGCTAGAGTGCCTGATAGGAAAGTGACACGGAAACGAAGTAGAAAGGGGAGGAAGACGCCCTTATTCATTACCGGGGGCCAGTACCCGGGGTCCAACGGCTTAACGTGCCCATCCGACGCACGGCAAATATTTAGTGGATCGAGCGTTCGTACCTACCTGGAATCGAACCTGAGGTCCTTTCCGTGGCAGTCACGGACGTTGCCCACCCGCGGCCTTAAGTAATCCGTGTTATTCTATCATGGATTATATAGCATTTGCAGCCTAATATCTCGGAAGCCTAATATCTCGGTTGGCAAAATACCTCCCTGCATTTAATCCCCCAGTAAAAACTTCCATTCAAAACAAGTAGATAAATAAGGGGTGCGAGACAGTTTGGTTAAATTAATATTTTCATAGTAAACCATTTGTCAGATGTGCAGAAAACAGTACTACATGAAAATCCTTTGATCGTATCTCCGTGAAATACAGGTGAATCACATCTGTTAAGCTAAGTGTTCAGGTATGTATTTCTGATAGTGACCTTGCTATGACCTGTGATCCGATTAACCGAAATATTTAGCTTTAAGGGATCTGATTGGCTGGGTGTTAATCCCTAATTTCCGCACCTTGTCAAACTGCTGGGAACACATCTAGCCATTTTCTCAGGGCCATTAACTTGTTCCATGTTTTGTTAAAAGGTGCGTTGAGTGAACAGTGCAAAATACGGAAGACATTGCAGATTGTTATCGGATTTCGAGGAGTATTTTCGGCTAGCAGTGACCACAACAACTAGTAAGTTTTCCTTCCTTAATTTAATTTTATAACATATTTTTATTTTAATACTTTTTTAATATGATTTGCTCAAGTAGTGTAAAAAGATTACTTTTGCTTATGAAAATAATTTCTGTCTTCGTTTTGAACGGAGTAGTGAAGTTAAATTTTATTTAACGGCTGTTAATTTCTGTATGAAAAAAAAGATAAGTTACCATGAAATTCACACTTTCTTTCGAGAAACATTTAACTAAATGAATATGTCGCAAAGTTAGACTTGATAAATTTCATTGTTGTACGAAAAACATAATTTGATGCTTTTTGTCTTACATGAGTCTACAGTTGGGAAATTATTTAATCAAGTCATATCTTGAGGAGAGCGATTGCGAAATGTCGACCATAATTTGGTCGGAAAAATATTATATTCCCAGAATTTCAGTAATGAGACAACAATTATCCACTTCAGTTTTTTCAACAAACCAAAAGTTTCACTTCACTTTTGCTGAAGTAAAACTTATTACATACAAAGTGTTTAAGCAACTAAAAAAATTAAATCAGTGTATGCGGACACATGAAATTCGTTTATTAATCTCGAATTTTTGCTTTTGCAAATTACGTAACTCCTCGGGGTGGGATGCTGTTTAGTGTTTCTTCTTACTTTTTCATTTTTACTCACGATTTGAACATTAATGCATTTGCGTGCAGTGCTTATAATTATTATTTCTGCTTCTTTGAAATGCTTTTATTACGAGAAAATTATTGTGAGCTAAGAGAAGCTTTCTTTTTTTTAGAACTTCATTTTTAAATTTAGAACTTTATTTAAAATTGTTATATTTAAAAAAAATGTAGTTAGCGCAGTGTTTAACTAAACACGTGTATCTAAAGAGAAATATCTTACTTTCAAACTTCAGGAAATTAGAAATTGTCAAAACTTATGGAAACATGTGTCATTTTTTGTCATTAATCAGTTTATTATTGCAATGGAAAATGATATATATGCAATAACTAAAGTGACCAACTTGGCCCAACTAAGTAATCTATTAAGTTTTATATCAGAAAACTAATTTAAAATTTTACCTGTACGTACATCTTGTTTTCCCACTAAAACTATACGTAGAAGAATTGTATCGAAAATATAGTGATAAAACATTTCTACCTTCAGTATGCAAGAAGTCTGCAAGCACATCGCACTTCAAATTAAAATTGTGGTGCAATGGCCATATGTAGGCCCACAAATTTTGTAGGAATACTGTAGAAACGTCCACGGCTGAAAGGCAAGGAATTTGAGAGTTTGAAAAACATACACCTCTGCTACCCATCACACACACACAGACAGACCCATCTGGACCACGTTCAGCCAGTAGGTTTGGTGCAGCACTAAATTTTCAGCAGTGACAATACGTTTATAAGGGAAAAATATGTATTTGTGCTTCTTAATACATTTTCAGTAAACTGCTTTATGACAATCCCATACCCGTTTTTGAAACTTTAACAGGCATTTCAGCAGATACATTTAGGGGATAATTTTCCTACATGCAGATATTGAAAAATAATATGTAGAATTTGAAGATCGTCGAAATTTGACATCTGGAGATCAAGAACTTTTTGCATATACTGGGTGATTCAAATATTTTGGTGCAAAAGTAAAATGCGATTAAAAAAGATTTGTGAGTCGGAGAGACATGCGGTTTGCAGATTAATATTCACCGAGGTACAACATTTTCTATGGCATCACGAAAAAAATAGTTCAAAATCTCGACAATAGAGAGCGCTGCTGCAAAGAAAACGAGAGGCGAGAATTGTGAAATGAGATCTACGTTGAATTAGTGAAACCTAATATTTCATCATGATATACAGATACAAGTGTTCGCAACTACATTTCAGTATTGCGTGCATATTACGCTTGATACAGCATTGAACAACATGTCAACGGGAATGGCTGATACTTCCAGCCGTATAGCGTCTTTCAGCGATGGTAAGGTCTGGGACATGGGATTTCATGTAGCCCCACAACCAGAAATCAGCGGGTGTGAGATCTAGGAGGCCATTCATATGCACTATGCCTGCTCAATAGATGATCGGCGCTAAATATGCACACCTGATTTCATGTTGTATGCAAATCATTAGCTAAATAAAACAGTGTGGTTTTGCAATCAGAATGGCAGCACGAATTTTTATTATTTTCACACATTGGAAATGTGAATTCTTTTCTCCGTAATGGTTTTGCTGTCTCATCCTAACGTTAATTTGTGCGAGTGATGTGCAAATGTCGCTTATGTGGCATTCCCTGCAGCAGCGCCCTCTGTTGTCGAGATTTTGAACATGTTTTTCTTGATGCCATACACAATTCATTACCTCGTAAATATTAATCTGCAAACCATATTTCTCTCCGAACCATAGATGTTTTTTAATACAATTTTACTTCTTCACAAAATGTTTGAATGACCCGGTAAATATAACTTTTGTTGCTTCAAGTGTAAAGAACGGAAGTACCAGAATTAAAAATTTCGAAACAGAAAATTTTCCTATTCAAATGCCATTTGCTTTTCATTAGTATACTAAAATTATATACATAAAACCGAAGTAAGTGAGCCTGCGATTTCTGTATCACTCTCCATATTAAGTGAATAACTTCCTTACACGATTGCAAAAAAATTAGTTTCCCGTAAAATATTATAGCAAAAAATCCATACATTTTAAAATGTATTTTCAGGAAAGAGGTTTCTTCGAAAAATGATTTTAGCAACACAAAATTATCTTCCCATAAAACATTAAGAAATCAACGGAATAATAACGGGGGAAAGGATTGTTTGTTCACTGCGAAATGAAACGTGCTTATCTAAAGGAATGTTAAGATATCATTTAGCAGAAAAGCACGTGCAACTAAATAGTTTAGTATTTGGATTGTTTGTTGAGTTAGAATATAAGCCTACTCATAGTGGAAGTAAATGAAGTTTAAAATTCTTGCAAACAGTAATCTGCCGAAAAATGCAAATTTCCATTTCTGTGTAACTGAAAAATCAGCTAGTCCAGGTGGAACACTGATTACAATCTCTTACGCGAATATGCCCTTAACAACGATCGCGCTGAGAACGTTTAAGCGTCTGGATGAGTAATCCCATAGGACGATCCCACCCCATTTAAGCCTCTGGATGAGTAATCCGATAGGCCGATCCCACCTCGTTTAAGCCTCTGGATGAGTAATCCCATAGGGCGATCGCACCTCGTTTAAGCCTCTGGATGAGTAATCCCATAGGGCGATCGCACCTCGTTTAAGCCTCTGGATGAGTAATCCCATAGGGCGATCGCACCTCGTTTAAGCCTCTGAATGAGTATTCCCATAAAACGATCCCACCTCGTTTAAGCCTCTGGATGAGTAATCCCATAAAACGATCCCACCTCGTTTAAGCCTCTGGATGAGTAATCCCATAGGGCGATCGCACCTCGTTTAAGCTTCTGGATGAATATCCCAAAGAACGATCCCACCTGGTTTAAGCCTCTGGATGAGTAATCCCATAGGGCGATCGCACCTCGTTTAAGCCTCTGGATGAATATCCCAAAGAACGATCCCACCTGGTTTAAGCCTCTGGATGAGTAATGCCATGGAACGATCCCTCCTCGTTTCCATTACCAAAAGGAGAAAGCGACCCCTCTCAACTCAATTATACGTCCTCTCTCAAACTTGCACAACTGCAAGCGATGGGCACGGCTCTCACGTCAAAGCATCCTCCCCGTCCGTGTAGATTAAAGCAACTTTAATCCAGTATCACTATTATTTTTGCGTACGAGATTTGCTCCCTCCTGGATATGGATGCGTGGTTCCCACTCGCTGTGGCAGCCAACTATTTAATCATTGATTTTTACTTCTAATTATTTGTGTATTCGGGCCCCTTGCATGAACAGTTTCCATCAGCATCGAACAACTTTCTCGAAACGCTTTTTTCTAAATAGTACTTCAGTGAAATACATGCAATTTATAACGTCAGGAGAGCTAGGGAAACGCTGGCTCAGAAGGATAATCATTTTTTTTGTTAAACATGGGAACGCACATTTCATTTTAATGGTATCTATTTTGGTATTTAGGAGACGTTGGTCTACGAAATAAAAAGTCCAGTAGAGGACGGCTGCAAGAATAAAACTAGAATTTTTTCAGTTTTGTGTGTAACACGTACAGGCGCGTAAGAACGTTACCGTATTGCGGTAATACAAATGAAAATCCGGAAAATTGAAACGTTAACAATGTCGTTTGCAGCATGGTCTCTGAAAGGCAACTGCATGCTGGTATATTCTAATTAATTGTCTTAGTCGTCCAATTGTAGTAGAAGTAGTTGAATTGTGGTAGAAGTAGTTTACTATATTTTTCGGTTTTCCGGTGCTGAAATACAGGCCGTTTTGTTGACAGGGCCTTACAAAGGTTACTACTTTAAAAGGTTCTTTACTCATCTCTAATGAAAATAACACTTTCAAAATATCTCTTTTCACAGAAACTTCTTTCCAAGAATTCTGCATTGTTAACATTTGTAATTTTTACGATGGCAGCGCGTTCGACTACAATCCTCCGTTGGTGCATTCCTTTGCAGCGCCAACAAGGCAACTAAGGAAGCCCCTGGAATTATTGTCAGCTTTATGGTCAAATAAAAAAATTATTGTGAAAATTAAAAAAATATCAAAAGTAATTGTATCGTCTGAGTAGGACTGATTTCAAATTGAAGTCATCCTGCTGAGCAATAATTCGACTTTAGTGGCATTGGACCTGTGAACTTTAATAATGAACATCCGGGATGTTAAAAAAAACCATGCAGCGTTGCCTTTGTTGATTTAAAGCAACGAATTTGCTTCTTGAGGAATAGTGCTTTCCCGGCTCTGGATTCTAAATTTAATATCCCGCATTATTCCTGTATTTATTTTTTAATGCCTTCCAAAACGACAAATACACAGTATTTGTCGTTTTCTTGAAGAACTTCCGTTCACAGTGAGTAGAGTTTAGGTCCCAGCCACCTAGAGCGAGATCGCCTTTTGGGCAGGACACAGAAACGGAAGGAATGAGAACAAGTCTAGCGAATTTGACAGAACAATTTGTACTGAGAGTAGAGTACAGTAGATGGCGCCACAGTGCAAGTGCGATGTTGCACATAGAGGGGTGAGAGAATTTCAGGGTGTGTGTGTGTAAGAAACGATACCCATTTATCCGAACATTATCATATGTAGGGTATTTTAGGAAGGGAATGTCTGACCCCAGGTCTTTAGCAACCCTAGAAATAGGAAACTAGGCTCACCAAATTACCAGGCCATGAAACGAACGGTCATGTGACCAAAGTCTGGATCCAACTGATTTATTCCGTCTACAGAGTATTTGTCATTTTCTTGAAGAACTTCCGTTCACAGTGAGTAGAGTTTAGGTCCCAGCCACCTACAGCGAGATCGGCTTTTGGGCAGGACACAGAAATGGAAGGAATGAGAGCAAGTCCAGCGACTTTGACAGAACAGTTTGTTATGAGATTAGAGTGCAGTAGATGGCGCCACCGTACAAGTACGATGTTGTACATAGAGGGGTTAGAGAATTTCAGGGGGGACATAGGAAATGGTACCAATTTAACCAGTGGACCTAGCCTGGGGGACGTCACTTAACGTGCTCGTCCGATGCACGGCGGATATTCAGCGACTGTTAGTAAATCACACCATCTCCGAAAGATCAGTCCAGGTTCGAACTTGAGGACCTTGCATCGATAGTCTGAATCACTAAGCCATCCGCGGCTCCCAATGCATTGTGGGTTGTTTTTCCGACTTTATAATTCCGGAGCCATCGCTCTGCGGTGCCTGATGATGGACCCATAGTGAGTCTGAAAGATCTCGCATGTATATATGGTTTTAAGTTATAAATAAAAGTTCATCTTTTAATCTACAGGTATCTATATTTTTTGGTACCGTGTCTAGACAGCATTCAGTTATTTTGGTGGCTGCATGGACAATTGAAAAAATATATATAAAGTAGATATTCACATTATTGTAAATCATTATGATGAAAATTCCACAGAACAGAACAAGAAGCCTGGAAAGGCATGTGCACTATAGCTGCAGAATGCTCAATCCAAGATGAAATAAAAAAGTAAATAATACTGTAAGTAGAAGGAATGAAATATAGGGCAAATCTCTTTAGGGGAACACTGACCCTGGTGACCCTTCGATACGGGTATACGCAAAATGTTGAAAGCCACCCGTGTGTTCCCGAAGTAACCAAAATATTGATATATAACCAAGCTCACCAATCAAGCCAAGAAATTACAAAAAAGCAAGCAAACAAAAAAATCCACCAATATCATTTTAAATCAAATCAGAGATATACCAAAGCAAAAGAACACCATTCCAGACATTTAGACACTAGATATCCAAACAAGTCAATATCAGTTATTGGAGTGTACGTATTAGACTTTTGTGCAGTAAGTATAGATGTAACAGAAGATAGCAAAGATAGGTACACTATGTCCTCAGAGTCGTCTTTGACGCATTTTCGTCCTATTGTTTCCTTATTGTCACTACTGTTATTCTTATTGGCTTTGAATCTTGTACATATGTACATCTTTTAAATATCACGTCGCTTGAAATATCTGTAAATATTTATTATTTGTTGCACATGCTCCAGCCATGACCTGTTCTATTCATTGTTGTACCACCTTGTATATATTGTACAAATGCTTCGCGTACATATTACGATTTCATTGTACATAGTACATCTTTTTTATTTGTCATTTTCTTGTAGGACTTCCGTCCACAGTGAGTAGAGTTTAGGTCCCAGCCACCTACAGCGAGATCGCCTTTTGGGCAGGACACAGAAACGGAAGGAATGAGAGCAAGTCTAGCGACTTTGACAGAACAGTTTATAGTGAGCTTAGAGTGCAGTAGATGGCGCCACCGTACAAGTACGATGTTGCACACAGATGGGTGAGAGAATTTCAGGGGAGGGGCGTAGGAAAGGATACCCATTTAACCAGTGGGGGCCGTCACTTAACGTGCTCGTCCGATGCACGGCGGATATTCAGCGATTGTTAGTAAATCACACCATCTCTGAGAGATCAGCCCAGGTTCGAACCTGAGGACCTTGCATTACATCTTTTGTCTACTTTTCTGGCACTATATTGTCCGCGCCCTCTGTATCCATATTCCCTTCATTTGCTCTGAATAGAAAGATTATGAAAACATGTCCGCGCAGGTCAGTTGGGACTGTAGGGATGGGCTTAAGAGTGACTTTTCGGTAACGTTCGAACCGTAAAGTTCCAAAAAAGTAACAGTAACAAGTAACGGTGACAAGGCCACTGTTTGTGACAAGAACGAAGACCTGTATCTGTATGCTCAAATTAGTCACTTTTTCGAAATCACAATCCACAGGAACCTTTCATCAATCGTTACTCGGCAGTTGGCACTTCGCTTCGCAGTTCTCGTTCTGAGTTCTCAAGAGGATTCGTGTTCGTCTTATTTCCTAGTTTTCCATTGACAGGCTAATTAGGCACTTGTATTATTTGTTACTTTTCATAGGCATTTCAGTTAGTTTTCACTGGTATTTTAGTTTCTTTTCATAGGAAAGTAACGGAGAAATATTAAATCTTTCAACTCCCGAAGAGCAGATAGTAATCAAGCTCCTATATATGTAACATTTTCAAGTGGAAGTAAAATGAATTATTATTTATAATTTACTTATTCGGTCTGTTGGTCTGTAGATAGACCTAAAGACAAAAAAGATTTTTATTCGGATATATTTTTAGCCAATAATTGCATTTTTCTGAAATTTTGTGCTCCAGCCCTAAAATAAAAATCTTGGTGCTCTAGAACTTCATTGAACGGTTGTTTAGGTGCAAAATCACATATATAAATGTCACTTAAAATAAAAAATTAAAAAAACCAACACCGCCAGAGAAATAGCTTTAGACGTGAGATTACTGAGTGAAAAAGTTTGGAAATATCTACACTGAAGTGCCAGAAAAACTGGTACAGACGAGCTTATGCAAAATACAAAGCAACGTCACGTATGCGCGTACTCGGTTGCGTCCGTCAGTGCGTATATAAAGCGATAGACATCCTTGCCAGCTGTCAGAGCTATTTTCGGCATGAGAATGACAAGTAATAACGATTTAAGCGATTTTCAACGCGGTGTCACAGTTGGCGCTCGTGAGATGGGCCATAGTATTTCGGAGGTAGAAACGAAGTTCGGAATTTCACGGACTGCCATTGCAAGGGTGTACCGTGAGTACAAGAATTCCGGCAAAACCTCCAACCTACGATACCAGTGTGGCCGTAAAAAGACATTGGGTGAACGTGACCATCGTCGGCTGTCAAGAATCGTTTCACGCGACACTCTCGCAGTTATAATCGGAATTCAATGCTGGAGCCTCAACAAGCATCAGCATCCGGACTATGCAACGTACCCTGCACGATATGGGCTTTGGGAGCCAACGCCCAACTCGAGTCCCCTTGATGGGTGCCCGACACAGAGCTATGCGCCTCGCTTGGGCACGGCAACACCGCCACTGGACACTTGATGACTGGAAACAAGTAGCCTGGTCCGACAAGTCGCGTTTCCAACTGTATCGGGAAGATGGAAGGATTCGTATGTGGCGCAAACCCCATGAAGCCATGGATCCCGCCTGTCAACAAGGAACTGTACCGGCTGGGGGGGGCTTAATAGTATGGGGTGTGTTTAGCTGGACTTCACTTTGACCCTTGGTATGTCTACAAACGTCTATGACCTGCCAAAGCTATGTGCGCATCCTTTTTGACGAGGTACACCTGTTCATGCTGATGGGTTGGGCCTGTTCCAATTGGACAATGCACCTCCACACAAGCCCCGCACGGGGATAACTGGTTTTCCAGTTATTTGGGGAGCGGCGCCCCCACGGCCCGAGCTGACCTTGTGACTGGTCAACATCTGATGTCATGCCACCTCTTGTTTTTTATTTCGGTGCTGTTGGAGTTTGCAGGGACGGCTGTTCATCCAGCTATTGGGGAGTCGCGGCCCCACGATCCCGAGCTGGTCTTGTGTCTCGCTTTTTTGTTTTTATTTATTTTCTCCACTGGCTAGTTGCCCGTGTTGTATACTCTACCTAATCGCTACCACGTTATGTACTAACACCCCGGTCTTGTGGTTTTGTTACCCTCCACCACTAACTGCTTTATATTAACCGCTCAGTTCGTAGGTTGCTGAGATTCCGTTTAGGCTCCCTGCCAGGATTTGTCTTCTTTGGATTTCTTTTTTTCCTTTTAGCTGGTTTGGGTGCTAGACCTACCTGCATGTTTGCCGCGTGCGGAGACCCGTGAGGCGGAAATGGGATGTCTGGCGGCTGAGGTCGCAGGAGACCGGATAGGTGCCTCCTGTGTACCAACACTCCTCTTCGACCCCGGCTTCGCTGTAAACAGGAGGCTAGAGATTAACCCACCTCTAGTCAGAAGTCTTGTAATAAGTTGTGTGCAGGGCTTTAGCGGCTTTTTTGTCGTATAGCACGGCAGGGTAAGCCCGGGGGCTGTGGGATCATGCCAAAGGCGTTGGCATGACGGTACCCGGAGGCCGAAGTGTCCGCCGAGTGCGTGTGATAACAGCCAACGGACTATATCTGCAACGTATAAGCTCCAGATTTGTGTCCAGCGTCATTTTCTTGGCTTGCAGACCTCCAGTTCTCCCTTGTAGGGCTCGGTGGTGGGTGGAGTAGTCTGTAGACGAATCTTCCTCCTTTTTTCCATGGGTAAACACAAGAACAAAAACTCCAAATTTAAGTCACCTGAGAAACTGATCGTTGACACCGACTCTCCTTCGTCTTCTCAACCTACCAAGTCTCATACCCTTAAACGGTCTTTAGACCTTGACCTGGACCAAGAATGTGGAACCTCTTCTTCGGCAGCTGTACCAGTCGCTCCGAAGCGTCGTCTCCCCTCGATTGCTGTGACTACGCATGCTACACACTTACTTGTAGAATCCATCGATCCGAATGAGAGACTGTCCACCAGATCTCCCTTTTTCATTTCTAAAGCTTTGGACGCTGCGGTTGGCCCCTTGAAGTCTGTGAGGAAGCTTCGCTCTGGGGACCTGCTTGTCCAAACTTGCAGTGTTTCTCAGAGTAACACTTTTCTGCACCTCACTAGTCTTCAAGGCACTCCTGTAAAAGTGACACCTCACCCGTTTCTTAACACCTCTCGGGGTGTTATTTCGGAGTTTGATCTCTTGCCATGCAGTGAAGACGAATTGGTGACTGAACTTGCAGATCAAGGTGTTATTGCTGCACGTCGTATGATGTTCCGGCGCGATGGTTCCTTGATTAAGTCTAAAAATGTAATCTTGACTTTTAACTCCCCGAAAGTTCCGACCGAAATCAAGGCTGGCTACTTGGCCTGTGGAGTTCGCCCGTACATTCCCAGTCCTCTGCGCTGTTTCAGGTGCCAGAGGTACGGGCATTCACAACGTTTCTGTAAGAGTTCCGCTCGTTGCGCAAATTGTGGATCCAGTGAACATGACGGGGATGGCTGCACTTCTGCGGCCTGCTGTGTTAACTGCGGTGAGGCCCATGCATCTTACTCCCGCAACTGTATGAAATGGAAGGACGAGATGGCGATCCATCGCCTCAAGACCCTGGAAGGCCTCTCGTACCCTGCTGCCAAGGCCAAGTTGGGTATACCCACCAACCGACAGCGTACTTTTGCCGCAGTGTTTCAGTCTCTGCCACAACCCGTGCAGCCCTTTGTTCCGCGCCCTGTAGCTCTCGCCGCACTTGCCAAGCGATCTACAGCTGAACAAGCGACACAGGTGGATTTCCCCGAGCTCCAGCTTTTTCGAATAGCTGAGTCTGCGCCTTCTCTTTTGAAGACGACCGACTCTTCCGGTTCCCAGCAGAAAGCCTGCACGTGCTGGAGACCCGGCCCTCAATCCGCAAAGGTGTGCAGTGTCCATCCAACTGTCGCGGTCCACCTGGCCAACATTGCAACTGTCTCGGCCTCAGCGAGGTCCCCACCCTCACCCAACATTATAGAGGAACATAGGGGGAGGAGAGTGACAGTTCGTCCCCAGCCTCAACCAACATTGCAGAGGAAAATGGGGGGGGAGGAGAGTGACAGTTCGTCCCCGCCCTCGGCCAGCATTGCCGAGGAGCGTGGGGAGGAGGAGAGTGACAGTTCGGCCCCCTCCTGGTGACTCATCCTATGTGTAGTTGTGTTCGATTTCGTACTGTGTTTTATCATTCTCATTCCTCAGTTTTACTTAATCGGCTTGTTTCTCACCATTGTAAAATGTTTTTCATACTGTTTGTTTCATTGTCCTTTTTGGCCCTTCCTTCGTACTCATGGTTCGGTTTTACTTGGTCAGCCAGATTTTGCGATTTATGCCCCGTTTTTTAATTTTGTCTGTTTGTCTTGTGTCTGGCGCTCTTTGGCCAACCATGGCCCTTGCGCCAATAAAATCTAATAACCAACCAACCAACCAACCTCCACACAAGTATCGGGACGCCACATTATGGTTGGAGGAGCATTGATCTGAGTTTGGGGAGTTGCGATTCCCACCGAAGTCCCCAGATCTGAACGTGATAGAACACATTTGGGATGCCGTACAACGCGCTATCGAACACAGGAATCCGAGACCTCGGAATACACCCGAATTGTGGAACGCTCTGCAGGAAGTATGGTGTGCATTGCCTACAGCATATTTCCAAAAGCTAGTGGAGTCCATGCCCCGTCGTATTTCTGTAGTGCTGCGCTCCCGTTTGAGACCTACCAAGTATTAGACTGGTGTACCAGTTTTTCTGGCACTTCAGTGTATATTTAATATCCAGTGATTTTGGAGCGGTTAACGAAATTAGCTTGATTTGGGAACGCTTGATTTGCAACGTACCTGTCGTTTCCAGAAAGTAGCATGGTATTTTGAGGTATTTTATTTTCAGGAACCAAAGTGTTCTCGTGATTTTGGAACGGCGATTTTTGCCGCTGATCACAAACCGTAACAGTGACATTTTAGTAACTTTACGAAGTAACCGTGACGGGATTTTGTGCCCACCTCTATGCGTAAGAGGGTTCGCTCTACTGTTATCGGGGTCACGTACCTGGGTGCCCCAGCGCTCATTTGCGTGGTCAGTTGCTGCACTGTTGCACGTCGATTGCCCTTTACCAGTCGACGGATGCGACGTTCTGCTTTGGGGACAGTGGCCTTTGGGGCTCTACAGTTATGACGTTACGAGGTACTCGGTGTGCCAGCTGTCCATTCTTGTTACACCCTTACTACAGCACCTTGCGAACATCCCACGAAAGTCTGCTGTTTGTGAGATGCTTCCACCCTTGGTGCGGCAGCGGATGATCATTCCTTTTTGAACGTCCGTCAAATCACAACCTCTGGCTACTGTGCTCGCGTGATGCACTATCGCTCACCTGTCCTGGCCGGCCGCTGATATCACCGTGTGGTCGACCTTGTCACGTGCACTCTGTGACGCAACTGGGCGGGTACACAGTGATTTCGGGGGTGGTCCACTGGTTGAAGTGGCACAGAGCTACTACCGGTATGGTGTCGACCATAGATTCTTTTTTTTTTAAAGGTTTAACGACCACCGTGAGCAATTCAATGGGCTATAAGCAGTCTCCCGTCCCTAATTTAGGGTCACTGGTTCCACGGAAGGGCGAGAGCTAGTGCCGTAAGACAAACACAACATCCATGCCGCACCGGGATTCGATCCCGGACCCCTTTCGGACGAATGATCAGAGGCCATCGCTTAGACCACTGCGCCACCGGGTCGGCGACCATAGATTCACATAGTACCGGTTGATTCATAAAGAAGTATACACTTTGAACGCACCATAAAACAAGAACAATGTAAGATATTTTCTGTTACCTGTAACAGAATTGTACGGGAAGGTTTCAAGTTTTTTTAGAGACAGTCACAGATGTTTTATGTGTGCACCCTTAGTCACACGACACACAACGAGCCGGTAATTCATTTCCTCCCAAGGTAAGATATCTCAATCAAGTGCAGGGATAGTGGCTGTCATACGCTGTTTCAGCTCCGCTAGATCAGCAGGAAGGGGACGGGTATTGCCTTTTACGTACCACCACAGGAAAAAGTCACAAGGTGTTAAGTCAGGACTTCTGGGTGGCCATTGGGTCAGTGGCATGTTGTTGTCCGCGGCTCGTCCTATCCATTGGTGAGGTGTTCATCGACTGAATAGTCACGTGACACTCGCGCTATCGCCTACGTCACTTCCCTCAGTAGCGGGACATAAGCTTTATGAGTACATCTACCTAAGGGTTCGCAGTTGTGGTCCGTGTCTTCAACTATTACTGCTTTGCAGTATCTGGATCCATTCCATCGCCCTTATGGGTCATAACTTACGTAAAAATACTTCGATTACGGAAAAACTTTGTCATATTGTTCCGGAGGTATACTGAACCGGCTTTGTTGAATGTCATTGAAATGGGGTCACAGGTCAGGACAAAGGAGCGAAATTTATTATACAGCCTTTATGCTCATAACATAACTAAAAATGTCTCTATTGTAGCAAAACTTTAGTATGTTGTTTCGTAGGTATACTGAACCAATTCTATTTAATATAATCAAAATGGGGTAAAAGGTCAGGACACAGGAGCGAGATTTATTACACAGCCATTATTCTCATAACTTGAGTAATGATTTCTGGTATGTTGGAAAGCGTATCATAATCAATGCATTGCTTGATTTTACTAACGTGTTGCGTAAAAATTTGTGCTTTGATCCTAATTTCTTTACGTAGTTTGCGACGGGTTTATAATTTATTACACACTGGGATGGTAAATAATGTTTTTTTTAACTGCCGGTATACTCACTTCCATTTTTGTTAACTACCAGTATGGCATATCGGCACATATACCGGCCCACTTCGAACACTGGAGTGGTCATATTATTCTGATAGGAACGTGTATGTGGTAAGAGCACTAAAGGAAAAAAGAAATTCTTAAGAACCGAAACGAAAAACAACATTACGTGAACATCTCAAAATTTTATTTGCACGTTCATCTAGAAAGTTTCGGTCGCTTTTTATCAAAATAATGCAGGAGACTTTTCACAGGCAAGACGATATAAATCACAATGTGGTCCATGCTCACACTCATAGATCGGGCGGAGAAGTTCTTTCGAAATCTTGAAACAAGATTCGCCTTTTTCTGAAAAAGAAACAAAATGAAAATTGATATTTGCTCCTGGAAAATAATCTTTTTTCCAGTTCGTCAAAAGATAAACAGTTTGAATCAAGTAATTCATAATTTCTTTCTGTATTTTAAGGATATAGTAACTTCATAAACATGTGTGTAAGATTCGCTAACCCTCAGTTCATAAAAATAATTGTAAATATGTATGCATATGTTCACGTGGAATTTCTTTGTTGGCGCCATTTTAGGGCAGAGTGGACAGAAGAAGCATTTTCTACGCTTTCCAACCGTAGGTTGAATAACCCACACGCCCCAGCAAGGTTAGGTGGAGTTAAAAGGCACCTGGAGAATTGCCAAATTAATAGTTTTTAGGTAATATATATGTATATATCATCGTCATCATCATTGTCAACCATTATCAATCCACTGCTGGACGAAGGTCTCCCCAAGTTATCACCACAACGGTCTGTCTTGTGCCAGTCTCCTCCATGTCACTCCCGCATACTTTCGAATTTCATCCATCCATCTCCCATGTGGTCTTCTTCTGGGTCTTTTCCTGTCCCTTGGAATCCAATCTAAAATTTCGACTGTCCATCGATGGTCTGTCCTTCTGGCAGTATGTCCAGCCCAATACCAATGCAGGGATTTAACTCTGATCATGATGTCTTCCACTCTTGTCATTTTTCGGATCCACGAGATCCTCTTCTTATCTCTCCTGGTTACACCAAGTATGCACCTCTCCATGCTGCTTTGAGTTGTCTGTAGCCTTTGTATGTCTCTTTTAGTTAAGGTCCACGTCTCTGCACCATACGTAAGCACTGGAAGGATGCATTGATCAAACGCTTTTATTTTAAGACATAATGGCATATTGCTCTTGAAAATTATGCTGTTTCTTCCAAAAGCTCTCCAGGCAAGTTTTGTATGCCGATTAATTTCTTCATCAATGTGACCCTCACTTGATATCTGCTGTCCAAGATAAATGTACGTGTCTGTTATCCCCAGCGTTTCCCCATCAATAAAAAAATCTTCATTTCTTGTAAAAGCATTGAACATCACTTTTGTCTTCTGAAAGTTCATTTTTAATCCCACTTCTTTACTCTTGTCAGCAAGTTCCTGGATCATACTCTGCAGCTCTGATGGGGTAGTTGCAAAAATGACTATGTCATCAGCAAAACGAAGGTGGGTCAGATAATCTCCATTAATCTTTATCCCTTTTTTCCCAGTTCAGTGATTGAAAGACATTTTCCAATGTGGCATTAAAGAGCTTCGGAGATATGGTGTCACCTTGTCTCACTCCTTTTCCAATTTTTTATGTGTGTTGTATTTTCAAACAGCCGAATCTTTGCACTTGCAATTTCATAGATGTTATTAAAAAATTAATGTACGCATCTTCAATACCACAGGATTTCAGGGCCATTGTAACTGCTGATGTTTTCACCGAATCAAAGGCTTTTTCATAATCGATAAAAGCCATGCACAATGGAAGTTCATATTCCCTCGCTCTTTCAATTAGTTCTCTCAGTGCGTGGATATGATCGATTGTACTGTAGCCACTCCTGAATCCAGCTTGTTCTCTCGGTTGAGCCATATCCAGTGTCACTTTTAAGCGGTGTGAAAGAACTTTAGTGAAGATTTTCTAAACCACTGATAGGAGGCTGATAGGTCTGTAGTTCACGAGATCCTCAATGTCACCGTTTTTATGTAGCAAGATCATTGTAGCGTTGTTCCAATCCTCAGGAATCTTCCCTTCATTATGGCATCGAGTGAAAATTTGGGCGAGTACTGTTTCGATTTCTCCACTTGCTTCTTGTATGATGTCTACAGTAATTCCATCTTCTCCTGGAGCTTTTTCCCGCTTCATGTTTCTGATTGCATGTGCAACTTCTGCTGGGAGGACTGGAAGAACTCTGGTACTGGTACCTATGATGATGTCTGGAGTACATGTATCATCCCTTTCATATAATTTGGAGTAGAAATCTTCACTGTTGTCGAAATTTCGCCTCTATTTCTTGTTACAGAACCATCTTCTTTTCTCAGTGCCATAATCTGTTTTATTCATTTACTGAGATGTCCCTTTGCTATCTTTAGGCTTTGGTTGTTTTCAATTGCTTTCCTTACTAGTTCACAGTTGAATTTCCTTACGCCTTCAGTGATACTTTTTTGTACTGTCTTGCATAGCTCTATATATTCCACTTTGGAAGTCATATCTTCTTTAGTTGTCCTCATCTGTCTTCTTTTTTGCATCCACATTTTGTTTTTTCCTGATAATTTGTTCACATACAACTTGTTCTTAGACCCAGCTAATTTTGTTGCTGTTTCCATAAAAGCTTTAGTTAATTTTCTGTTAACTTCAGAAATATCCACTTCTTCCGATGTTAGGCCTTCTAAAGCAGAGAATCTGTTCTTCAGTTCCGACTTGAAGGTATTATGGTGTTTTTTAAGGTTGGTTATGTCAATACATTTTGTTTGTCTTATGAGCTTGCTGCGTTCAAGTTTAGTGTTGAGGTGCATCTTACATCTCACCAATCTACGGTCACTACCTATGTTGAACTTGTTTAGCACACTGCAGTCTTCTATGACGAATTTTTTGTTACACATAATAAAATCAATTTCACTTGTCGTCCCATTTGGATGTCTCCATGTCCATTTCCTGTGTGGCTTTTTTTTGAAAAGGAGTTCAAGATGAAAAACCCTTCTGCCTCTGCAAACTCAACGAGCGTATTTCCACGCTGGTTTCTGTTGCCGTGACCGAATTTACCTACTGAAGTTTCATTCTGTTGCTGTTGCTCTATTTTTGCATTGAAATCTCCCATAATTATCTTTAAGTGCTGCTTACCTTTATTATTTAGATGACGAATTTCCTCATAAAATTCTTCAATTTCTTCTTCAGGATGACTTGTGGTGGGTACATAAGTTTGAATAATCTGAGCCTGGTATCTACTAGAGAGTTGGATAACGAGTCGTGCAGCTCGGTCAGAGGAACATTCAACTTCTACAACTTTTTCCTTCAGTTTCTTGTTTATTATAAATCCAACACCACTAGTTCTGCCAGTATCAGTCCCACGATAGTAGAAGAGATGTCCACTTTTCAGTTCAATGAGATCTTCTCCTTTTGTCCTTACCTCACTTAGCCCGACGATGTCCCACTTGATCCTTTGTAGTTCCTCTTCCAATTCAAGAAGCCTTGAATCAGAAGATAGGGAGCGTCCATTATACGTAGTCAAGGTCAGTATCAGATGGCAGCCCAGTCCGGTCCTCCGGGGATTCTTAGCACCCTCTTCCTACATGTCGCACCGGCCGCTGCCTTGGCCAGGTACATTCCAGCTGCCGGAGACTGAGGGCCAAGATTTAAGTTGTGGAATCATTTTGGAGGGGTTTGGCCATAACTCACCACGCTGGCCAAGCGGGTTGGTGAGTGTGGGAAAGCATTTCCTCTAATCCCGATGGTATAGGTATCCCGCTATTGGCGGTCGTCAGAGCCCTTTTAGTGGGAACAGGATGTACCACGAGAAGGCGATGTTGACATTTGTCAAGGAGAGGCTGTGATGTTACGCATCACCTGACCTTTTATATATATATATATATATATATATATATATATATTTTTTTTTTTTTTGACTTAGTCACTCACTAGCCAATCGGAAAAGATATTTTTTCCTATTGGCTGAGAGAGATTGCTCCTTTTTCTATGCGAGTTTACCCAAACCTAATTTAGGGCCACGAGCTCCCGGAAAGGGACACAGCCAGTGCCGTTAGACATGCACAACATCCATGCCTGACCGGGATTCGAACCCGAAACCATCTAGGACGAACGGTCATAAGCCAGCGCTTAGTCCACTGGGACGGTTGCTTTCGGAGAGAAAATACGCCCACAGAGTTTGCATAGTTAGTAGTATCTCACCGAAAATAAAGTTTTTCAATAAGGTTTTTAGTCCCATAGATACTGCTGTGAACGAAAACGTGAACTTACGGCCTCTGGTGGCAGACTTATGCGTTAAGAAAAATTTGAAGTTATATGAGAAACATTTTACAGCGGAAACGCTCTCCAATCAAGTACGAATTTTTCAAGTTGGACTCTTAGAAGCAGAGATGTAAACAAAATTGAGCTATGCATCTACGACCCCGGGCGGAACAAATATGCATTATTTTAAGAAGAAAGTATTCTAGAAAGGTTTTTCGATGTGAGCGATGTCGGTCCACAAATGGAATTTTCTCAATCCAGTTTTCAGGAGCTCAGATTTTGCTCCAAATGCATTAGAAGCAGAAATAAACGCGTACGCCCACTGGTGGCCAAACTGTTTTTCAACAAATATTAGAAATCAGCAGCAAAATATTTCCTATTAGGGGCTGTATCCGATACAGAAGGTATTCTTCATATCGGAGTTTTCAGAGCACAGATATAGGAGAAAACGGAATTTACGCCCATAGCAGAAAGTCTATGAACTACTTAAAATTTCAGAAATTTTTTGAAAAACATTTCGTACCGGAAACGCTGTCCAACAAAGATGGAAATTTTCAAATCGGACTTTTAGAAGCAGAGGCATTGACAAACATAAGATATGCGTCTGCACCCCCTGGCGAAGAAACCATGCATTATTTTAAGAAGATATTTTTCGTAAAGGTTTATTGACGTGAGTGGTATCCGCCCAGGAAATAATTTTTTTCGATCGAGATTTGAGAAGATCAGATTTTGCTGAAAATGCATCAGAAGCAGATATTTACACTTACGCCCCTGGTGTGACCAAACCGTTTTCACCAAAAAATTAGAAATACACTGAAGTGCCAGAAAAACTGGTACACCAGTCTGATACTTGGTAGGTCCCCCACGGGAGCGCAGGACTGCAGAAATACGACGGGGCATGGACTCCACTAGCTTCTGAAAATATGCTGTAGGCAATACACACCATACTTCCTGCAGAGCGTTCCACAATTCGGGTGTATTCCGAAGTTTCGGATTCCTGTGTTCGATAGCGTGTTGCGTGGCATCCCAAATGTGTTCTATCACGTTTACATCTGGGGACGTGGATGGTAATGGCAACACCCCAAACTCAGATGAATGCTCCTCTAACCATAATGTGGTGTCCCGGCACTTGTGTGGAGGTGCATTGTCCTGTCGGTACAGGCCCAACCGATCAGCATGAATGTAGGACATGAACGGGTGTACCTCGTTAGAAAGGATGCGCACATAGCGATGCCCGGTCACAGACGTTTGTAGACGTACCAGGGGTCCCAGTGAAGTCCAGCTAAACACACCCCACACCATTACGGACCCCCCACCAGCCGGTACAGTTTCCTGTTGACAGGCGGAATCCATGGCTTCATGGGGTTTGCGCCACATACGAATACTTCCATCTTCCCGATACAGTTGGAAACGCGACTCATCAGACCAGGCTACTTGTTTGCAGTCATCAAGTGTCCAGTGGCGGTGTTGCCGTGCCCAAGCGAGGCGCATAGCTCTGTGTCGTGCACCCATCAAAGGGACTCGAGTTGGGCGTCGGCTCCCAAAGCCCATATCTTGCAGGGTACGTTGCACAGTCCGGACGCTGATGCTTGTTGAGGCTCCAGCATTTAATTCCGATGATAACTGCGAGAGGGTTACACGCCTATGGCGTGAAACGATTGTCGACAGCCAACGATGGTCACGTTCACCCAATGTCTTTTTTAAGGCTACACTGGTATCGTAGGTTGGAGGTTTTGCCGGAATTCTTGTAGTCACGGTACACCCTTGCAATGGTCGTCCGTGGAAATCCGAACTTCGTTTCGACCTCCGAAATACGATGGCCCATCTCACGAGCGCCAACTATGACACCGCGTTGAAAATCGCTTAAATCGTTATTACTTGTTATTCTCATGTCGAAAACAGCTCTGACAGCTGGCAAGGATATCTATCGCTTTATATACGCATTGGTGGACGCAACCGTGTACGCGCATAGGTGACGTTGCTATGTATTTTGCATAAGCTCGTCTGTACCAGTTTTTCTGGCACTTTAGTGTATATGCAAACGATTTCCCATCAGGAGCTGTATCCTCTGCAGAAAGAATTTTTTCAAATCAGAGTTCTGAAAGGCGAGATATCGGTAAAAACGCAATTTATCTTTACACCCCCTAGCGGAAAATCTATGCGTAACTTGAAAAAGTGACAATACCTAAAATAGTCTTCGATATAAATGGAATCGAATGGTACAATAATTTTTTCAATTGGATGTTTAAAAGCAAATATATGGAATAAAATGTATTATTTCATACTAAGAGAATTTCTTCAGCCCAGGAAAGAAAGGCAGAGGAAGGCCAAGAAAATTGTGGGAGAACCAGATTCAGGAATGTCTGCTTGAGAAAAAGATTAACCTTACAAAAGGTCTTGTGTGCGACATGTAATGGATGAAAATGAAGCTCGAGATGTGTGGCAAGATCGTTGTAAATGGAGGCATTTGATCCACCAACAGTAAATAAAATGTGGTTCCATCAGTTAAACGTTTGCTTGGCAGATAGTCTTTCTTTGAGGAGCTAACCTCTGAATCTCCTAGAACAGCTTAATGATATGTATGTACGCTGAATGACATATAAATTAAACAAGTTAGTAAAATCATGCAATGCATTGATTATAATACGCTTTCCAGCATACCAGAAATCATTACTCAAGTTATGAGGATAATGGCTGTAGAATAAATCTCGCTCATATAACCTGATCTCAGATCCCATTTCGATGATATTCAACAGAATCGGTAAAATGTATTTCCGGAACAACACGAAAAAGGTTTGTCGCAATTGAAGCATTTTTACGTAAACTATAACGCATAAGGGCGATGGAATGGATCACATTCCTATGTCCTGACCTTTGACCCCATTTCACTCATTTTCAGTAGGGTTAGTTCCTAGGTTGTCTCCTACCACATACTAAAATTTCATCGAAATAAAGCGATTTTTACGCAAGTTATGACGCATAAGGACAATGGAATGCATCCCGCTCCTATGTCCTGATCTTTAACCCCATTTTAATAGGGTTCGTCCCCAGGTGTTCCCCTACCACATACTAAAATTTCATTGCAATCGAACCATTTTTACGCGAGTTATCGTGGGGACGGACAAAACTGGAGTAGTTAGGCTTCTTCAACCTACGGTTGGAAAGCGTAAAAAATGAGCCGAATAAATAAAAAGTAGCTCTAAACAATGATTAATCTATGGCGTATGTGAGGTAAACCATACTGTGTGTGTTACTAATATCAATGTAGATTCCAGAACAATTTTTTTCTTTTTCAAATGTTTCTGAGGTTCACCACCCTAGTAAAGATTAGGCAGATTAATTTTCCTTGAACAAATTTTCAATGAAAGGAACTTTTAGTTCTGACTTTATGAGAAAGGTTTTTTTTTTTTTTTCATTTTGAAAGTTTTGGAAATTACAAAATGTCTGAATGACATTTGTTCAGGAGATAAGAATTTTTAATCTTACACTTTTACAAAATGTCTGAATGGCATTTCTTCAGGAGATAAGGATTTTTAATCTTACACTTTTACAAAATGCTTGCAGTAATTTCTTAGTAAAATTTAAAAAATAATTTTGAAATAAATGAGAGTGTTAAATTTTTCGGTCTCAAAGACATATACAATGTGTTGCAAATCCCGCAGTTAGTTGCTGGACTTTTCCGTCATGTACAAAGAGCTGGTTGGTCCATTCAGTTCTGCTGTAGGGCCGTAGCAAAACCTCCGGAAGGTTAAGAAAGCTTCCGAACTGGTCTGTGAAGTCAGAGTTAGTGGGCCGACCGACTCCAGCCTCGAGCTCTCTGCTTACGCAGAGAATTTTTTCTCGAGTGCGATACAGCAATAAATCGACTATGTTTTTTTTCTCTGTAATTTTTATCCTTAGATAACATCGTAAGATTACATCTTTAGCTTTCTTTTTTTTCTCAGTTTACAGCAATACTTGTAAATCGGGGAATTCTAAAGTTTTGCTCTTGTGGTGAGAAATAATTTTACGTACGGGTCTTAAAACTAAATATTACAGGAAATTTTCCTTTTGTTTGCAATTTGGCTAAAGGAGCACATAAATAAGTTTTTTCACGCATAACGTGAAAAGCCCAGCATTTTTGAAACTACGATTTTGTTAAGTGCGTTAATGGTAAATTGGTAGGACTGTATATAATCAGTTCACTTAAAACCTTTAGAAATTCCCTTCGCGTTCGATTCACTAAAATGAAAGAAAAAACAAAACAAAAACAAGATTTTTCTTTAATTACGTAACGAACGCGAAAGCAAAATTTCCGATTTAGTAAGTATATTTACTGAAAATACGATAAGATGTGTAATTAAATCTTGCAAATATTTCTAGAAGGTAAAAAAATAATAATTATAAATTAGAATCATTTAGGAAAAAGTTATTTGTCAAATGAACATGGAATGTATTAATTTGGATAACTTCGAATTTATGTCCATAACACTAAATTTTATGCTGGAAAATCGGAATGTCACATTTTTTTCATTCTTCAATATCTGTAACGATATCGAAGATATCAATTAACAGACTCCTAAAAAGCGGAAAACACATGCAACAACGAATGGGTTTCTTCATTATGCATAAGTACTTTCTTTTTTGCACGATGTTCTTCTTGCTGGGAGGAACGTTTCACTGCCGATATTTCTGAAACTATCCTTATACATGTGACTAGGAATTAAAGCGCTGCTTTGCAAAAGAGTTCAATGTAGACAATTCAAGTTCATAGTTCTCTAATCCGAACCTCAATCTCTACCACAATTTAATTTAAATTAAATTGCACATTCCCTAACTTAAAAAAATTGTAAGCCCATGAATATATGTAGTACATACATACATTTTAACTTATCAGCCAGTAAACTTCAGGGATCGTGCTGAAGTTTAACGATATAAGAGAATTCTTTTGGATACATTAGTTAGATTTTCCAATAAATTTTTCTTTGGGCTAGCCTTCAGATTTATTATCAGCGTAACAAGTAGTTCTGTACATTTCGTGCAAATTCTTGTATTAGTTAAGACGCTAATACACAGCAATTTTGTGAAGAATAACGCCTTTGTTTTAACGAAATAAATTGTTGATTAATAAATAACGTAATTATTTATTACCAGTTTCTTTGCATGGTTAACTTTAGTACTTGATGCGCTGATAATATCTGTACATCTCCTTTTGTTTGTTTGTTTTTCAATTTGAACACTACTAACTACGAATTTTGTACAGAAAAATAACATTTTTTTTATAGAAATGAAATGTTGAATAGTAAGTAATATGGCTACGTATAATGGACGCTCCCTATCTTCTGATTGAAGGCTTCTTGAATTGGAAGAGGTACTACAAAGGATCAAGTGGGACATCGTCGGGCTAAGTGAGGTAAGGAGAAAAGGAGAATATCTCACTGAACTGAAAAGTGGACATCTCTACTACTATCGTGGGACAGATACTGGTAGAACTAATGGTGTTGGATTTATAATAAAAAAGAAACTGAAGGATAAAGTTGCAGAAGTTGAAAGTTCCTCTGACATAGCTGCACGACTCGTTATCCAACTCTCGAAAAGATACCAGGCTCAGATTATGCAAACTTATGCACCCACCACAAGTCATCCTGAAGAAGAAATTGAAAAATTTTATGAGGAGATTCGTCATCTAAATAATAAAGACAAGCAGCACGTAAAGAAAATTATGGAAGATTTCAATGCAAAAATAGGGCAAGGGCAACAGAATGAAACTTCAGTAGGTAAATTCGGTCACGGCAACAGAAACCAGCGTGGAAATACGCTCGTTGAGTTTGCAGAGGCATAAGGGTTTTTCATCATGAACTACTTTTTCAAGAAAAAGCCACACAGGAAATGGACATGGAGACATCCAAATGGGACGACAAGTGATATTGATTTTATTATGTGTAACAAAAAATTCGTCATAGAAGACTGCAGTGTGCTAAACAAGTTCAAAACCGGTAGTGACCATAGATTGGTGAGATGTAAGATGCACCTCAACACTAAACTCGAACGTGGCAAGCTCATAACAAACAAAATGTATTGACATAACCAACCTTAAAAAACACCATAATATCTTCAAGTTGGAACTGAAGAACAGATCCCCTGCTTTAGAAGGTCTAACATCCGAAGAAGTGAATATTTCGGAAATTAACAGAAAAGTAACCAAAGCTCTTATGGAAACAGCAACAAAATTAGCTGGGTCTAAGAACAAGTTGCATGTGAACAAATTATCAGGAAAAACCAAAATGTTGATGCAAAATCGAAGAGAGATGAGGACAACTAAAGATGTGACTTCCAAAGTGGAATATATATAGCTATGCAAGACAGTATGAAAAAGGATCACTGAAGACGTAGGGAAATTCAACTGTGAACTAGTGAGGAAAGCAATTGAAAACAACCAAAGCCTAAAGATTGCAAAGTTACATCTCAGTAAAGGAAGAAAACAGATTATGGCACTGAGAAAAAAAGATGGTACTGTAACAAGAAATAGAGGCGAAATTTTGACAAGAGTGAAAGATTTCTACTCCAAATTATATGAAAAGGATGATACGTGTACTCCAGACATCATGAAAGGTACCAGTACCAGAATTCTTCTAGTCTTCCCAGCAGAAGTTGCATGTGCAATCAAAAACATGAAGCAGGGAAAAGCTATAGGAGAAGATGGAATTTCTGTAGACATCATTCAAGAAGTAAGTGGAGAAATTGAATTGTACTTGCCCAAATTTTCACTCGAAGTCTTAATGAAGGGAAGATTCCTGAGGATTGGAACAACGCTACAATGGTCTTGCTCCATAAAAAAAGAGACATTGAGGATCTCAGGAACTACAGACCTATCAGCCTCCTATCAGTGGTTTATAAAATCTTCACTAAAGTTCTTTCACACCGCTTGAAGGTAACACTGGACATGGCTCAACCGAGAGAACAAGCTGGATTCAGGAGCGGCTACAACACTATAGATCATATCCACTTACTGAGAGAACTAATTGAAAGAGCGAGGGAATATGAACATCCATTGTGCATGGCATTTATCGATTGGAAAAAGGCTTTTGATTCACTGAAACCATCAGCAGTTACAATGTCTTTGAAATCCTGCGGTATTAAAGAGGCATACATTGATATTATTAATAACATCTACAAAAATGCAAGTGCAAAGATTCGGCTGTTTGAAAATACAACACACATAAAAATTGGAAAGGGTGTGAGACAAGGTGACACCATATCTCCCAAGCTCTTTATAAATGCTATTTATGGAGTTCTGCAACATTTGCACTCACGAATACTTTGTAATGCTCCGTTATTAGGACATTTAGATCCTTTTTTCAAATAAGGGAGAAAAGTATAGAAAAATGTCTTGCAATAAAAGATGTTTTCACTAAAAAGTCTGAAACATAATAATATATATATTTGGTATTTAGTGCATACGGTAGGTCAAACTTTTAAGCCTAAACACATTAGTGTTAGCCGGTGCTTTCATGAAAAACAGGTTTCCCACACCCTTTTTTTTGTTGCGTGCAAGAGGCCGAAATTGAAGTTCCCAATGGGACGGATACAGGCCAGTCTGACGTTACTAGCGCCAACATATCTTGGCATACAAAGCTGGAGTCAAAGAATATAAATCTTTACGAGAAGAACACCAACTCTGTGGAGGTTAAAGAGGTAATATGCTCAGCGGGAAAGTAAACATTCAGAAGCAAAACAGATTATGGGGGCTACGGCAGTGAAGATTTTCTTTGATCCACGATGGTTTCCTTCGATCCGATGACTATTTGCTTAGAGTAGTTTTTTTGTTCTTGCTGGTTTCTGATATCCCGCCCGTCCCTTATTTTTGTGAGAAATATATGCAATAACATCGGTATTAATATTTAAATTAAATTTTAGCAAAAATTGCAGTTAGACCTTCGGACAATCCCTAGTTTTTGCCATTACTGAAAATGTTTCTGCTAAACTGAAAAACAAACAAAAGCCTTAACTAATCCGATTGGCGGAACAAAACTAACATATCCGATTTGCAAAGTGATTATGCTGCCGAGAAGATAACAATCATGTGCTGTGAGTAGCTATGGTGACTTTTCTTTACCAGAATTGAAGTCAACAGAAATACGCATGCGCAGTATGCTCCCTCGTCAGCCTGTGTGTTGGTTTCTGTGTACTGCGTCTTGTATCCCAGTGGCTAAGGGCTGACTAACTGCCAGAATTGAAGTCAATAGCAATACGCATGCGCAGTCTGCTCCGTCATCAGCCTGCATGTCGGCTTCTGTGCACTGCCTTTTTTATCTTGAGATATGGCGGTGCTAGTTCGGTCTTGCCGAGCCTTAACTTCTTCTCATTTAGATATTTTTTGATACAGTGCAGAGAAACCAACGTACAGGCTGATGCCGGAGCATACTGCGCATGCGTGCTTGTGTTGTATTGTTGACTTCAATTGTGGCAAAGAACAGTCAGCCGGGCACTGCACGTGATTGTTAACTTCTTGGTAGCATAATAACTTCACAAATCTCATATGTTAGTTAAGGTTTTTGTTTGCTCTTCAGTTTTTCAGAAATGCCAAATAATACGGATTGGTTGCATTTTGTACGTATTCTTAGGCATAACTATAATATCTGCTAAAATTTAATTTAAATAGTAATATTAGTTGTTATTGCGTATTTGTTTCACCAAAATAAGCGACGGGCTGGATATCAGAAAACAACAACAAAAAACTACTCTAAACAAATAATCATCAGGTCGAAGGAAACAATCTTGGATCAATGAAAAGCTCCCCTGCCTTTGTCCCCTAGCTCCTTTTGCTCCTCAATGTTTGCTTTCTGGCAAAGCACATAAGCTCCCAGTTTGTGGGGGCGCTGTAGTCGCCTGTTTTACGATATCTCAACCAGAGTTGATGTTCTTCACGGGAGGATTTATATTCTTTGGTTAGAAAAGGTATCTCCTAGAGAGGATCCATTTTAACGCGCAGTAGTGAAGGCAATTTGGGGCGTCTCGCACATTACCTAGCTGTTATGGCATATCATTTGCTTGGATGGTTAGTTTACATGCGGTTACTGTTAGTCTTGCGTTTATTTTGTGGTATTTAATTAGTTCTTTGTAATCGAGAGTCGTATTATTATCGTGACTGGAGAAACATAGCTATTGTGGTAACAAAAGCTTAAGCGTTATAAGATACCACGGCTGAAATGAAAAGAAATCGTTCTATTCTTGATCTAAAAGGCTACAGGCTTGTGACGATTATAAATATATCAAGATAATACACCGTAGTTTGTTACAAATATTTATTTTTTCAAGCCGACCATGGTTTCGCTGGGTATTGACCTAGCTACATTAGGACGAATGGCACGTAAATATTCAAATTGTATATGACATCATAAATGGTGTTTACAGTCACGTGTTTTGGTTAGATGCTTCCACGCGCTTGATAGAAATGGGGTGGATGCAACGAGATAGAAATACATAGAGTGCTTCTGTGATTAGTTCTCTGCTGTGGCAGCTGAAGCCAACGAGGAGAGAGCCCGCCATCTTTGATGAGGTACAAATTCTGCGTGTGTCAAGGAGTCACCTCGGTTCTTTCAGCTGCTCGGCGATCGTGTTATGATTTGTGAATAGTCACAATTATCAGCACATTTTGGATAATTATTTCAACAATAAAATGCCATTTACTCCACTTTTGGAAGGTTAGCCCTACATTTCACAAGTAAGCATTTTAAAATAAGGTTGAGCTGTAAATGCTCAGTTAATCAAACGCAGAAAATAGGACATCTAATCCGTATAGCTGGTGATTAAACCAGCAGATGAACCATTTCAATATCTGTGTTATCTTAAGACTTTTTATTCCTTATATTTTGTAAACAGTCGTACTCAATGTGAACACTGAATCATGTTTATGGGAAGGTGAGGTTAATTGTGAGTTACCAACTTTGAGGCTTTTTGGGAACAATTTTTACTTATGCTAGTGTTTTTTTTTTTTTACATATACTTCAGGATGTTTTGCAAATGGCATTTGTATATATATTCTAGAATCTGTACAGTGTACTTGCAACTTGTCTGACAAGACAACAAATATTTCAAAATCTTAGGAAGCAGCAATTTCTTTTTATGTGATAAAGATCATGTACCCATGGCTAATGCCCATTAGATAGCAAATACTGGTAAAGCAATCAATTTATGGTTACTTAATTTGCAGAAGTAATAATTGTGATTGGTAATATAAATTTATTGCTTGCTGACACCTGTCAGGAAACAATCTAGTATTTTATCTGAAAGCACAGGGACACCCAGCTTGTGTTCTAGGCATTTGTCTCTGATTAGTGATTAATCTGTAGTATTACTGCAACAAAGTGAGAGTGGGGAGCTTGAAAATTTCTTGACATAATACTCTTTATTTGTGAATGTGTTAGTACAATGTGTGTGGTTTTTGGGTAGCAAAAATACAGGCAATATTGATTTAAAACTGAAAATAGGAAACAGGGAGTACAATGGTACCTCAAAAATGCAAATAACATAAAATATTTATGAAAACTGGCACAAACGGTTATGAAATGACAATTGAAAAAAATTATGGAATAATACAAAAGAAAGGGACTAGCAACATTTTGTAATAACAACTTGCATTTGATTTTTGCGTGATAGGTGGTGCTTTTTTTTTTTTTTTGAAGAATGTGACCTCTGATTCATGATGAATGTACAGTCAGTATGTCCATGTATAAATTGCCAGTTATTCCTATTGCATCAACCACATATATGAGAGGTTAGTATTGAACAAATGTCACTCACGTAAATCAGTCTTTCTTTGAATTGAACAAGTTGTGCCTGTATTTCTCTAAAATACAAATCAAACGCACTTGTATTTCCAGCAAGACTGTTGAAGGAACCCACAAAATAACAACACAAAACATAAACATTTGCTCGCCAAACTTTTTTGCACATAATGAATGCAAATCAGTGGTTGTTAATTTCTCACTTCATATTAATAAGAGGCTGTGCCCTTAAAATTGAAACAAAGAAAAAACTATGTGCAGTACATCTTAACAATTGCCAAAATGTGTACAAATATCAGGTGAAAACTACAAAATTTCAGCTTTGGGACAACAAAAAACTAGGCTTCTTAAAAAAAAGTAAAATATGAAAGTGCAAATAAAAAATATTAAATACTTAATACTGAAACAAAAAAAATACAATTTTTTGTCCGATAAAAAAATTAAAGTCCCTAATCTGAATTTTTTGGTCACTCAGCCCAGAGCTTGAAAAATATCTAAAATAATACATGCCCAGAGAAAATTTACCTGCCCAGATATTAAAAGCAGGATGTGTAGAAAGATTTTTCTTTTGATACCAAAAATTACAAGTCTTTTTAGGTGTAAAAAGTACATAAAACTATTTTTAGCTACTCGGTACTGGTGTTGCTTGCTAACTGTAAATAGCATTTGGAGCATCATATTGCCTCAATGTCTGTCTATACCTAGGTCACAGGGGAGTTACAGAAGTGATATATATATATCTGTAACTACAACATATATTAGGTCACCAAGTTTATTTAAACTGCACTTAAGAATAATTATTTTCAATTCTTTTTCTTACGGATAAACCTTGGAAGATAGTTAAATAATACATAGCAAATAAACATATGTAGATACATAAATAAAATAATTTTCATCAAAAAAAGGGTTAGCCTATTCCTGCTGTTAAAATACATCAAAAAGTAAACTGACAATAAAAAATACAGGAAAAAGGTAAGTAATGTTTATACGTAATGTTATATATATATAGAGAGAGAGAGAGAGAAAGAGAGGGTGGGCGACATCATAACCAGGTGTATATATATACTGTATGTATGGCCTTAACTAAAAAAGAAAAGCAGGATGTGCAGAAAGATTTTTCTTTTGATACCAAAAAAGACATGCAAAAAATGCAGACAACTCAAAGAATATATATATACAGAGAGAGAGAGAGAGAGTGAAACCACTGAAATGGCAATGGGCTGGACATGTTGCCAGAAAAACAGACCACCGATGGACGACTGAAATTTTGAACTGGATTTCGAGGGACAAAACTCATGGGAGATGGGTGGATGAAATTCGAAACCATGCAGGAGTAATATGGAGGAGACAGGCTCAAGACACACAATTGTGGAAGAAACTTGGGGAGACCTTCATTCAGCAGTGGATTGATAATGGTATATATATCATCATAATTGACACCTATTATCCTTACAATATATATATACTGTATATAATCAATATATATATATATATATATATATCATTATCATCATTGTCAACCATTATCATTCCACTACTGGATGAGGGTCTCCACAAGTTTCTTCCGCAACTGTATGTCTTGAGCCTATCTCCTCCATGTTACTCCGACATGCTTTCGAATTTCAGCCACCCATCGCCCATGGGGTCTTCTGGGTTTTTTTCGGTAACACTTAAGCTATGATTTAACTTTGGGGCTCCAGATGTCTTTCCCTGAAGAGTGGTTTGGGGTTCCTGAGTTGTTTTATTCTATGTCATTTTTGTCTAGAACCATGAAAGTGGGTTACTTCTGGTTAATTCTATGTTTATTTCTACTACGTCTAATTCCTGCAGCAAGGTGCAGTGTTGATGTGGTCTAATTACAACATGAGTGTGCTTTACTTCTTTTTACTGATATATGTATAACATCAACCATTATCAATCCACTGCTGGATGAAGGCCTCCCCAAGTTTCTTCCACAGTTGTCTGTCTTGAGCCTGTCTCCTCCGTGTCACTCCTGCATGATTTCGAATTTCATCCATTCATCTCCCATGGGGTCATCTTCTGGGTCTTATATATACATAGAGAGAGAGAGAATTATATTGTGTGAAGTATTTAGTGTATGTGCTGGAAGATACCTTTATTATGGTCAAGTTACCACAATTGCCTTGCCTACCCACGAATAAGGCTTACAGATCTGTGTTGTCGAATGTCAAGGCTAACAAACAGATTAGAAACATGCCCAGTGCTAAGGACTTTTAATTTTTATTAAATAAAAACCAGGTAAGTAGTAGTTTTCTTCTGATTATATAAGATAGGGGCAGTTGGTAAAAGTATTTTAATATTGGTACCTCTTGGCTGTGTAAACTCATTGTTTGTTTTCCGTTTTTCTTCGAACTTTTTTTTTTCATTTAAAACTCTCATAAAATATTTGGCGTCTATGTATTTGGAGTGATAAGCTGTGGGATGATTCAGCATTCTCATGGTGATGACCCACGAATATCTAAGATTTTTACCGAAATTGCGGATTGACTGCAACTGTATTTTTTATTTATTTTTTTTTCATTTACTCTATTACCGCTGACTTATATTTCACTGAAAATTGGTTCCAAATAATTTGTGAAATGTCAAAAAATTACGGCATGAGATTTTATTCAAGGAGAGTAAGCTACATCCATTAAAATATCATTTTCTTTTTAAAACACTATTGCCGCCAACTAACAATGAAAAGCGTTATTTGATACGTTAAAGTTTTAGTCTCACCCCCTAGGTGTTTATAACAACATTTCTGAGTTATATCCTTATTTAACATCAAACCATATATTAGGAAAACTCCCTTTCTTAACACGGAACGGAAATCGTTCTGTACCTCATCAAACATGGCTGCCACTTGTTTCCGGTGGCTTCACCCGTTCCCCGACGTAAGCGCTCTACGTACTTCTATCTCGTTGGGTGGATGTCATGTCATTAACAAGTTGCGAAGACTTCTGATATAGGTGGAAACATACAGGAAGGATATGTAGAGAAGACACTGGCTGTATTAAGTTGAAACTCATGACGTCATGAAGTCGACTGCAGCGCACCAGTGACCTAAAACAGAACTACAGTTGATTGACAGCTGGTTTCCCAGGGAACACCCACGAACCACGTGATTTTTGTCCGTTAATGTCCTGTCTTTTACTTTGGCTTGCTATCTGGCAGTGTTGAAGTTTCTTTTTGGTTTTCATTTCCTCTAGCGTTCTAATAAGTGGTATTATTTTCCTTATAACTTACTGATCCTATAATTTTCCTTACAGAATTCATAACTTTTGGGTTTTTACGTGTCTGTTGTTCATTTGATTGTTTCTTCCATACCCACTCTGCTTCACTTTCAATTCTAATTTGTATTCAATTGTCATCTGCTTCGACATCTACGTTATTGGCTTCGTTAGCTTTTTGGCTTATCTTTTTTTGTACTCGGCCTTTGTGTAGCCTGTATTTCCATAATTGGCCAACATTTGTGAAAATTGTTTTCCATCTTCGTAATTTTTTGTTATTTCTGAAGTAAAGGCATGTCTTCCAAGATGGTGCGGTGGCGCTGCTGTCGCCTGCGCTGGGTTGCCGTAACAACCATTGCCGACGTCACGGGGGCACGTCACATTTTGCTTCTGTTTTAGGTCCGTGAGGGCGCCACTTTCTATGGGAGGATTTTTCATGGGCTCCTATGTCTGTTTCCACTCTATAGATCCTTCCTTTATGGGTGGAAAGATTCCAAAATATCAAGTTTGGTAGTTGAATCTGGCTTGTCAATTAGTTTTGCTTCTTCAAAGAGAAATTTATGGTTTTTTTCGTAACAGTGTTTAGCCATCGATTACTTCTTTAGGTCAAAATTCCGAATGTAGGTCTTGTGCTCCTTCAATCGAAAACGCCTATATAGGAAGCGCTACATTGACATGGAATTTCATAAATTCCCCGCGAGTTTTTGTCTTCAACATAGTTCTTTGATCCTAAAAAGCACATTTTATTTATGGGTTTAAAAATCGCCTTAAAATTAAAGATTTTGAGAATTTTGAAGGCAATAAAGACAGTTTGGAAAAAGAACTTTATTTCCTTAAACTTATATCTGTACAGGGAGGATACAACCATTCCATTATAGACAAGGCTCTAACAAAAGTCCGAAAACCGAAGCCTATCTCCACGTTAACTCCTGTGCTGCGCCCATTGCGAGAGAATTCTGCCATTATTGCATTTTCCCGTGACATCGCTTTCAAAATTTCAAAAATTCTCAAAACCTTTAATCTTAAGGTGATCTTTAGGATCAAAGGACTATGTTGAAGACAAAAACTCGTGAGGAATTTATGAAATTCCGTGTGAATGTGGCGCTTCGTATACAAGACAGACCCGTAGAGTCTTGCGTTTTTTATTATAGAGCCTCGCGTTTTCCTACATTTTTTTTTCAAAAAAAAAAAAAAATGTAGAAAAACGCCAGGCCCTTTTCAATTTTTTTAATTAAAGCCCGGCCGGCCCGTAAAATTTCAGCAATTACCAAAACATGAATTTGACACCTGGTGCAGTCGGTCATTCGACTCCTGAAGAGTTTTCATTTTCTTACTCTAAGTCTCTGTACAAGTCACGTGACTTACGAGGAGTGGGGACTTGTATACTCAAAAATATTGCATGAAAAGGACAATTTCCATACCTTTCAAATTTTACTGGGTTTTCAAAGTATCATTCACTACCGCCGGACCCGGAAATATCCTTGGGGATAAGGAGGAGGAGGGGGGGGAGTTTAATTCGAATTGGAAATATCCTTGGGGATAAGGAGGAGGAGGGGGGAGTTTTTGAGAATTTTGAAGGCAATAAAGACAGTTTGGAAAAAGAACTTTATTTCCTTAAACTTATATCTGTACAGGGAGGATACAACCATTCCATTATAGACAAGGCTCTAACAAAAAGTCCGAAAACCGAAGCCTATCTCCACGTTAACTCCTGTGCTGCGCCCATTGCGAGAGAATTCTGCCATTATTGCATTTTCCCGTGACATCGCTTTCAAAATTTCAAAAATTCTCAAAACCTTTAATCTTAAGGTGATCTTTAGGATCAAAGGACTATGTTGAAGACAAAAACTCGTGAGGAATTTATGAAATTCCGTGTGAATGTGGCGCTTCGTATACAAGACAGACCCGTAGAGTCTTGCGTTTTTTATTATAGAGCCTCGCGTTTTCTTACATTTTTTTTTCAAAAAAAAAAAAAATGTAGGAAAACGCCAGGCCCTTTTCAATTTTTTTAATTAAAGCCCGGCCGGCCCGTAAAATTTCAGCAATTACCAAAACATGAATTTGACACCTGGTGCAGTCGGTCATTCGACTCCTGAAGAGTTTTCATTTTCTTACTCTAAGTCTCTGTACAAGTCACGTGACTTACGAGGAGTGGGGACTTGTATACTCAAAAATATTGCATGAAAAGGACAATTTCCATACCTTTCAAATTTTACTGGGTTTTCAAAGTATCATTCACTACCGCCGGACCCGGAAATATCCTTGGGGATAAGGAGGAGGAGGGGGGGGAGTTTAATTCGAATTGGAAATATCCTTGGGGATAAGGAGGAGGAGGGGGGGGAGTTTTTGAGAATTTTGAAGGCAATAAAGACAGTTTGGAAAAAGAACTTTATTTCCTTAAACTTATATCTGTACAGGGAGGATACAACCATTCCATTATAGACAAGGCTCTAACAAAAGTCCGAAAACCGAAGCCTATCTCCACGTTAACTCCTGTGCTGCGCCCATTGCGAGAGAATTCTGCCATTATTGCATTTTCCCGTGACATCGCTTTCAAAATTTCAAAAATTCTCAAAACCTTTAATCTTAAGGTGATCTTTAGGATCAAAGGACTATGTTGAAGACAAAAACTCGTGAGGAATTTATGAAATTCCGTGTGAATGTGGCGCTTCGTATACAAGACAGACCCGTAGAGTCTTGCGTTTTTTATTATAGAGCCTCGCGTTTTCTTACATTTTTTTTTAAAAAAAAAAAAAATGTAGGAAAACGCCAGGCCCTTTTCAATTTTTTTAATTAAAGCCCGGCCGGCCCGTAAAATTTCAGCAATTACCAAAACATGAATTTGACACCTGGTGCAGTCGGTCATTCGACTCCTGAAGAGTTTTCGTTTTCTTGCTCTAAGTCTCTGTACAAATCACGTGACTTACGAGGAGTGGGGACTTGTATACTCAAAAATATTGCATGAAAAGGACAATTTCCATACCTTTCAAATTTTACTGGGTTTTCAAAGTATCATTCACTACCGCCGGACCCGGAAATATCCTTGGGGATAAGGAGGAGGAGGGGGGGGAGTTTAATTCGAAAAGTACGAAATATCTAGAATTATGAGACCGATCGTTCTACTGAGAGAAGATTTTATGACTTTATAAACTGCACCTATCTCTACTAGCATATCATATCGCTGGAACCCAATATGTGTCTCGCGTGTGGGGGGTAACACATTTGTGCCGCTTAAGATGCGATATACCAGCTTGTGTGCTATCGTAACTCAAAAAGATTTTTGCATGTAGTGCACTGCACAACATTAACGGCCGACTAGTTTCAGAACAGGACAGTAATTTACAATGTTTCCAAGTATCGCTTTTCCCCTTTACATTGTCTACAAGCACATATTTTCCGGAAGAGATTTTTCGCGAATATCTTTTGCTTTCTTAAACTCCATAATAAGTATGGAAGAGTATTTATCAGTAACACTGAACTGAACAGACTGCCCAGCTAACCAATGTCACAGAAGTTTTGAAAACGGCCGCCTGAGAGTACAAATGGGGAAAATAAGACACAGATTTATACACAGAAGTAAGTTTCTCCCAGACCATTTCTCCCGTGCCATTTAAGACAACTTAAAAGCTTTTCACACATCTAGAGAACAAAGTGCCGCCGACCAGGACAATAAAAAACATCGTTCTGCTAGAGGATGGCTCGATTTAGAAATGCTGCAGTTGATAGCCTGCCCTGAAGCATGAGAGGACGGAGAAATTTAGAGAGAGAGAGAGAAGGGACCACATTCACATTGAAAAACTAAGGGAGCTGACCCACTCCAATTGTTCTGTAGGAGAGGAGGATGTCGTAAAACTTCTTTTTTTCCAACAGCGGAAATTATTCAATCTTATAGTGCTGCTGTATATTGCGAGTTTTCCAAACGAAAAAGGCACCGTACAGCGATTGCTCATAAAAAAAACCCTGCTCGGCCCGTGTCTGTTTTACGTTAAATATAGGATGAGAAATGGTATTAACCAAATTCAGCGCAGGGCGCTATTGGGCATGACCACGTGCTTCCGAACGACCTCCACAGCAGCGCTCCAAGTGCTGGCTGGGTGCGAACCGGCGGACCTGGTCGTAGCGAGGGAAGCAGTAATGCAGACCCTACGCTACGGGGAAGATGTTTCCTTCCTAGGACACCAGTATCGGTCGTCCGAGGTGGAACTTCTGAGAATGGACTGGACTTGCCACCCAGCCAACGAGCTTTGTCTGAGTTGGGATAAAGCCCCCCCCACAGGTCAGGGGAAGGAACTGTACACGGACGGTTCTAAAATAGGAAGTAGTGTCGGCGCAGGCTTCTACGTGATCTCGGATGGCAACGAGATGCACGCGGAGCGAATGAAACTGTCGGCCAATTCCTCTGTGTTCCAAGCAGAGTTATTGGCTATCAGAGAAGCACTGCGTTGGGTGCCTGCTATGAACGGCGAAGAGGCCTATAGCATACACTCTGACAGCCAAGCGGCCCTGAAAGCGCTTGGCCAATTCGGGAGTAAGACTCCCCTTGTCAGAGAGATAAAAGTGCTATACAAGTCAATGGAGAGTAGGAGGGTTACCTTCCACTGGATCCGAAGTCATGTCGGTACAGTTGGAAATGAACGCGCAGACCAGCTAGCGAAGGAAGCTACTGGTAAAGATGACATAGATTTTCAGATGCGAACGCCGCTGCAAAGCGTGCGGACGCAACTGAAATCAGCCACATTGGTGGAGTGGCAGCAGAGATGGGATGAACGGGATACTGGTAGAAGGACATACCGTATCTTCCCCCGAATCTCGATAAGGCGCATTGAGAGTAATGGCTTCCTCAACCAAGTACTAACCGGGCACGGGGTGTCGCCGGAGTACTTCCGCAGATTTGCGGTTAGGGAGCGAGTGTGCATGTGTCGTGCCCAGACTGCAGATGTCGCACACATGATTCTAGAATGTGCTTCTCTGGCAGGGAAGAGAGAAACGTTAGTGCCAGAATTGGCAAAGACGAGGGACCTCTCGATCCTGCTCGCGTACCCAAGAGCGCGACAGGGGCTCATCGAGATGGTCAAGTACCTCAAAGAGGAACAGGCGGTATACCTAATAGAGGGGTGACCGAAGAAAATCGAAGAAGAGGGATGAAGAAAGAAGAAAAGAAGAGGGATGAAGAAAGAAGAAAAGAAGAGGGATGAAGAACCGAAGAAGGGAAACAGATGACTCGAGCCCAGAGTCGTCCCCACGGAACCTACCCTAGTCCTGTGGCAATGTAAATAATGTAAATATTTTTCAATGTGAGAGGGCCCATTGAGCAAAGGACTTGTTTCCTAAGCGGAGATGGGTTCCTCAGTGTAAATAACCATGCTTGTAACCATGTTTGTTTGAATAAAGGGCAGACGCCCCAAACAGTTCGTGCCAGCAATTATTCTCCCAGTCAGGGGTAGAGAAAAATTTCTTTTCTAGCCCCTGCCCAAATGGTACGCACACCCGGGTTATGAAGGAGAGGTGGGAAGTGCCGGAAAACGGGGGTAGCAGCGCACTGTAGGTCCACAGACCGATCCTGTCCGGATGGAGGAATGTCGGATCCAGGCAGGATTACTCGCAACGCCGTCACCAAAAATCTTTTGAGAGAGATCTTCTAACCCTGTCGAGTCCGCATTTGGACGGTACAGGATAATGGTCATCAGCTAGTCGTTACGTTAAATATTGAAGGCCCGCCCCGTCCCGTTTTCCCAACTTGGAAATGAGCAAAGGCCCGACCCCGGGCAGACCTCTACTATGCTATATTCGTCGAGCTCTGTTAAACGACACCTCACACCACGTCCTACGCACAAAGAATATAAACGCTTAGCGTGAAGAAGCTCAACTCTCGTAGAGATAACGTAAAACAGGCGACAGCAGCGCTACCATGTAATGCGGCCGTAGATGCTCTGCGGGAAAGTTAACATTCAGGCCCAAAAAGCGTAGGGAACACGGGCCGGGAAGCCTATTTCACGGAAAGATAGCGAAGCTTTAATCTGCGATTGTTTCCCTCGGTCTCATTGGGTCTACTAAAGCATTTGTTCTTGTTGTTCTTTTCTGAGTATCCCTCCTGTCCCTTCTTTTGGTGAAACAAATATATACATTAGCAATTAATATTATTTTAAGGAAATTTTAGCAGTTTTATTCTCACTTTAAGCACCATAGTAATACCAGGTTGCTTGGCATGAATTTCATATTTACAATATACCTTAAATGTCAAAAATGCTGAGGCTGGTTTTTAATTTCCATGGGATTCGTGGTACTTCATATTAAAAATTGTTTACATGGAATTCTCAGTAGCAAAACAAAGGAATGGGTTCCCACAAAACGTAAACATTAGGTACCCAGCAAAAACAGTCTTGCTGGGCCAGCACTGTCCACCAATTTCCCAGTAGTAGCCATAATAATAAAAAAGGAATAAAAAAAGAAGCAAAGACAACCGCAGTTTCCCAAAGCTACAATTTTTTTTACTACCCTTACGCAGCTTGTAAATTAAACGCACTGCGCTGGGGAAATTTTCTCAACAGATCGGAAAAACACCCGCCTGTATTTGAGTAGGTTTGAACCTGGGCCGTTGGCTGAGCTCTCTACCGACCAGACTAATTTGCCACGTTCCAGTATATGCTTAAAGCTGTCTGTTTGGTATGCAATGTGTAATCGAATGCTTCCCTTTTTCATTTTACAATATTACGAGGTATTTTTCATAAAAGTCAGTTTCATATAATTGATAAATTAATTTTTTCAACGTAACGATAGTTTTGTTTTTTTTTAACTTTAAGGGAACTTAACTCATTTTCAAGGCGTGTTCATACTTAGAGTCGCTTTCCGAAGTTTTGTACTGTCTTGCCGTCTTGAAAAGAGATTGTTGAATAAATATATATTTACCCGGGTTCATGTCACATTCTGTTACATTTTTAACGTTGTGTCTTTCCTTTCCGCTGTCCGAAGCTACATTTGTTTTAAAGAGTAAAAGATATTTTATTTTACTTCTCGTTATTTTTAGAAGCGAATTCCTCCCAGTCTTGTGTATTCAACCCATGGATGAGTACACCACATAGCATTGCTATTTTTTTCTTTCAAATAATTAATGAATTTGGACGCGTATAATTCTTTTTTTTTTTTTTTTTTTCAACAAACGTTGTTTTAATGGTTTTCCAGGATATTTGTTTCAAGCGGTTTCAAATTTTTTCTTGTTATTCATCCACTATATTCCATGAATGCTACGCACCCAGGTTCCCGAGCTATACTAATTTTTCAGTGAGGCGAACCGGTAATTTTCCACTCCATCTTGGCAACCATCTTGTGGTGCCGTGTGACGTCACGCGCTCAAAGCTAATGTCGCGTGGCATTCTTTCTTCCTTGCTCTTTAAACCGTGTATAGCTTATTTCGAAATGCGTTATAGTTTCAAAGTTATTAAGATTTGTTTGGTATATACAAAATCGTAACTTCGGCTTTCGCATAGTTTCCCACCATACCGGACCCGCGGGGTATTTTCCGTCAAAAAAAAAAAAAAAAAACAGTTAAAAATACGCTTGCGAATCTTCGTAAATGAATTTCTTTAGAAGGAAAACTGTTCAATGGTCTGAACAAAGACGTTCGTTAACTGCAGTAAGAGTCAAAACATACAAGTTGCATCACCAAAATTTTAGCGACTTTCTAAGTAAATTTCAAGCATAAATATCCGATTTTTTAAGAATGCTCGCCATTTTGAAATTGAAACCTAACATGGAGATTAAAAAAGTAACAATGCCGTGTTGTAAAAGTCGACTACATTTCGGTAGTGAAAAGATTTTCTGTTATAATTCAATTTTTTTTTTCTGTCGATATAAATTCCTTATTTGTTTTGATAAAAATCTCTGCACGCCACCGTGTTGTTTCACAAACGCATATGAAAAACGTTAAACGTAACTCTATTATATTCATATGATCATATTACTTAAGAATCCATTCTGAACTGCACATTTTTCTTTTCTTTAGTGATTGCGTGACAAAATGAAAAATTTCTAATGGAGAAAAATTTTAGCTTTTGTTCATATAAACTTTTTAAGTTCTCTTTGCCTTCAGTTACATTTGAAAGCTTCCACTCCGTGCCTACAAACGAGAGAGCCAATGAGAGCGTAGATTGCTAATGGTCACAACCTAAAAGAGAATCTTGGTTCTAGTAAAGTTCTTTTGAGAAAAAAATGAGATGCATTTTATTATAAATACTATTTATGGAGTTCTATAGCACGTGCACAGGAGAAAAACTGTGAAATACTTTATTATGGGGACCTCTTCGGATTAGAGACAACCGGAAGGGAAATAACGACTTTTAAGGAAGTTCGTGGTATGAATATTCTTGTGGAAAAATAATGCACTCTATAAATTTCCCAAGTAAATTTACGAAGTTTTTTTTTAATTCATTCTATGTGGTTAAGCATGGCTTCAGTAGGTGATGCTTGGAAACCTCACAATTCACTGAAATCATATTTAACAGTACAGAAGAAAGTTGAGGGCAAAAAAGAAAAAAAAATTAGCCCCCGGATATATTTTAGGTCACCATGCGCCTCTGAGAAAGAGTATTTATAATTACGGTGATGTTTACTAAGTTTACGGCCAGACAAACTGACGTTTCAAGTGTATGCTTGCATTTATTTAGAAAGCAGCTATAATTTCATTTACGCAGAAGATGTGTGTAACTTGTGAGTGGGCAAATGAAACAATCAGTGTATACAGTGACATCTACTGGATTTGAACTGAACATACTTTTGAACTATCAGAAATAATAATGTGAAATATATCTCTGATAGTTCATATATATATATATGTGAGAAGATAGTGTGAAATGTATAAGTCAACTAACTCTGTTAAAGCAGGAAAAACACGGATAATTTACGTGTGTGAGAATTGTGAAAAAATAGTAGTAGATTGGTGTAACCTCATTGCAGAAAGTCGGTCACGTGGGGAAACGTATCCTACCTACGAGACTGCTCCTCTGCATAAAATAACCAGACTACTTTATAATCAGACTACTTTAAGCCTAAGATTAAAAAAAAGAAAGAAAAGAAAAACGGTTTGTACTGACTCACACCAGAAATTATCACGTGCTCTCTCATAGAGCTTGCAGTTTTGCATTGCATTGTAGCATAATTCGAATAGAAATTTATTGAAAAAGTTGCTGAAATTTCTAGGAATTCCGATTTTATTGAAGTGAATAAATGCTAATGGCAAAACGTATGCAGCAAAAAAATTTAACTAAACAGAAAAAATGTATGTTAAAACGCCGTTAAATTTGTACGTCTTGGAATTCATATATATCCTAATTTTTTATCTCTGATCCTATGACATAACATGTATTTCAAGGAATGTTACATTTGATTCCTAAAAGCCCCTTACAATACTCTGGCTTCATCGCAAACAGCCACCGAAAGCAGCTGAATTTCCCGACTAAAAAGTCTACGGTAAAAAGTCTTTATCAACTCGAAGAAATGTTTATTACTAATATTTTTTTTTATGAATAGAAAAGTGACGTCCAGCTGGGTGAAAACTTTTCCAGGGACTTTAATTCATTAACTTCTGTTGCAGCTGTTGTCGCAGAATAAACTATTAGCCTAGAAGTGTATTGGTATTAAAGACGACTCTTCGTGAAGCTGAAGAATGGTATCCATCCGCGTTATAGTGCACTCGTGCTGTTTCCTTCTGTCAAGCAACTACTCTCCCACGCGGATGACCTCACAAACCCACACAAGCAGTACAGATGCCATCGGTGCCTACTATCGGGGCAAGGTAAATATTGCACCCTCCAAAAATTTCACTGGGGGAAAGTGCCCACCCAATAATTTTCGTCCTGTTTAAGTTTTAGTTTTTGCATGTCATTTTCGAAATGCGTCACTTGAAATATTTCTATAGAAAAAAACGTTTTGCCATGAGATTCAGGCTATCTTATGGTGTACTGATTTTAAAAAATGCATCTTTATTTTTTACAGAAACGTATTATTCTTTATAAAATGGATCAAGCTAAACCTTATGAGGTCAAAAAGATTTATTTCGAGAAAAATGTTAAACAACAAAATAAGAAAAAACTTTTCTTCCCATATTTATCATTGCTCATTTGACATAAAACATGATTACCAGCCGTATTGGGTTTGACAGGTTCTCGTGATCTGTGGTAAATATTTAAACAATTATCAAAAATAAAATAAATAAATAAAAGCACAGAAACCTACATTTTTTTTTTTTTTTCATATGTAGAGGATTTTAGGAAGGGAGTGTCTGACCCCAGGTCTTAAACAACCCTTAGAAATAGGAAACTAGGAGATTTGGGCTAGAGTGCCCGATAGGAAAGTGACGTAGAAAAACGCCCTTATCTATTACCGGGGTGCCAGTACCCGGGGTTCGACGGCTTAACGTGCCTATCCGACGCACATTTAGTGGATCGAACCTGAGGTCCTTTCCGTGGCAGTCACGAACGTTGAACACTAGGCCACTCGCGGCCCTAAAAATCTTTAATCTCAAACGCCTTTATTTACATACTATTTTTTTTGGGGGGGGGGGCATCTCGTTTTATGTTTGATTAACTGTGCTAAGTTTTCATATTTTTTTAAAAGATTGGAAATGAAATCTCTCTGGATATTTTTATAAAAGCACAGGCTGAATTTTATTTTTGAAAATATTAATAATCAGCAAAATAATATTTGTTTCCTTGTTCATTTTCTGATGAGCAATTAAAATTGCGTTTTAAAATATACCTTACGTGGGATAGCGTAGGTTATCTTTTGCCCTTTTGTTTTACTTTTTTTTTTTATTGGAGGTTTAACGACCACCGTGAGCGACCACCGTGAGCAGCTATAAGCAGTCGCCCGTCCCTAATTTAGGGTCACTGGTTCCAGGGAAGGTAGAGAGCCAGTGCCGTAAGACAAACACAACATCCATGCCTCACCAGGATTCGAACCCGGACACCGTTCGGACGAATGATCAGAGGCCATCGCTTAGACCACTGCGCCACCGGGGCGGCTTGTTTTACTTTCCTGTTGATAACGGAAGGAAAGTTCCCCCTCCCACGTCGTCTGCCTGCCCTCCCCAATAATTTCGTGAAGTCGGTGCTCCCGGCGGGTGTGGTAGAGTCTGTATAGCCCCGCGCAGTGGTCTAAGGCGTTGGCCTCTGATCATTCGTCCGTAAGGGGTCCGGGTTCGAATCCAGGTCAGGCATGGATGTAGTGTTTGTCTTACGGCACTGGCTCTCTCCCTTCCCTGGAACTAGTGACCCTAAATTAGGGACGGGCGACTGCTTATACCCCATTGAGTTGCTCACGGTGGTCGTTAAACCTCAAAAAAAAAAAAAAGTCTGAATATCGTTAAGCGTTTAGTAACAATCTGAAAGTGCCAAAGGAAGTGAATGATATAGATTTTTGGCGACCCCTCACCGCCAAGCCTTTCTTCCTCACATTGTGAGGCTACCATAAACTCTGAGACTAGTCGGAAGCTGTCTAAGTGGATGAGGTGAAATGGTTAACGTATTGATTATGGTGCAAAATGCAGAGACGAAAAATTAAAAAAAAACTGTGACGTAATTCCTTTTTGAAATAAAAATTGATGCAAAATGAAAAAAAAAACACAGTTCAATGATACAATAATTTTTGAAAAGGTTTTACGTTAAATTTACCTATCTAAGTGGGACGCGATACAGCCGCGACGATGACACTTGATTGGCAGGGGTGAGCCATGTCATTCGGGATGAGATCGAGTGCCGGTGATAGATGCGGAAGGACCCCGCAAGAGATTAATGTTTTGGTCAGGGCCTGATTTACGCCTAGGCATGCAAGGCACGTGCCTAGGGCCCTCAAATTGGAAGGGCACCAAAATCTTGGTTAAAAAAAAAAAAACTTTCCCTTTTTCAAAATATTTATACGTGGGTAGATGTGATGTGGAGCAACTATATATAAATCGCTGGCAAACACAAGCAAGTACCGGCAATATAATATGTAACATTTTCCAGTTAATTTGGGGAGGTTTTTTGTGTGAGATTAAACAAAAAATTGTCGTGTTGTGTAAAAAAAACCAGCAGTATGTGTATGTTTGTAATTATGGCTTACTGAGATCAACTATATACTTCAATTTCAAATACTGCATGGTTCTGAAGCAATTTTTAAACATTTTGGCTCCCAAAAGTTATATTTGAAATATCTTTGGACTTAATTCGGGCAGGGTTTGAATCCCCCAAACCTCTCTTAAATACACCCCTGGTTAATATGGTAATAGTATAGTTTAGACACACCTGGCAAAAAATCCAATGTCGAATTGAATTTTACCCGTCATATGGCTTTGTCACACACAACTGTTTCATCGATGTAAATCAGTAGGACAGCATAAAAATCTAGGAGAAAACAATATTTTTACCAGGTACTACCGTAATTCAATGTCAGTCTTATAAATGTATTGTATTTATTAAATTATTACTTTGCATTGTAATACAGTCGCCCAAAAGGGTCACACTACCTACTCTACTTCGTAAAGTAAATGTCGAGTGGAGGGGGCCTTATTCTGTGTAAGTCGGGCCCTGGTTTTGGTGCAACCTCGTCATCTCCTGAACCAGACGCCATTGCTGATCGCTGTTGTTACTAACGGAAACAGCTACCTCCGCTACAAAAATAGTCCCTAGTGTTAAGAGCAAAAGGCAAGACATGGATTGTTCACCTAAAAATTTCAAAATGAAAAGAAATAATAAATACCAAACTTTGCCACCAATTCGGAGCCCCTGTTTGGGACGGCGGCAGGTGGTCCATCCGCTAAGACGCCATTGCCGAGACAGAAAATACGCGGAACATCTATGTTTCCACCGATGTTATACAAACATCGATGTTTCTTACCGATTTACAAATTCCTAAAATAAACTACTGAAAAATCGGAAATGTTAAAAAGTAAAAGAAGGGGGCCCTCTGGCTTTGTCACACACAACTGTGACAATGAATGGGGCCCTCCCATTCATTGCTTGTGAAAGCGAAGCCGACCTGAACTACTGCATGTATGTCACGGCTAAGTATCCTTCCGCCATACCCACAGTTAAACAAGCTTGTTGTCGCACTGCACGTGTGGCATGACTATGCCTAATATGTTTAGCGGGGATACTTCCGCTGAGACCACCGGCACGTTAAGCCGTTGGACCCCGTTACTGCCCCATTCCCGGTAGTAAATAAGGGCGTCTTCTACCCCGCTTCCGTGTGACTTTCCTATCGGCACTCTAGCCCAAATATCCTAGCTTCCTATTTCTAAGGGTTGTTTAAGACCTGGGGTCAGACACTCCCTTCCCAAAATCCTCTACGTATGATCTGATCTGATCTGACTGTTATCCAAAAATGTAACATAAAAGATCTCTCATGTTCGGTTGTGCACCTGCGTAGGGGTACACTGACACTGTTGCAAAAACGAGGTGTAGTGAGATGCTCTCGTGAAGCGAGGGAGTTTACAAGATGTCGTGAGCTGAAACTCAAGAAGTCGACTGCAGCGTACCATCAACCTACAAATGAACTGACGTTGATTGACAGCTGGGTTTCCAGGAACCACGTGATTTGTCCATTTGAGTTTTGACCTCTATACCTATATCCTTGTCCTGATTTTTTTCTTTTTTTTTTTTTTGCTTGTAATTTCCAGTTTCCATTCTAGTAAGTGGCATTATTCTTGGTTATTCCTTACTGATCCTTAACTTTTTCTTTGCAAATTCCATAGCCACCTGGCGGTGGCTTATGAATATGACCATACGCCCAAAAAGAGTCCTGGTTCGAATCCCGATGCGGCATGGATGTTATTTTTGTATTACGGCACTGGCTCTCTCCCTTCCCCCGAACCAGTGATCCTAAATTAAGAACGGGCGACTGCTTATAGCACATTAAGTTGCTCACAGTGGTCGTTAAACCTCCAATAATAATATTAAAAAAATCCATAACTTAGGTTTCTAGGTGTTTTTGTTGTTAATTTCATTCAGGCATATTTTGTTATTGTTTCCTCACGATATAAGTTGTGGCTCAGCTTTACTTGAAAGTCTGGGGCCGCAGGTGGCCTAGTGGGCAACGTTCGTGACTGCCGCGGAAAGGACCTCAGGTTCGATCCATTAACTATCCGCAGCGGGTCGGATGGGCACGTTAAGCCGTCGGACCCCGGGTACTGGGCCCCGGTAATACCTAGGACGTTTTCCTCCCCCTTTCTACTTCGTTCCCGTGCCACTTTCCTATCGGGCACTCTAGCCCAAATCTCCTAGCTTCCAATTTCTAAGGCTTGTTTAAGACCTGGGGTCAGACACTCCCTTCCCAAAATCCTCTACATTTATGATATATATATATATATATATATACTTTCAAGTCTGATTTGTATTGCAATGTCATCTATTTCGATGTAATGTTATTGTCATCGGAAAGATGACAATCTTTCAGATGCCTCCCTTGGCCCAGATTGTGACAGGAGTTGAGGACAAAGGTCAAGGGGAAAGGAAGGGGTGGTGGAGGGGAGCAGCTGGTCCTCAGTAATCCTGGATCAGTGGGACCATTGCCAACACCACGGGTTTACGTCACATTTTGCATCTGTTGTACGTCGATGGAGGGACCACTTTCTATGGTCTGTTTCCACTGTTTACATCCTTACTTTATGGTGAAAAGTGCATTGTTGGCTCTTAAACAGGTTTAACGTACTAAATTATTTCGTCGAAAAATTTCACTGTGTGGGAAAAGTGCCACGTACAATTTTGCAAGCATGCAAAATAATGGGGAAAGCTGCAAAAATATACTATTTTTACATGAAAGGATTTTTTTTTCCGAAGAACTTACCTGCGAGTACGATGGTTTGCAGCAGTTGGTGCGGAAGGCTAAAGCGATGCTAACGGCCACGACGTGAATGGTCCGTGTGTCGGAAGGGAGTAACAGTTGGTAGTGAATGCGCGGAAGAGGATCATAAATGATGATCATATGTAGAGGATTTTAGGAAGGGAGTGTCTGACCCTAGGTCTTAAACAACCCTTAGAAATAGGAAGCTAGGAGATTTGGACTAGAGTCCCCGATAGGAAAGTGACATGGACGCGAATTAGAGAAGGGGAGGAAGACGCACTTATTTTTACCGGGGGGCCAGTACCCAGGGTCTGACTGCTTAACGTGCCTATCCGACGCACGGCAAATATTTAGTGGATCGTGCGTTCGTACCTGCCTGGGATCGAACCGGAGTTCCTTCCTGCGGCAGTCACGCCCGTTGCCCAATAGGCCACCCACGGCCCGAAAAAATGCTTGGAAGAATACAACAAGAGTGGGGTGCATGTCTCGGAGGAGTGTGATGCGTCGTGTAATCGTGTGCGAGAAGTAGTTCAGAAATATTTCAATAACTATTAATAAAGAAGTGTGCTAAATGTTTCTGTTTTTATTGTAAAAATGTCCGGGAATGTAAAAAAATGAAGGAATGTAAATGATATAATGTGGGTCAGAAGTTTTGAGTAAGAAGTTCAGGTCCCGGTTGAACCCAAGTCTTGGTTATGGTTTAGGAGATGTTTAGGAGTCGGTGACTTCTTCAAGCACCTCATTTGTACTTCTGCTGTTATTCCGTCCATCGTTCGTACTTTTTGTTCCTCGTAAAACCGATATTGTTGACAATAAACGATTTTCTTATAATCAGGAATCGTACTATGGCATGGAGGCCCACAGCTTCGTGTCGAATTGTGGGGGATGATGAAATTTTAAGCCCTGACCAAATCCAAATTTATGTTCAGGACACTATTCACAGACAGAACAATTCTTGGCAATTTGCTAGTTACCATTTCGCAAAATTACCCTTGAAGAAATGATATTACAATGCAGCATTAAACCGACCTCTTTCCTTCAGCGTATTCCTACAACCCGCTTCGATGACTACGTACTGCTGAACCGCTTCCTTGTGTATTCTTCCACGCGTAATTGCCGTTCTCAACGACGCTTCCATTCACCAGACTTCACCTTCACGCCGTCGCCGCTCCGACATCTTAGGCCAACCGCACGTACTCTTTCGGACCTTCGCACTCCATGGTAATTTCTTCGGAAAAAACTTTCCTTTGATGTAAAAATACCATATTTTTGCACCTTTCCCCATTATTTTGCATGCTTAAAAAATTGTACGAAGCACTTTTCCCACACAGTGAAATTTTTCCGACGAAATAATTTAGGACGCTAAACTACACGTTGTCTGCTTAATATTTAACATTACACCTGTTTTTGCATTGTCCATGTTTACTTTCCTGATGAAGTCAGCTGAAACTCTTGTTTTAGCCAAAATAGAGATGTCAGCCGCATTTGAATTGTTGATGGTTTGATCTCCAATGGTGAAACCATATAATTTCACATATGATTCCTATATACAACTATTCCTAAATGTGTACTTCAGCGTCCTAAATTGCTACGTCGGAAAAATTTCACTGTGTGCGGAAAGTACAACGTACAATTTTTTAAGTATGCAAAATAACGGGGAAAGGTGCAGAAATACAGTAATTTAAGAAAACGTGAAATAATTTTACCGAAGTACAATGGTGTGCAGCAGTTGGTTCGAGAGGCAAGAGCGATACCAACGGCGACGACGTGAATCTTTCGTGCATCGGAAGGGAGCAGGAGTTCGTAACGAATGCGCTTAGTAAATAAATAACTTTTTTAAAACATGACAGTAAAGTGGAGATATTTAAAAATTCATGTTTTTTTAATTTTATTGATATTAATAAATCGATTTTAACATTCTAATTTAACTTTCACAAGAAAATACTGACACGATATCGGGAACAAAAATTATATAAATATTTTTAAGAATTTAGTTTACTAATTTATACTTTCAGTTTTATTATATTTCACATTTTTACCATTGAAATTTTAACTGCTTTATTTAGTGCTTTTTTTCTTTTTTATATATTACTGGTGCTAATACTTTCCATTTATTAAAAGCTTTGTGAGGTCCAAACGTGCTAGTTTCAAACTCAAGTATTCTTCTGAGATCACATCTAATAGCTATTTCAATCTGCTCCGTATTCTTTTATTTTTGTTCATAAGACAAGGCATTTTGATTTTTCCATATATTATATTTTGTTATTGCTATTAAAAAATGAATTGTTAGGTTTTTAGATTAAAAGTAGTCTAGAAGTACATGGTGCAAAATTTGGTGCGCAGTAAATTTTTGTCTATAATGTAAGTACTATTGTAACCAATACCAGATATATTTTCCAAAATTGCAATCTACAAATAAATGTTGAAGAGTTTCTTCTGAGCCATTGTTAGGATTAGTTATCAGTATAATTCTATGCAACCATTTTCTTGTCGGGATAATATTGTGCGAAATTTTAAGAAGTAGATCTTTAATATGAGTGCATGGTTTATTTTGATTGCAGTGAATCTTTTAGCTTTGTTGGATGTCACAGAATCAGTCAGACACAGTGAGGATGCAGAATTTGTCATTTTCATGTAAGACTTCAGTCCACAGGGAATAGAGTTTATGTTCCAGCCACCTACAGCGAGATCGCCTTTTGGGCAGGACACAGAAACGGAAGGAATGAGAGCAAGTCTAGAGACTTTTTGACAGAACAGTTTGTAGTGAGATTAGAGTACAGTAGATGGCGCCACCGTACAAGTTTGATATTGCACATAGATGGGTGAGAGAATTTCAGGGGGGACATAGGAAAGGATACCCATTTAACCAGTGGGTCCAGCCTGGGGGCCGTCACTTTACGTGCTCGTCCGATATTCAGCGATTGTTAGTAAATCACACCATCTCTGAAAGATCAGCCCAGGCTTGAACCTGGGGACACAGCATCGATAGTCTGAAACACTAACCACTAAGCCATCCGCGGCTTTGTTGGATGTCTTTCGTTTGATGCTAAATAAACGTATTTCACATAATTTATAATTTTCTTTCCAGAAACCTAAAGGAAGGATTATAGAGGGGAAACAGCCATTGGAGCCTGTGGAAACTCTTCCCATAGAAAGTGACGCCCCCACGGACATAAAACAGAACCAAACTGTGACGTGCGTGATCTTACCCGTCGGCAATGGTTGCTACGGCAACCTCAACCCAGAGCTAAGGTTGTGAGGAGCTCCCCCCCCCCCCGACCATTGTCCTCAACTGCCGTCCTAATCTAAGCCAACTGAAGCATCGGAAAGATGACAATAACGAAATATCCAAAGCTAAACATGTAGATATCGAAACAGATGACTAAGTAATGGAATTTACAAAGGAAAAGTTAACGACCAGCCAGGAATATAAGCAAGAATGATGCCACTTATGAGAATTCTACAGGAAACTGGGAGATGCAAACCAGAAAGATGACGGAAAAGGATAGGTATGTCTTAAACCACATGCTGCGGCTTTGGCGTACAAGATTAGAAACATTTTGTTAATTCGCAAGAGAATAGTTGTTACACTAATTTATATTATTGACCTTTGCAATAATTTAGTGCCTCTAATTTCCAAAGTATTTGGTTAATAATAAGACATTGTGTTTTACTATGGACGGTAATTTTACCTTTTTATTTGAATGAAGAGGAACAAGACAAAAAATCATAAATTTACACGTATTTGTTGAATTGATAATAAATTTATTGATTCCTTTAGATCAAAAGAGGTTTTCATGATATGAATAAGATGTCCTGATATGTATTTGTTTTCCTGGGAGATTCTAATTTGAGTTTCAGTTATAATAAGTTGTCTACTTATCAGATTTTATTCAGCAAAGCCTTTCTCGTGTGTCATAGTGGTATGTGTTATGTCAAAGTGGTGTGGAAATTTCATATTTTAAATGTCTTTTAAAGATATTTATCGTAATATTGACGTGTTATTCAAACGCCGTGAAGAGAAGATGCGGTAGGCTTAACGCATCGCTCTGGCGAAATTGTGAAGCTTTGGTCCCTTATAAGGGAGGTTCGTTGCTCTGCCAATATGATGGGCGGAAGACTACAGAGAAAAAGGTTACGTTGTTGGGAGGATAGCTATTAATATTGTAGAGAATCGCTACAGAATAGAGATACCCATGATCAACCCTTTGTTTTGTTATATCCCGTACGTTGTTGGCAGGAAAATACGGATAAAACCTCTTGGATTTGCCAAAGATACGTATGAGTAAGATAGAAACTGACCTGCGAACAAGCTATTAACTGGAGAACCAAAAGTGCAGTGACACCGCAAATCAGCTACGAATGGCAGCCGTTCAAACAGAACCGAAAGTTATAGTTCCGCAGTTTTCCGTACAACAACGAAATGCCTATTAGTACTTTCAATTTCGAATCAGGGAACCATGTGCGAAAGAACGAAACATTTCTCAACATCTGATTTACAAATAATGACAACAAATGAACGAACTATATTCTGTAACGTATGAGTACAATATGGTTCGCTCTTCTGGCAGGTACGCGCTTGGACTTGTAGTCATCCGCGCGTGAATTACAAAATACAGCGAATCTACGTTTCAACGGAGCAAAGCCTGCCATAGTCGCCGTATCGAAGCTTTAGACGTACCGCAGCGTCACTTCGCAGCATTGGACTCACATTTTAATATTACGATAACAATAATCAAAACATGTTTCAATTAGGACATTTCTGCTTAATTTGCATACTTTAAAATCTGTAAGTCACCTTTTTTCCAGGTACTGATGTTTTTCCGACGAAATAGTTTGGGACGCTAATCTACACATTTACCCCCAAGGGTACCGGAGGCTACTCTTTCAATATCCGTGTCTCGCAATATTGGTTTTACTTTCTGTCAATTATATCTGCAAATGTGTCTGTCCCCTAAGTAGGACACGGCAATTATAGTTCATATATATAGTTAAATTTAGTTATATGATCGAACGCTGTTCCGTAAAATTGCTTTCAGAATAGTGATTTCAGTAGTGCGTGTTACGTCACACGAGAACTACGGTGGTAATTGGTTGTTGATATCACAGCGAATTCCGTCAACCAATGGCGTACGTAATTGCAGTAGTAGCTTCTGGTGCTCACGTTCGTATAGCCAATGGCGATTGTCTTCGATATAAATCGTCATTCCCATGACGCATCACGAGGCACCTTTTATCGGACATCCTTGCAAATAATTATTTCCTTCGCACATAGTAAACATATTTCCATGTCTAAAGTTTGATATAGAATATTATCTTAAAACAATAATCCGATTCAAATTTCTTCACGAGTAATGATATCTCGAGTTGACAAAGTACGTAAAGAAAACGTGGCTTAATTTATAGTGATAGAATTCAGTGGATATTGGTTGCTACATTCGGATCTGACAAAAAATGATAAAATTACCAACGCGAACAGTGTTTCCGGTAGTTGAGGTTTCCAAAGATCGAATAAAAATTCCTTTTCAATAGAATTAAACCGAATTATATTCAAACCTCACTTCTGGCAAATATGACCGGATCATGCGAAATTAAATATGGTACAATAACTTGTAGTTCTTTTAAAACTAAAGCATATTCAAAATTCATGACTAGCCAATATCAGCACATAATGGTCCTAAACTATTCCTATTTCTCTTTAAAAAAAAAGGTTTTTTTATACGCAAAATCTATTCGAACACAGTTAGGGAATGGAATATATATATATACTTTGGATAAAAGAAAAAGGCTTGAATTGTTTCGTTTCTTACTACACCAATAATAGGGCTATAACTCTAGTTTTACTTCCAACTCTAGCATATTCTTCAGAATTTACAAATCACAGGAGTCGTAGTGTCGGCTATTGGCTAGCATTGGAACTACCAGATTCATTTACGGAAACAATATCTGCTGGAATTGTTCTCATATCAGTAGGCCCAAAAATCGTTTTCTGAAGACACTGACAAAGATGAAATATTTTTTGTTTCAGTAACATTATTAGAATGTATTAAATGATCTCTCGATCTATCAAATTCTTTTACGGAAACAGGGATATTTTTATTTAAAACAGGCGCAATTTTATCGGGATGAATGTTACAATATGTCTCAATAGACATTTTTTCATTCCACATTTCTTTCACAGTGGGCGTTTTAATCTGTTTGCTTTTCTAGTAGTTACATCATGCAAGTGAAAAATTGTAACAAATCATTCTTTTACGTAGCTCCATCAGTACATTTGGTTAACTAAAGACCTGAGCTACCCAAAATGAATACAAAAAATATACAAAAAATTAATATGCTGATGTTAATTTTTAATAAGGATGTTGACTTGGTATATATTTTTTTAAAAAGGCGGGAACATCACCTGTCTTTGCACTACAGGTTTCAGCAAGTGTGGGAATAAACATTTGCCCAAAACTGCTGAAAACGTTTGTTCAAAAAACTTTTCCTTGTTTGCGGAGAACACAAAGGGTCTAAAACTGTGGTCATACTTCCAACTCTGGGCCGGTCTCCCCGATTTAGAAGCCAGCGGTCAGGTGCTGCCATCTCTAGGCCGTTGAGATAGAGAAAGCGCCTAAGAATTCCTTTTTGTTACTATTTTTTCTGGCCAATTAAAAGGAGGTTTAGGTGCGCTTATTTTGTTCCTACTGCGAAACATTTATCAAGACGGAACATTTTTGCTTCTTCATGAATTGGAAGGTTTCTATCTGGCAGAACACATCAATTAATTACGTGGAAAGGAAGAACTGCCTGATGATACCTTCGGTTGCGGTAGGCATGTCAAGAATTGATTCAACCCACAGCAACATCCCCGACCTCCCCCGAAAAAACTTCCCGTCGTGTACCTTACCAGTGCCACTGCACCCGCCTTCGGAACTTGGGAATTGGTTTGGAATTGAAAAGGTACACGAGTTCTCCACCAGACTCTCCAAGAAGTACTTCAAGAAAGCGGAAGCCGATTGCTATGAACTTTTAGGGGTACGGTTTATTACGATCCCAGCAAAAACTTTAGACAACCTCAAGCAATGATTGTTGTCCCCCTCTGACTGGGACATAGGGAGGGGCTGCATTGTTACTAGCAGAGACGTGGGGCCGCGGGTGGCCTAGTGGGCAACGTTCGTGACTGCTACGGAAAACACCTCAGGTTCGATCCCAGCAGGTACGAACGCTCGATGGCCTAGTGGCAACGTTCGTGACTGCCACGGAAAACACCTCAGGTTCGATCCCAGGCAGGTACGAACGCTCGATCCACTAAATACCCGCCGTACGTCGGATGGGCACGTTAAGCCGTCGGTCTCCGGGTACTGGCCCCCCGGTAATAAATAAGGGCGTCTTCCTCCCCCTTTCTACTTCGCTTCCGTGTCACTTTCCTATCGGGCACTCTAGCCCAAATATCCTAGCTTCCTATTTCTAAGGGTTGTTCAAGACCTGTGGTCAGAAACTCCCTTCCTAAAATCCTCTACAATCAATCAGTCTAGCAGAGACGCGCCTAGCGGGGGTTCAATGGGTGCACTGCACCAGGGCGACAGAAAGTCCCACTCAAATTTTACATTAAATATCAAAAACGTAGAAGAAGTTTATCAAAGGTTTTTCTGTGATAAATTATATAATTCGTGGCGTGTTTATTTAAAAAAAATCATTATATGTGTAATTCAGTTATTAATCTTTCATTCCCGTTCACCACACTGAAAGTATTTGGGATCCAGACAACCGCCCTTCCTGTGACGTGTGGCCATTTATCTTTGGCCCGAAAATCATGGCAATGTCTCAATTTCTATTGAAAATAAAATAATAATTAAAACTATTTTGTGAACAATAGTTGCTCAAGTAGTCGGAAGTCTGGCCACACGATATTTGTTTATGCAGAACAATTTTATGTCCCTGAAATTGCAATGTGTCCAGTTCTGCGTACCCGGAAGAATACATGTCCCAAAATATTGAGAAGCCATTAGAGCACCCGCGGAGGAGGTTTGGGGGGCTTAAGTCCCCTCCAAGGAGATTAAGAACGATGTATGTCACAAGCTAAACATTCAAAATAATTATTTTACATGTTCAAAAAATTACATAGTGTCTTGTTCGCAAAGCCCCAAAGATGTTAAGAGCGACGTACGTTACAAATTAAATATTGAAAAATATTACAGGGTGTTTCAGAAAATTTGATATCATTGAGACATAAATATATGAGTAACTATATAGTCTACGCAAATAAAACTAAACAGGCTTGATATTGAGGAAAGTTAAGATTTATTCATCAAAATTTTAATGAGAAATTCAATGGTATGTGGATTTCATGAACGATTTCACAAGTACATACATGAAAAACTACCGAAATGACATAATTATTTTAACTCCAATGTAAAAATATTTAATATATACATTAAAAAAGATGGTATAATACACATATGAGATCTTTCGGTACCCAAAGTGGGTACCATCTTCAGATGCTGTTAAAATTCATCAAACGAACGTGACAAGCACTGTGATATTGATAAAAGACACACAGTCGTAATGACGTAACTAGTATGAAATGGGCTTAACCAATGAAAGCATGGGACAACATTTGTTACTAGTCAAACATAACAGTAATAGGTTAAATCTTTTGATTTATTAATACCTAACCCGAACAACCCAAGTATGTTTTCCACAGTATAGATATAAATTCTGATAAATTATCATTACACACTGTTTTCCCATATTTCATAATACACAAACTCTCAACAAATCTTAAAGTTGATCTAAGTCTTGGTGTGTTGATAATTTTTATCTAATCAAAGGCAGGAAGGTAATTGATTACCTTGGTTTACAAGTCGTGCTAAAGCTGTGGTTGTATCTCTATTTTTAACATCATATTTAAGTTCTTTTAATCTAGCTGATGTTGAACGAAAAGTGTAGCCTATGTACACTTTTTGTTGTTCATTTTCTTATATGCTGTTAAGAGAAATAATATATACACAATGTTTCACATCAAATGGCATAGGATCCCTGTCTTTCAGAAGTAAGGACGTAATGTTGTTTGTGTTCATTCCAATATCAAAATCATATTTATGACATCGTTTTCATGGAATAGCACAATTTCGGTACAAAGGGAAGAAAACCAATGTATTTTCTTTGTTTTGGCTCATATACAGAAGTTAATGTTGTAGTCCTGTTCCTTTTAATCTTGGCTACTATCCTATGTATCGTTTCATCTGCATGTCCATGATTACGGGTGATATTATAAATGGTATCCATTTCTTGCTTTCGAAGAGCTGTGGTGGACGAATGAGTGAAAGCTCTTCTTACAAGAAAAGATATCGATGATTCCTTGTATCTCCATGGGTGAGCCGATGCCGAAGGTAACTAAAGTTACATAAGACTGGACACATCTTTAGATTATTATGTGCTGCTCAACATAGCCCTACCCGCCCACTGGGAAAAGCTTTAGCTCAATATTTGCGACCTCGCATTAATTACTCAACTTTTTCTGTTACCAATTCCACTCAAGTACTGGATCGAATTAAATCAGTTTCTCCAATTACACAACCGTTTACCATGCTTTCCTTAGCTCTGTTCTCGAGGGTTCCAGTGCAACAGGTACATGACATCATAAAATATTCTCTTTTGACATTGGGTATCCCATCTCCTGAGGTGGAAGCTGTATTACAAGCACTATCTCTAGTTTACAAGAGATCTTACTGTAAGTTCGATGAGATAATATATCGGCAATGTGGAGGGGCACCAATGGAATCTCCCCTTTCCCCAACCATTGTAGAAATCTGCTTGCGAGGATTGGAAAAGAAAGTTCTTCTGTCAACTAGTTACAGACCTATATTATATCTTAGATACGTAGATGATATTTTGGTACTCTGGAACCATCCTTTGGAATACCTATCAACATTTGTATCTGAGTTATCAAAGTTTACAACTGTAAAGTTTACTGTAGAATATGAAAGTAATTACAATTTACCATTTCTAGATATCATACTCACTAGAAATCCATCTAAATCAACTATTAATCATTCAGTATATATAAAACCAGAATCAGATACGATACTAATATACCTTGGGCATCGGCACACCCATGGAGCTACAAGGAATCATCGATATCTTTTCTTATAAGAAGAGCTTTCACTCATTCGTCCACCACAGCTCTTCGAAAGCAAGAAATGGATACCATTTATAATATCACCCGTAATCATGGACATGCGGATGAAACGATACATAGGATAGTAGCCAAGATTAAAAGGAACAGGACAACAACATTAACTTCTGTATATGAGCCAAAACAAAGAAAATACATTGGTTCTCTGCCCTTTGTACCGAAATTGTGCTATTCCATGAAAACGCTATGTTATAAATATGATTTTGATATTGGAATAAACACAAACAACATTACGTCCTTACTTCTGAAAGACAGGGATCCTGTGCCATTTGATGTGAAACATTGTGTATATATTATTTCTCTTAACAGCATAGAAGAAAATGAACAACAAAACGTGTACATAGGCTACACTTTTCGTTCAATATCAGCTAGATTAAAAGAACTTAAATATGATGTTAAAAATAGAGATACAACCACAGCTTTAGCACGACTTGTAAGCCAAGGTTATTACCTTCCTGCCTGGGTAGAGATTAAAATTCTCAACACACGAAAATATAGATCAACTTTAAGATTTGTTGAGAGCTTGTATATTATGAAATGCGGGAATACAGTGTGTAATGATAATTTACCACAATTTATACCTGTACCGTGGAAAACACACTTGGGTTTGTAGGGTTAGGTATTAATAAATCAATAGACTTAACCTATTACTTTTATGTTTGACCAGTAACAAATGTTGTCCCACTCTCATTGGTTAAGCCCATTTCATACTAGTTACGTCTGTGTGTCTTATATAAATACTACAGTGCTTGTCACGTTCGTTTGGTGAATTTAACAGCAACTGAAGATGGTACCCACTTTGGGTACCGAAAGATCTCATGTGTGTACATATTTTATTATACCATCTTTTTAAATGTATATATTATATATATTAACATTGAAGTTAAAATAGTTATCGTGTCATTTCGGTAGATTTCCATGTATGTAGTGATGGGCAAGTGTTGAATTCACAAGTTTTCAATATGCGCACCTCCTGTGACACTACACCAGTGGTGTAGCCAGGGAAAGGGCTCAATAGGCGAGACACTTAGCTTTTACTAAGTTCGTTTTGTAAATAATTTTCCCATTTGAAATTGCAGATTTTTTTCTCCAAGTGTGATGTAAGATATTAGTGCATTTTGAAGGACAAACTGATTCTGTGAGTGTGAGAAAACAGACAAGGGAACCACAGCATGGAGATGACGGCGACAAGTCAAAATAACAATGTGGGGGATGAGGGGGACTGATTTTCGGAGGCAGGTGTTACCATTGTTACATTTGCTTGCACAACCCCTTGTAGCTGAAATTAGTGCCTCTCCTACTCCTTGTAATAAAAGTGTTCCGGTGGCGACCATGGATATTTTATGGCCCCAGCTGCAGAGGAAACTCTCATTCTCTACGTGTCATGCCCTGTCCGGTGTCGTGCGAGAAGCGACCCTGCTAATCGCAGTCACTTACATCTTACTTTGTAGAAAAACGGACCGATGTTTTTCTCTTCAACTGCGTTGTTCGTTACTTGCAAATCTGTCATCTTACTTTGTAACATAGCTTAATGCTTTTTTTAGAAATACTGCGTTGTTGGTTACTTGTAAATCTTACATCTTACTTTGTAACATAGTTTAATGCTCTTTTTAGAAATACAAGCTTTTAATATCATTTTACTTATATGATCATCATCATCGTCAACCATTATCAATCCACTGCTGGACGAAGGTCTCCCGAAGTTTCTTCCCCAACGGTCTGTCTTGTGCCAGTCTCCTCCATGTAACTCTTGCATACTTTCGAATTTCATCCACCCATCTCCCATGTGATCTTCTTCTGGGTATTTTCCTGTCCCTTGGAATCCAATCTAAAATTTCGGCTGTCCATCGATGGTCTGTCCTTCTGGCAGTATGTCCAACCCATTGCCATTTCAGGGATTTAACTCTGATCATGATGTCTTCCACTCTTGTCATTTTTCGGATCCAAGAGTTCCTCTTCTTATCTCTTCTGGTTACCCCCAAGCATGCACCTTTCCATGCCTCTTTGAGTTATCTGCAGCCTTTGTATGTCTCTTTTAGTTAAGGTCCACGTCTCTGCACCATACGTAAGCACTGGAAAGATGTATTGATCAAACACTTTTCTTTTAAGACATAATGGCATATTGCTCTTGAAAATTATGTTGTTTCTTTCCAATAGCCATACAATTTGTGGCTGATATCATAGTTCAGCCATTGTTGCACATCTATAACCTTATACTTGAAACCGGAATATTTCCAGATGCCTTAAAAATCTCCAAAATCACTCCGAAATATAAGAATGGGTCAAAAAACGACATAAATAATTATCGTCCAATCGCAAACTTATCAATTTTCGCAAAAATACTAGAGAAATTAATTCATGCCAGACTATTTTCATACATTCAAAGACATAATATATTTCATCACAGACAATTCGGATTTGTACCAAATAAATCAACTGAACTAACATTATTACATACACAAAAGATAATTCAACAAAATCTATTACAAAAATAAATAACAATAGCAGTCTTTCTTGATTTATCGAAAGCATTCGATACCCTAAATCATAATATATTACTTCATAAGTTAAATATTATAGGATTCCGGGGATCTAGCTATAATTTATTCAAAAGTTACTTGTCAGAAAGAATGCAATACAACCAGATTCATCAGAATCCATCCATATTACAAATCATAAACTGTGAGGTACCCCAATAATCAGTTCTTGGTCCTTTATTTTTTAATTTATATATTAACGACTTATTTGCAGTATTAAAAGATAATGATACAATCCTATATGCAGATGACGTAACTATTATTTTAAAGGGAACTGATATGAATGAGCTTACACTAAGAACTAATACTCAGCTAAAATTAATAACAGATTGGCTGAATGCAAATGAATTAGTTGTTAATGTTAATAGAACTAAATTAATGATTTTCTCTAATTCACAAGCTTCACATTTTTATGATTTACCGATTCTGATGAATGGAGTCAGGATTAATACGGTCTCAACACACTCTTATCTAGGTACAACTATACACAATGATTTGAAATGGAACAAACACATTGAAAATTTAAGTAACAAAATTTCTAGAAATATCGGAATGATCAGTAGTGCTTTGCCAAACTTAACACCAAAAATATTAATTTCTATATATCATACTCTAATTCAAACACACATTAATTATTGCATTTTGACCTGGGGACAAACCACACAATATAATATTAATAAACTACAGGTACTGCAAAATAGATTTATAAGACTAATAGATCTTAAAACATCAAATAATTTTCAACCAATCTTATATATTCGGTCAAAAGTGAACCCCAATATATATAATATTTTAACGATAAAGCAATTATATGATTATAAATTGGGAAAAATAATGTATAAAAGAATTAAAAATGGTATACACAATGATATTAATAACACTAAATATACATACTCATTACCACAATACTAGGAATAGGTCACTACTAATTCCAATGTTCCCACAAACTGAGAAACTTAAAATGAATATAAATTATAGAGGCCCCAAATTCTGGAACTCATTGCCCCAAGAACTAACATCAATTAATAATTTTAACTTATTTAAAATAAAACTAAAGGCATATCTTATGAAATAATTAATAAACAATAGGCAATTTCGACTAAATGGAAGAAATGTGGGTTGGTATGATTATAGAGTGAGGTGCAAACGTTATTTGTTGTTTATTTATAAATATATATATGTGATTGTGTAGTGAAGTGTATATGATACTTATTTGTTTATATATATTGAAGACTATTGTTGATGGATCACATTGTTATATGTGTTGGTTGTGAGCAAGTACGTGTACCTACCATATATGTGTTGGCTTGCCTTTTCTGCTAAGCTTTATGTTTTTTGTATTCTGGAGAGAGGAGGGCTATGTCAGGCCTCACGGCCTTTTCCCTCCTTTTCCTAGTTGCTGTAGTGGCAACTGAAAGAATAAATAAATGAAATGAAAATGAAAAGCTCTCCAGGCAAGTTTTGTACGCCGATTAATTTCTTCTTCAATGTGACCCTCACTTGATATGTGCTGTCCAAGATAAACGTACATATTTGTTATCTCCAGCTTTCCTCCGTCAATCGATAAACCTTCATTTCTTGTGAAAGCATTGTACATCACTTTTGTCTTGTGAAAGTTCATTTTCAATCCCACTTCTTTACTCTTGTCAGCAAGTTCCTGGATCATACTCTGAAGCTCTAATGGGGTAGTTAAAAAAATGTCGATGTCAGCAGCAAAACGAAGGTGAGTTAGATAATCTCCATTAATCTTTATCCCTTTGGTCTACTTGTATATACATTTCTTCCTTTTTGGGCCAAATTCTCCTAATTCTTTTAATTGTTGTTTGTGCACCACACGTTTTGATTCTTCCTTTAGGGATTTAATAAGTTCATATATATTTGGCTGTTTTTTTCCTAGCATACTATTTAATTTTGAGTTACATCCATCGACGGCGTTGTTGTTTCTATGGCGCTGGCCATGTATACTTAACATTTTCCGGATTCTTTTTGGTTTGCATCTTCCAGTTTCCTGTAGCATTCTAATAAGTGGCATTATCCTTGCTTATTCCTCCCTGATCGTTAACTTTTCCTTTGTAAATTCCATTATTAGGTTTCTATGTGTTCTTGTTGCACATTTCATTTACGCATACTTTGTCATTGTTTTCTTTAAAATATAGCTTTACGTTCAATTCTCATTTGTATTCCGTTGTCATCTGTTTTGATATCTAAGTCTTTGGCTTCAATATCTATGGATATTTCGTTATTGTCATCTTTCCGATGCCTCACTTCGCTTAGATCGGGACAGCAGTTGAGGACAAAGGTAGTGTGTGTGCGTGGGGAGGGCGGTACAAGGGTGGCGTAGAGCAGCTGCACCTCCCCACCACAGCACTAGGTTGAGGTTGCCATAGCAACCATTGCCCACGGGATGGATCACGTCTCAGAGTGGTTCTGTTTTTGGTCCGTGGGGGCGCTACTTTCTATGGGAGGAGTTTCCACGGGCTCCTATGTCTGTTTCCACTCTATAGATCCTTCCTTTATTGGGCCATCGTACAAGTACGATGTTGCACATAGTGGGGTGAGAAAATTTCAGGGGAGGTTAGGAAAGGATTAACCTGGAGGCCGTCAGTTAACGTGCTTTTCCGATATTCAGCGATTGTTAGTAAATTACACCATCTCTGAAAGATCAGCCAAGGATCGAACCTGAGGACCTTGCATTGATAGTCAATTTGTATTAAGAACTAATCACGGTGTGATGCAAAGTGCATCTCCTTGTGATGCTGTCTCAATCTTCCTTCACCGAGCACCATCAATCGGAAAGGCCTGTCCCTAAAAAGGGTTTTTCCAGGTGAAATGTGCTCTTGTCCGGCGGATGAATTACATAAAATTTTAAGTGCAAAGACATAAGGACGTGTAACACAAAAAGAAAAAAAAAAGTTACGAAATATATTTTTTTTAATGGAAACTAGGGACATGCGTCCATATTTTGCAAGTTGCTCTAAGCCTAACGTCGCTTTCACTGCATCGAGCAGTTTCCGCTCTATGCACTGGAAGATGTGGATCGAGGAAAGAGACAACGGTGTACACTAGCAATCCCAATAGGACCAACGCGTAGTGCCATGCCTAATCCCGTGACATCTTGAAGGCAACCAAAACAAGAGGATAGTTAATATTGGAAAGCCTGTCATTTATTGAAATGTAGAAAAGTCAAACAAAATTTCACTTACCTGTTAGGCTTGAAGGAGTGCAATCCCCTCCTCACTATCCATCACTGTATTCTTTTAAGGTCCTTTAAAAAGTTTTTTTTTTTTATATTTTATTCTGTTGATTTTTTTTCGAGAAAATGAAATTATAGACTTTCACTATTTTAGAATCTCATATGAACATTTGGTTCATTAGTGTTTTTATTGATATAACGCAAATTCTTTTGTACTAACCATTTCTTCTCAAAGGATTTTTTACTCAGTCTACGCCAGTCACTTCTTATAATATCTCTAATTTCACATAGTGTGGCAAGTTGGATGCCATTTATTGTTTTGATTTTTTGACCGTATATCTTCGCGTTTCGTTTTTTCCAAATTTGAAATTTAGTCATAGCAATACTGACGTTAACAGCATTATCAATATATTTTTTTTTCTTGACTGAGGTATGGTACAAGACGTTTTCAGTGTCAAGAACAGTGGTTAGGCTCCAATACTTGCTTAACCACTCCCAAATTTCCTTGTTTTCCTTGCATTGCGCAAACAGATGAGTGATAGTTTCAACCTCATCACAATGAGGACATTTATCAGTAGGAGCAGAAAGAAATATTTTGCACCATTCCATAGTGGGGACTATGTTATGGGCAATCTTAAAATTAAGATTTCTAACTTTGGTCTGAAGTTTCATGACACTCATGTTTTCCCAGGCATCTTGGGACTTATTTTTACCTATTTTAATTTCTAAATTGGTACCATTACTGGTATAATAAGCATTGTATAGTTTTTTAAGTTTATCTTCGTGGTGAATTTTCGTAATATATCTTTTTTCCTTTAATTCAACAATTTCTTTACAAAGATCCACATTCTCTTTACTAGGAAAGAAGTCAAAAGGCTTGCAATTCTCCTTACCAGTGACCTTTTCGTACTGATCCCCAGCAAGATAACTTATGAAATTGTGAGCAGGTTGCTCAAAGTTAGTCATCATGTTGTGGAATCCCTTAATTAGACAGATTTTAGCTAAGATGAAGGGATTTTTCATACCAACACCTCCCTTCTTTACATGATTATACATGGTAGCCCTCTGAATTTTATCACGTTTGCTGTCCCACAGAAAACCGAATGCCATTTTCTCCAGTCTTTTCAGAAAGTCCTGTTTAGGGCTGCTTGAGTAGAAAGTATACATGAATTTAGGATAGAAAATAGCATTCACTATCTGTGATTTAGCAAAGTAGGAGGTCTCTTCTTCTTTGAATATATTGGCAAAGTTCTTAATGCGAGTAATCGCTTCTTCCCAGTAATTCATCATACTAATGCCATCCCGATTAAAAGTGATTCCCAGTACTTTAAGGTCCTCATTTATGCTTCCAAGTCACTCGCCTGAATTACCCCATCGGCCAAAGACAATAGACCTCGTTTTTGAATGATTTAAGGCAGCGCCAGAAAGGTCACTAAAGTTTTTATATAATTTGAAAACCTGGTCTACATCTTTCTGTTCCTTAACAAATATCACTAGGTCATCAGCATAAGCCATATGTTTAATAGTTTTGCCTTTGCCACCTGGGATAGGTATCCCACAAAGACTTTCCCATTGGGGAGGGAAAAAATTGCTTTTCTCACCTCCTTTGCCTTAAATTTCTTGCCGAGACTTTTACTCTCCTGAGCACTTAGTTTATCCTCAAAGTCATAATTAATTTGATTCTCTTTAGTTTCATTCTTGGCAAGAAGAGTTTTGTAATAGCCTACAAAATTTTTTTGAAGAGTGGCTTCTTCAGGTACATTCACCTGATCCTTTCTACTACGAATTTTTTTTAACTCCCTTTATTCCCTGATTAATATCCTTCTCAGCTCTGATTCTTTTGTCATAGGCTATGTGGACACTCATCCTCCCTCTTTCTCTATAGGCATTTTCCAAATTAGACCTCCTGTCTTGGAGTAATTTTTTGTTTATCTCTTTGCTTTGATCTAATTTTTTACACAGTTGCACCATACTTTTACATTTACTAATTTTTATTCTTTTCTTGTTTAGTTGTTCTCCACTTCGTTTTTTAGAGAGGGTTTTTAAATTTTTTTAGAAGCATCCCACTGTTTAGTGTTTCTGACACATTTAGAATTTTCTCTGATGAAGTCATTGATTTTCTTTATGCTGCCCTCATCATCAGAAAGACCTTTATTTATGGTCCAATAGGGCTTTTTACTATTCTTACCTAATATATTTACTCTGATACTGCACTCGATCACCACCTTGGCCTGATCAGATATGTGGTGAGTATAAGTGTTTAAATTTTTTATTAATCTTTATGCCATTACTGAAAATTTTATCCTGAACAAAGATATAATCTAGCCTTGAATCAGAGCCTTCAGGACCCATTCTAGTGACCCCATGTTCATCAGTCTCAGCATTTATCCAGGTATCTTTTCAGTTCCTTTGATCCAGAATCCTAGCAAGAGTCTTGTGGGTTGTTTCTTCCCTCCCTCTCAGAGCCAAGTTAACTGCTGGAAGGGTGGTGTTGCAGTTTCCGCACAGAAACTCAGTTACCCCCATGTTATTCATGTGGTTGGTCATCTCCTGATAAAAAATCTTTCTAGTTGCTGTGTGACTAGAAGCATACAGATTATGTACCACGACATGACAGCCCATGTACATGATTTCAACTGTCATAAAGTTGCCAGTGGTATCAAGTTCAAACCTCTTTAGTGTGGCGTTAAGCTTAAGATTGAGAATGATAGTCACTCCTCCTCTATGATTAGTCCCTAAGGAAAACCAAGCTCGCACATTGAAGTGCTTTCAGAAACCATAGATATCCTGCATATTTCTAAACATGGTCTCCTGTAAACAGAGGATATCTATATTTTCATTTAACATATAAGATATATCCCTATTTTGCTTTTGCTTTTGAATAAAGCCTTGAGTGTTTAGGGTAGCTATCTTAATTTTTTCTAAGTTCATTTTCTGATTTTTTTTCCAATTTAGACCTTTGCTGATCTATTTCTCGTTGTTCTGAGATAAACCCTAGTACTCTCCAACTGAGCCTGTTGCTCGTGAGATCTTTTATATACAACCATTGTCACATTGCTTTTCATTTTGTTACTCTTATCTGATGAACTCTCAGACTCTGAATTACTTTCTTCGGAATCGGAAAGTTCCTGTCTATCCTCATCTATGCTAAGTTCTATTGAACCTAACTCACTACATACCTCTTTATTTTCCTCAATTTCTTCTTGAGTTTCCTGAATTGATTTGAAAATTCCTGATCTAATATTACCTCACTATCTGAAAAGTAAAAAGTTTCCTGATTGTCTTCACTCTCTTTAGATACTTTAAGAGTATCTCTAGTTTGCTTTCTGTGGTTTTTGCTAGTGACCTCTGCATAAGAACTGCTATCCTTAACTGGTATTTGTACTTCCAAATTTGAGCTACTTGCATCTAGACTTGGAAATTCCCTTTCAATTCTATTTAGTTATTTTTCAATCTCTTTTTCTGTGACTTCTGGTCTTTTATTTTGTACATTTTTGTCTGCCTCTCTGACTGCTTTCTTTGGGGGGCACTGATTTAACTTTTTTCCTTACTTTTGCACCCTCTGCAGGGTGGATATCGGGAGATCTGGGATTCGTTTCCCGAGCAGTGGCCAAATAACAATTTTTCGGTTGCGGGGTTTTGCTAAAACGTGGAAAGAGCGATGTCTTTGTTTATTTATACCAATTGGATTAATATATTTCTTTCCAACAGGGTGTTAAAATTAAGTTTTATTACTTTTAAATTTCAATTCCTTAAGGTGATACTACTATTAATGGCACACTGTTGGGACAAAATGAGAACACTTTGAAGTATTGAACTGACGGTGCAAAAGGATTTCTTAACTAAATATAACCACTTTTTGCATCAATATGTCCAGAAAAAATTTTTGTTTAACTTAAATGCCCTAGATAGTGTGTGCTGCAACTTTGGAGCAAGGGTAAATATTAGTTATTGTAAGAAAAAAGAATTTCAGAATGTGAAAGTTAAATAAAACTGAAAATTACAAAGTGTCAAACTAAAACGTATATCAATATCATGTTCGACTTTTTATTGGTATTATATTGAAAAAATAAAAAATTACATTAAATTCGAACTTTCTTAGATCTTAAAAATTTCAACATTTTACTGCAAAATATTATAAAGTACACAGCGAATTATTTAGTCATTACGGAACATCCTAAAATAAAAAAACATTTGCCACTAATAAAAAAAATAAAATTAAATTAAATCCATTTATGTTTTTCCACTTTGACCTTTTTTTTAAAACTACGAAATTCTCAGAATATAAATATTTTTTCTTATCACGGAGTATAACCAGTTAATATTTTATTTATATTTGTAGAAGAAATAAAAAAGAAAACAAAAAGAAAAGAAAAATGCAATTAGAACCGTATTAAACTACACTAAGTAAGCTTAATGCTCCAAATCCTACTGGTTACGGTTATTTTCTTAACCGGTAGTCGAAAACGACGAATGACGAAGAGGAAATTTTTGTGCAGATCCAGGTTACACACGTAGATTCATTCGGCTTCTGTATTTCAACTAAATATATTAAAGACAGTTTAAGCAGTATAACTACAGTGGAATATATCAATGAATCGAAACGATATGCAATTACATTCGTATTATACCTTAATTCGAGACGGAATGGAGACAACATAAAATCTGCAATACGAAAAAACCAGGTACACGGGTTCACTTGCGCAGGGAACAATTTGGAATTTTCATTTTCATGACCACAGTTTCATAATATAACGAAGCTGTAAAGGTATTTATGTAAAAAAATACACAGAAGACACATACGAAGCTTTCGTTTTGTGAAAAGTACTGTTTTTTTGCGTTTTTGGATTAAACAATATGCAATAGTCAGCTATCTCAGCAATAGGAAAAATTTAAATATGTAATTGCACGAACTATGTCGTAAGTTAAGTTATTTATGTGCAAAACTATTAATTTATGATGTTCATCATTAAAATTTGCTATTCTGAATTTAAGGGTATAACATCATTACTGCTTCATTCAACCAACTTCACGTAGAAACACTTTCTCCTAAGTGTTTCTTAGTACTGCGGGGTAAACCGTTCTACAGTAAGTAGAGGAAAATGTTTTTTATGCACGGCCCCTTAATCGATGTATGCTTGAGTTTTCGCTTATATCTCAAAAAGGTTTTATGCTACCGCGCTGAAAATTTGAATTTAAGCATTTAATGATATTTCGCATTCAATGGACTACTAACCAGATATGGCCATAATTCATTTTTTTCACGATCATACACTGCCGGACAATTGCTAAGGACGGATGACAATAGCATCGATAGCAACCATAAAATGGAAGGCAGGAAAATGTGGAAATTAGCATAAGTGCGGGATACAATAAGACGTGTTGTGGGTATGCAAATTTTGGATTGCCGAACTTGTTCGTGACGTCATAGCGCTGATAAGAGATATAAAGGATTTGACGCGTATTTACCGTTGTTGTTGAAACGCAAAGTTGAAAGGGAAAGAATCAATTGCCGAACTTGCAATTTTCAGTATGTCTTTCCGATATCACCTAGATGATTTTACGCGTGGCCGTATTATTGGCAAGATTGAAGAAGGGCGAAAAATAACAGATGTTGCCAGGGAGTTCGACGTCAGCCACAGTGTTGTTTCAAGGCTTTGGAAATCATTTCAAACAAATGGAGAGTGTAGCAAACGTCACGGGGGAGGTCGTGTTCGCAGTACGACACCTGCAGAAGATCGGTACATAGTGTTATCAACAAAAAGACACCGGCGCAGCACAGCTAGTGAGGTAGCAAATCAGTTTATGGCTGCTACTGGCAAGCGGATCTCCCGAAAAACTGTCGCCAGACGTTTGCATGAAAGAGGACTATACGTCCGCCGTCCTGTTGTGTGCATCCCATTGTCCAGACGTCACCGTACCGCCCGTTTGCAATGGTGCCATCAACATCGCAATTGGACTGATAACGACTGGTCTGCTGTTCTCTTCTCAGATGAGAGTAGATACAGTCTATAGTCTGATTGTCGACGACAACTGATCTGGCGTGATAGTGGTACTGCATATTGTCCAGCAAACATACAGGAAAGGGACCGATATCCGACATGTAGTGTCATGATCAATGGCCGTATGTCCGTCTATGTGCTTCCAACTGGGACTATGACGGGCCAATGATACATTAATGATATTCTGCTACCTCATGTTCGTATGTTCCGTGGTGCTGTCGGTGATAGATTCATTTTCATGGACGACAACGCAACATGTCATCGAACAGTCGCTGTCCAGGAGTGTCTTGAGAGCGAGGATATTCAACGCCTCGTATGGCCAGCATGTTCTCCAGATCTGAATCCCATTGAAAATGTGTGGGATGCTTTGGGGAGGAGTCTTGCTGGTCGCCAATGCCCTCCAATTAACAAGGACACCCTCATCCGTGCACTGACAGAGGAATGGGATAAATTACCCCAACAGCTGGTTGATAATGTTGTGCAAAGCATAACACGACGTGTGGAATCTGCATCGCCCTCCATGGTGGCCATATCCCGTATTGATATCTTACGCCGGAACGCCTGTGGACGGTAATTGCATTTTTTTCACGTATACGTATTCTGCACAAAATGGCCTGTTTGTCCCTTGAACACGTTCCAAAGCCTTCTGGATTTCAGAGCACAATAAATTGTCTTTCTTGTAATGTCCTGGCATTCTGACATTATTTTATTTCACTTGGTATCCAACCACACTTACTTTTTTATGCGCTATATAGCCGTTTATGATCCGTCCTTAGCAATTGTCCAGCAGTGTATTTCATGTTTTATAATTCCCTAAATATACCCGTTCTGATCTTGTATAGCGGCTCATATTATCTGGACCTCTTTGTGTTTTACTGTTGCAACATAGAATCACGGTATCTGTTCTCGATTAAATTATACAAGTCAAAAATACCTTTTGCAGTTTAACATTAGCGGCATCTTTTTTCCGTAGCTCACTGTACACTTATTTATTGGTCGATTCGTATGAAATTTGGAATTTAAGGGTTTTATTATGTGCTGAATAGAATGCCCATGGAATAACATACCTCTGACATGGAAAAATTCGGAGATAGATAGCTCATTAGCGTGTTAATTAGCTTAATTAGCATGCTTCTTCATATCACATAACAGTTCCCTTCAAGGGCTTTCCAACGGTACCTGACTTGTTTGCATGCGACAAACGATTCAAAAGTTAAGAGGGGTGGCTCGTTTTTTTTTTTTTTTTTTTTTTTTATGTCTGTACGTGCTATATAACTCCATAAGCATTATTCTTAATTTAATAATGCCAGATATGATGCCCACGCTATTTTAGTGGTCTTTTCAGTTCTACCAAATACAAGATTTGTAAAAAGACGACCCAATTATAACCACTGCGGGTGGGGCAGCTAACCCCCAAATGAACGCACGCTACATCAAGCTCACCAGATCTTGACCACTATCAGAATTTACTCAGCACGACCTAATTTTAAGAGTTCATTGGTCAACTCCAATGCCGGATCTCCCCCTTCGCCCCCTTCCAATTAAATGCAAGCACACCTCCAAAAATCGAGGTTACGTTTCATTAGTATTTCAAAAGAACTTTTTTTAAAACTAAGGATTGCCTCCGCAAGAAAATCGCAACTTCGAGTTTTTTTCTGGGCAATTCTTAGTTAAAATCAACTCATGGCGTTTTGGAGAGACTCCTCAGCCGCGGATGTCTTAGTGGTTAGCGGGTCAGACTGTCAATGCAAGATCCTCAGGTTCGATCCTGGGCTGATCTTTCAGAGATGGTGTGATTTACTAACAATCGCTGAATATCCGCCATGCATCGGACAAACTGGTTAAATGGGTATCCTTTCCTATGTCCCCCTCCCTGAAATTCTCTCGCCCTTCTATGTCCAACATCGTACTTGTACGGTGGCGCCATCTACTGTACTCTGATCTCACTATAAACTGTTCTGTCAAAGTCGCTAGACTTGCTCTCATTCCTTCCGTTTCTGTGTCCTGCCCAAAAGGCGAACTCGCTGTAGGTGGCTGGGACGGAAGTCGGAGAGACTTCTACTTCTCCTAGATGCAGCAGCAAAAAATCCCTACGCAGGTCTAATTTTTTTTCCAAAGAACAAATCATGCAAAGTCAATGTGCTTGGAAACATACTTTTGATCGAAACTAAATTTAAGAACATTGGTGATTTTTTGGGCCCCGTCCTCCACTTAATTCTGAGAAGCTCATGGCAAATAAAAGTAACCTAAAAAAAAAATTCTAAACTGGCTTATTTCATTTCAAATCACCCAAAATATAAAAATCTCGTTGCCCTCATGTCACAGATTTTTGTGAAAATTTTTTCACAGCAAGTACATTATGAAAAGTGGTTAAACTATTTTTTTCAGAAATTTTGGGTTAAAACTGAGGTTAGGAGGTCATTTTGAAATTTGACGGAATTAACAAATGGCGTCAATGGTCAAGGTGGTTTTGAAGTTTGTAACAACCATAACTTTCCAATTTATGAACCAATTTCGTTCATTTCGGTGTCATTGCAAAGACAAAAGTTTAAGCTAAGAAATAGGGTTCTTAAAATGCTGAAAAGTTACATTTTAACTTTTACAAATGTGCAGTAAAATATTTTTTTTTTGTCTTCGTATAAGATCCCAAAATCATGGGGACTGGGAGAGAGGAGCGGCTTTATGTGCTCTCGCACGACGTCCCCTCCCCCATACACGAACTTTGTTGCAACACATCTTCACACTGATCACCACGCCCAAAATAAACACCTAGACATGGTTCACTGATGTTTACACACATTCCCACCACGGCCCAACAAGCAACACCGGACAACCCCCGAGTCATACAGATCCTCCGGAGAACTCGAAAGGACCTGCACATAATTAGCCGGCGAGGTCACCTAGAACGGTGGGTCCAACCCGAAGGTACACCCGGAACGTCCATGTAGGCGGACAAAAGTCCCCTTCAGAGGTGACCAGGTGACAGCGACCCGGACGGGAGACTGTCAGAGACGACACCGGGTGCACCAAGGCATTTGCATAAATCTCTGTACCAAAACATTATTTTACTGCACATTTGTATGAGTTAACATGTTACTTTCCAGCATTTTAAGAACTTTATTTCATAGCTTGCACTGTTGTCTTTCCAATGACACCACAATCAACAAAATCGGTTCATAAATAAGAAAGTTATAGTTGTTACAAACTTCAAAACCACCTTGTCCATTGACGCCATTTTGTTCAATTGCGTCAAATTTCAAAATGACCCCCTGACCGCAGTTTTAAAACAAAAATTCTGAAAAAAATAATTTAAGCATTTTTCATAATGTACTTACTGGCAAAAAATTTCCACAAAAATCTGTGACATGACGGCAACAGCCATTGGGTGATTTCACATGAAGTAACCCAACTATGAAAAAGAATTCTACATGCGAGATTTCGTTTTTAGGTCAAAAGCAGTACAGACCAACCTGCCCAATGCAGTGCAGAGATGGGCCAAGTCTGAGCCTCTGGCCCGAATCGAGCTCTGGTAGCATTATATTTACAGCGGTCCGTGCTCGAGCTGCATGATATTTACTACGATTCGTGTTCGGAAGGGAAGGGGGGAGGTCTCCAGTTCTGGGAAGAGAGAGCGGAAGAGATAATATCCTTCTTTCCTTTATGGTCGGAAGGCGGTTGCCAGATCCTCTTCCTCACCTTTCTAAGAAGAAATTAATTCTCTATAAAATAAAATAACCAGTCCTTATTTCCTCTAGATTATGTTCTTCATTTTTATGTTGTGTTTTACGCAGCGAAATTTTTTTTTGACAGCATTACTTTCTTTTCTTCTTCAAGAAAAGCAGTTTTCATCACAGTTTTTTTGTTTTTTTTAAGCAACGAAGTTTCTCGGACATCTCCAAAGCATTTCTTTCTCGTTTTCTTACTTTTTTTTTTTTTAGCTCGAAGTTGTGTAGGATTGGAAATACACTCACAGGTAAAAAACATTGCGTACCTTGAAGAAAACATGCTACAACCACGAAACTTTGCAAAAAGCTAGAGTGCCTGCTGGTATGCAAACGATCCCCATCTGGGGCGATTGCGCATCACCGCACACCCTGTGGTGGCGCTTCAAGCACGAACCGGCAGCCTTACAAACCGGCGTGTTGTCCATACCCCATGAAAGCGAAAAGCACCGGCCGACGCAGGCAAGAGTACAGAGTGACAAGAATGCTAGGTAGACGCGAGAGACTTCGTTTTTTACAACTTATGGGCTTTGAGATAGGCCTGATAATCGCGCTGAAAACCTCTGGGTGGTCAGCGCGTCAAATAGCCCGCCACGTGGATCGTTCTGACCATACATTCCGACTGTGTTGGGAGCAGTGGACACGTGACGGCACTTCCACACGGAGGAGCGGCTCCGGACGGACCAGGAAGATCACCGGTAGAGAGGATCAACAGATTGTGCACCAGGCACGAACGGATTCCACCGCGAACCGGTCCTCTATACAGGCAGATGTGGAGGCTCTTGTGTGCCCACGAACCATTTCCTGACGCCTCGCGGAAGCAAGCGAATCTGCGATCGGAGTACTCTTTACGTGTGCTGCCATTAACACAAGAACGTCACAGGCTCCGTTTGCACTGGTGTCAGGCCAGAGCCACGTGGGACACCACAGACTGGCGACGTGTGGTGTTTAGAGATGAGTGCCGCTTCGTTTTGTCGACAGGTGATCATCGTTTCCGTGTGGGGGTCACCGGGTCAACGGCACAATCCCAACCTCGCTATCGAGTGCGACACCTCCCCACTGTAGGCATTATGGTCTAAAGAGCCATACAATACGATAGATGATAAGCACTAGTAGTGGTACGTGGATCATTGACGGGCCAGCGGAATGTGGATGAGATCTTACGACCCCATGTGCTGCCATTCCTGGCCGGGATTCCAGGTGCGCTATACCAGCAGGATAATGCCTGCCCGCACACGACTCGGTTTGCACACGACTGCGTACGTAATGTTCACACACTTCCATGGCATTCTCTCTCCCCGGACATGTCCCCTATCGAGCATGTGTGGGACCAGCTGAAACGCCGGCTGCAGCCGTGCCACATTAACCGGGATTTGGAGCACACTGTCCAAGACGTGTGGGACTATCTGCCGCAGGACAACTTCAGGCGTCTGTTTGCTTCCATGCCGGGTTGTATTGTAGTATGTATCGCGGTGCGACGCGCTATTGAAAATGACCATATTGCGTGCCACAGATCCCTCTTTGATTGTCCTGTAGCTCTGTTTTTGCCATCATGTGTGTCCTTCATCTGTATCATTAAGTCCATAAAATTTCAGATCAATCCGATGCTTCGTTCTTGGTGCGGAAATTTCAATGTTCGTGAGTGCAAATGTGCTTTGAGTTTAGGACAAGTGGCCACCGAACAACTGCCACACAAGCAAATGGCCACATGTATTTTAGGAGTCCATGTATAATTTAAACCTTTCGGCCTCTCCACCTATATAACAAAAAATATAATATAAAAAAATATAATATAATGTTTTTCTAACGTGCGTAACAAGAACCAAAATAAATTGAATAAATTAAAAATTGTGTCTCAAATTCATGTCTTATAAATTGAAAATTAAATCTGAAATCCATCGAAATAAAAAAAGTTACTCTTATTCCAAAGGATAACGTGGTTCGTTGATTTGCTTTTGGGGCACATGTTAAAATTGTGGTGTATTTTCATTAGGGAAACAAATTACTATGACTTTCTATATTTTTTGAAGGTAAGATGTTCCGTAAATTACTGAATTTTAGTATGTCATGCTGTATTAACTGTAAAGCTCGAGGTTAGAAAAGAAATGGCGGCGCACATGAGGGGAGCCATTTCCGGGACTCGTGTCGTTACCATTTAAATTAAACAAGCTGTCCCCAATTTCATAGAGGTCAAAGGACAGCGGTGTATGAATGTGTATAGGGGACAAATCCAGGTGTGCAGGCGCTGTGACCATGCTGGGCACATAGCTGTGGACTGCGGGAATTATTCCTGCAGCAATTGCTTCATTTTGGGTCACACTGATGAGGAGTGCAAAGAGCCGTGTGGCGACTGCAGATCAACACACCATCAGAGGAAGTTGTGTACACAGAAGTCCTTTGCATAAATGACCAGAGGTCCAGAAACTACCAGTAGAGATGAAGAGATGGAAGAGTGCCCCGCAGGTGAAGCGGAGGGCTCAAAAAGTGTTGCCGAGGCTGCGGCCTCGAGTAAAACTAATGGGGCCCACCAAATTACCAGCTCGGAGCACGCCTAAAAACCTCACAGGATCCCCGTGGAAGGTAATGATGCTAGTTCAGGTAAGAACAGTGTATTAATTAAAAATGTGAATAAAGAGCATGTTTCTGTTCCAGTGAAGGAGAGAGAAATCTTTCCTATCGGTGGAGATGGGAAGAGGGGTCTCTTCCCTGCAACTTCTAATGAAAATGGGTATATTACAGTTACGAAGAAATCAAGAAAATTGTCTGTCAAAGACCTTCAAGTTCTCAAATCCAGGCCTGAAAGCCTAAGCATCGTGGAGGGGCAATACGAGGAAAATATGGAGGTTGATGTTAATGGCTCCGGTTCTACTATTCCAGTGGAATCCAGCACTGGGGTTATTTCCATCGAAGAGGATGAACAGGCCACCAGTAGTGCCCGAAAAGAGCCTGGAGAAAGTATGGACGTTTCCAGCGATGGAGAAGATAATTCTAGTGTGGAAAGCACTGATGTCTCAGAGAACAAGGAATGTGAGTCTGAATTCTCTGACACCAGTTCTGTGATGGAGGGTGTTCTGAGTGAAAGCCGAAGTAACGAGAGCTGCGATACTGACATATTTCCCGATTTTAGTAATAATAATGTTCTTATTGAGGGTGAAGTGTATAATGAGTGTGTTGAAAAGTGTAGACATTGGGGAGAAACGGATATGACTGCGACCGCCCTTATGGCCAAAGCCAAGGGGCGGAGGTATACCTCCGCGGCCGTGGATAGCCAAGACGGGCTGCCTCCCGAAAGAGAGTCCGCGTGCCCTACTCCACCCTTAGACGGAAGCAGCCCGAGAAAGAAGCAGCCCGTTCGGGGTCCCGGAGGCTCACCTCCGTTTAGTGTTCCCATTTCTGCGAGTGGCGGCCACGCCGTCGCCGGCTCTGAGGCGACGCCGGAGGCCCCCGGGACGTTCTGGGGTCCTCACACAGGACCGCTGAACTTCGGCGTCGGGAGTGAGGAGGAGAATCAATGCTCTGATACTGCTGTTGTGAACGGTAAGTTTTGGGCTCATACTGATACCGAAGTGGATGATGAGAATACTGAGTCCCTTTGTGCTGACCTGCAGCCTCAGTATCAGAACAAGAAAAAAGAACTGGAAAACAGTATACAGCGGCCAATTTTAAAGCGGTTAACGATCTTGCTGCTGCTGCCTCTGTAATGTTGCATGGCATGGTACATGTGATCAAAACGGCGAATGGCCAGGTTCTTCGAGAAGGAAGGTTTACTAGAAGTGTTGTTAAGAAGGCTAGAACTGAAAAGTAACTTGGTCGCGTTTCCTCTCTCTCCAAGTTTGGAGTATGGGTTTTGCGTTTTATCTCTGTGTTTGTTTTTGTAACTCTTTATTTTTGCAGGACCAGGTAAGTATGGACTCTGGTAGGGTTAATTTTGCCGGCACAAACATTAGGGTTGGTTCATTGAACGTTCAGGGCCTCAATTCGGAGGCGAAGCAGTGTTGGCTCGAAGGGTTCTTTCGCCAGAATAATCTGCACCTCCTCATGATTCAGGAAACCCACTATAAGGACAGGGAACCGATTTTTGCTCTTCGCAGAAGGTCCGGTCTCTGATTTAAGTACTCGCTTGGTAGTACTGGTTACACGGGAGTCGCTGTAATGTGTATAAGGAAGTTTGAAAGAAACATCACTCACTTTGAATTGGATGATGAAGGTCTGGTGATCTCTCTTGCCGTCCAAAGTAGGAATATCTCTATGAAATTTGTGTATATTTTCGCTCCTAATAAGGGTAATTTGAAGAGGTCGTTCTATAATGAACTTCCGCATTTCATCAGAAAATCGGAAGATGTGTTGATTGTTGGCGGGGATTTTAATGCGGTCGCCGACAGCGACCTCGACATGGCCGGAACCAGTAGGTGGTCGAAAGCTTATGGGAAGGTGGTTAAGGTCCTCCTGGATAGCCAGGGTCTGTGCGATGCCTGGAGGAGATTTAACCCCAGTATTCCGAGTTATACCTGGTTTAGAGGGGGCAGCGCCTCCGCCTGGATATGTTTCTTGTGTCGAAGATTGACTGGATTGACAAGATTGAGAGCTTTGGTCCGAACTCTCCACTGTTGTATGTTTCGGACCACTCTGCCGTCCTGATGGACGTGTGTGCGCCGGTTCCGAGAGAGAGAGGTTCTACTCCGTTGCGTTTGAACATCTCTATGTTAGATGATGAAGATAAGCTAGTGTACCTTCCCTCGATCCTGAACGCGGGCGCGGACACGATCACTGACGATGAGTGCGGTGTGTGGGAACAGACCAAGGAGGAGGTGAAAGATTTCCTTTCCCAGAATGGTAGACAGTTGGCCAAGTCGAAGAGAAGGCGTCACATGATTTTGATGAACATCCTTAATGCGGCGATTCGAAGTGATAAAGATGGGTGTAATTCCTCTCTGATTACTAATATCAGGAGTGAAATTAGTCACTTCTATCGGAAGGAAGGCTCGGCGGTCAAGTTGTCGAAGATTGTCTTGGAAGTGCTTCGGCAGGAAAGTGATATTAACTTCATCTACCGAAAAGTCGAGACGAAGAGGGTTAGGGATAACCTTCGATGCCTCGACATTGACGGTAGAGAGGTCTGAGATCTTCCCGATATCCTGCAGGCGGCGGCTGATGTTTATGGCAGGTTATTTGGCAAAGAGGAAGTGCAGCCTGAGGTCATGGAAGCTTGACTGGTGAGTACTCCGAGTATTTCTGATGAAGATAGGGAGCTGTTGGAATGGGAATTCACCGAAACTGAAGTCAGGTGGGCGATCCTGAACCTCAATCCCAGAAAGTCGCCGGGTATTGACGGGCTTCCGGCCGAATTTTACAAGACATTTGTCAATATTTTGGTTCCCTGGTTATGTAGAATTAATAACAACATTGCTGATAAAGAAATTATGACTAAGTCCATAAGGAGTAGTGTTGTGATTCTTCTCTCTAAAACCCACGACGATCCTGCTCGTGATCTTGCTGGATGGAGACCGGCGTCTTTGTCTACCATTAACTGTAAGATCATGGCGGCGATCGTCAATGCGAGACTTTCGCGGGTGGCGGTGAAGTTAGTTGGCGTTGGGCAGACGTGTAGTATCCGTGGTAGGCGGATGTACCATAATATTAGGTGTGTGAGGGACATGATTGCCTATATCCGAGACAGGGATGTTAAGTTGGGAATGTTTTTCGCGGATCAGAGTAAGTACATTGACCGTGTTTCTCACGAGTTTATTAGAAAGCTGCTGGAAGCCCAAGGCTTCGGAGAGTTTTTCCGAAGAGCGGTGGACTCATTGTACAGTGACCTCAACCGAAGAATCATTATTTCAGGCCGTCTTTCTCACCTATTTGAGTTTAGAAGAGGTGTGAGACAAGGTTGCTTGCTCTCCCCGTTGTTATTTGTCTTGGTCATTGAGACCATTTTAAGGAAAGTACAGGCTCATCCTAGCATTCAGGGTATCCCCGTACCTGGCTGCGCGGGGTCCCTAAAGTATCTTGCTTATGCTGACGACGTCATTTTCTGTGTGGACTCGGAAGTGAGTCTTAAGCAGGTCCGGGAAGTCTTAGCGGGATACTGTGGTGCCACCGGGTCCATGCTTAATGAGGATAAGTCGAACCTGCTTCTTTGGGGCAGGTGGAATCGCGCAGCGGCCAGAGGGCTGGCTGTGACGGATGGACCCGTCAAGATACTTGGTTACCATTTTGATAAAGACTGTGTCCATTTGAAGATTTGGATGGACGTCCTCTTCGCTATTAAGGAGAAGAAGGAAAGGTGGCAAAGTGTGGATATTTCGATGATTAACCGTGCTAAGTTAGCTAATGCTCTCCTGGTCTCGAAATGTGCTTTTGTCGGAGAACTTGGTTCTCCCCTCGGAGTCTCATGAGGCTTATGGATAGGCAAGTTTTTGCCTTTATTTGGGCCGGGAAGCAAGTTGAGGCTGTTGCCAGAGCGGTCCTGTGCTGCCCGAAGGAGGAGGGTGGTTTGGATGCTAAACACCTCTCCTCCTGGTTCAGTGCACTGCTGTTTAGGAGCGTGAAGGAAGCTCTGAACTCCTCGCACCCTTGTAGGAATTTTTTTGCGTATTCGACAGGATTGTCTGCGGAGAAGTTCTTACCTGGCTTCCGATTTCTGGGGCCGCGTAGAGAGACCACTAACAATCACTATAAGCTTGGGGGATACCTTCAGTGTCTCGCGGAGGCTAACCGGAATGGGCTGAATTTGAAGCAAATGTATCTGCACATTCTCCCTAGGGAGCAGGTTACTGAGTTTAGTGTCGTCAACTGCAACAGGAAGGAGATATGGATGAGCGTGTTGGCCGCTGGAGTTGACTGTAAGAAGCGGGATTTTAAAGTCCGTCTGGCTCACGATGTCCTTCCGACTAGGAAGAGGCAGTACAGGTGGGGTACTGCCATCACTGACAAGTGCACCTCTCGCAATCTCATTGAAGACCAGTACCACTTTTTCTGGAGTTGTCCCATGGCTGTGCTGGTGTGGAAATTTGTTTGGACCTGGGCTGGTTGCCCGCATTGACTCAAGGCTCAATAGGTCTTTTACCAGTACCCCGGCCCAAAGATTGGGCGGGATATCTGGAGGTGGATCATTAGTGAGACCACTTACAAAATCTGGAGAGAGAGGAACAGAGTTGTTCATAGTAATTACGGAAATGCGGGATTCAACCCTCTGAAAGTGGCCTGGCACGTCAAGTGCCAGCTTAGGAATAGGGTTGAGTTGGATGCCCGCACTCGTTCGAACCGTGCCTTTAAGTTCCGGTGGGTGTTCTGGCCTAAAATTGTTACTGGAACGAAGGAAAAATATTTTTTCCATTGGGGAACTTAGTCTCCCCATCTTTTCGACTTGTAATCCTGCATTTCCGGTCTCTTTATTTCTTGTGTTTTTGTTGAACTTTTTTTTGTGTTTTAATCTTTGGGATGTTTCTTTTTTAGATTCCGGGATGGAGTGAGGAGGTTACCCTTCTTCCTCTCTGCCGGGTGCCTGTTTGCGTACCATACCAGTCTCCTCCAGCGGCGCCTGGGGTCTATGTGTTTCGCTGTGATCTTTCCTCACTTTGCCTCTCCGGGTGTGGTTTGCCTGTGTGTGTGTTTGCTTTTTTGGGTGGGTGGTGTGCGATTTCTGTTTGTGTTGTGTCGGTTCTGCGTGGTTGTGTGCAGGGTTAGGAGCCATTGGTGGGTCGAAAGCCACGCGGACGACTCGGCAACCCTTCTTGGCGTGTATCGGTTGGGACGTTACCACAGGGCACCCGTGAAGGAGAGTCTTCTCCTACTTGAGTGTTTCGGGGTGGCCTAGAGCCTGCCTCGTCACTCTTGGTGTCCTTGACTGCCAGCGTTAACTGTGGCCTATTCGAATTATTCGGCAGTCCAGTGTGATTCGGGGGTCTGGATGTGCTGACTGGAACCGTGGTTGGTGCATCGGGGTGTGAATGAAACATCGCTGGAACTGAACTCACATTTTATATGTGGTTCGGCGAAGCGAGTGTGTTGGTGTTGCTGGGCAACAAAATTTCGCGCCGGGAGAGGTGTCGCCGTGCTCACGCACAATGGCGTCCCCCTCTCTCGGATGCCAAGTCTTGGTTCTACAAGTGTTGGTTTTCGAAGAGAAGGGCATGCTAACCCTCGATGTTGACAAGGTTGTTGGAGATACTTCTCTCTTCTGGGTAGTTCTCACAAGGTCACCTCGGAAAGGAACTTTTTCCGCCTACATCGAAGTTCTGGGTGACCGCCCCGCTAATTTGTCTGCGGATTCTTTCGAGATATCAGTGACCCCGGGGTTGTCTGATGTTGCCATCAGTCATCCATATCCAGGTGTTTACCAGTGGAGTGGTGAACAGTGTAAAGATATTTCCTAAGAATATCTAACTCTCATATTGATAACATAAAACAGGCGGCAACAGCGCCATCACATGTTAAGAGATAATATGCACTGCAGGAAAGTTAATATTCAGGAACAAAATATGTTATGGGGTACTACTGCAGTGAAGCTTTGATCCACGATGGTTTTTTTCGATTTGATGAAAATTTGCTTAGAGCAGTTTTTTGTTTTCTGATATCCTGCCCATCCCTTATTTTGGTGAGAAAAATATGCAATAACATTAGCAGTACTATTTAAATTAAATTTCAGCAAATATTACAGTTGGGTCTTAGGATCCACACAATATGCAGACATTCCCTAGTATTTGGCATTACTGAAAATGTTTCTGAAAAACTGAAGAACAGGCGAAAGCCTTAACTAACCCGGTTGGCGTAACAAAACTAACATATCCGATTTGCGAAGTGATTATGATACCAAGAATGTACAATCATGTGCTGTGAGTAGCTCGGCTGACTGTTCTTTACACAAATAATTGAAGTCAACAGAAATACGCATGCGCAGTCTGCTCCGACATCAGCCTTTATGTTGGCTTCTCGGCACTGCAATTTTCCCCTGAAGATATGGCGGCGCTGGTTACGTCTCGCTAAGCCTTAATGTTACGTTGCAACAAAGTTCGTGTATGGGGGCAGGGCTTTAAATATAGCCCTGGATTGCAGATAGATTTTCTGGTTGGAGGTTTTTTTCCGAATCGTGATCGAAAATGCCGTTGCACAACAGGTACAGATTCCGTATTGCTCAATTCAAGAAACTGCCATTTTGACTGACTAGTCACGTCCCTCAGTACCATAGCGCAATGGAAAGAGGAGGCCATGAAACGAACCGTTGTCCTGTGATGAAAATGGTTTTAACTTTGTGAAGTTTCTCCAAGTTTTTACCGGAAGTGAATACAGTTACTATTCTTGTGATTAAAGTTTCTTAAAAACACTTGTTGCGTTATATTTTGCAGTCAAAGCTGGCTTACTCTTGTGCCAGTTTTGTGTAAAAAACATAAGTGGGTGTAATATTAAAGTTTGTATAGGGTTTGGATTACTATATATATCTGTAGCACTTATAAACATGATTTCCTTGCCGTAGTAAAAAATGTAAAGAAGTGTAAATCATCAGCTAAAAACGGGGAAAAAGTTGGTCACATGACCATTCGTCGCAGGGCATGTTATTTCCAGGAGGCTAAGCCTCAGTAGCAAGGAATATCTAAGGAGATGAAGTTAAGGCTTAGCGAGACGTAACTAGCGCAGCCATATCTTCAGGGAAAACATGCAGTGCACAAAAGCCGACATACAGGCTGATGCCGGAGCAGATTGCGCATGTATAATTCTGTTCACTTCAATTCTTTGGGTAAAGAACAGTCAGCTGAGCTGCTCACAGCACGTGATTGTACCTTCTTGGTAGCATAATTACTTCGCAAATCGGATATGCTAGTTTTGTTACGGATCCTTAGGCCTAACTGTAATATTTCTGAAATTTAATTTAAATAGTAATACTAATGTTATTGCATTTTTTTTGACCAAAATAAGGAATGGGCAGGATATCAGAAAACAAAAACAACGAAAAACTGCTCTAAGCAAATTGTCATCAGATCGAAAAAAACATCGTGGATCAAAGCTTCACTGTCGTAGTTCCCCATAACGTGTTTTGCTCCTGAATGTTAACTTTACTGCACAGCATATCATCTCTCAACATGTGGTGGCGCTGTTGCCCCTTGTTTTACGTTATCACTATGAGAGTTAGATATTTTTTGGTAACATCTTTACACTGTTCACCATTCCGCAGGTAAACACTTGGACATGGATCACTGATGTCCTACTATGGCCCAACAGGCAACACCAGACAAACCCGGAGTCACTCAGATCTAGAAAGGACCCAGAACATCCATGTAGGTGGACAAAAGTCCGCTTCCAATGTGACCAAGTGCCATCTACCCAGACTGGAGAATCACAGGTTGAACTAGGGATGGGCAAAAAACCTCGATGTTTTCGAACATCGATGTTTTGCCACCGATGATCGATGTTTTAACCTCGATTATGCAGAAGTCGATACATCGAAAAAACATCGAGCTTTCGCGATCGATGTTTGGAACTCGAAGAAAATATCTTCTACGAAAAGTAAATGCATTTTTCTTTTGTTACATTCATAACTATACCGAAGAAAGAAATATCACCTTCCCATTGGTTGTTTTACTTGATTCGTTGGCAAAAACCGAGATCTTTTCCTCGAAGGCATGTGAGCCGATGCATCGAAAGAACATCGAGGTTTCCACCGATACATCGAAAAAACATCGAGGCTTTTAAGAAATATTATTAGTTACTAGGGGTTGTATTGGTGAGCAATCACCATTATATTGAACAGATATTTTACCCACCGATATACCCATTCTGTGCTGCAGATCAAGAAGTGTGAAATCTTTGGCTGTGTTAGCAAGACATCGTGGTTCACACCGATACATTGGGCGTTTTAACAGATATTGCGTTACTAGATGTTGTGTCCTGTCGAGAATTTTCATGTTCGTAAATCTTGGAGAACCTGATCACTTCGCTGAGATTTACGAAAAAAATAAATAAAAAAATAATAAAAAAATAAATAAATAAAATACACAGAATGAAAATACTCGACAGTCCACGTTTCAAAATTGTGTTTGGAAGAGGCAGTGAGATAAGGGAATAAATGGCCATATTAATTTACCTTACAGACCTGACCAAGCAACCAAAATTTCTTATAAGAAAGGGAAATAATAGGCATTGAATTTTTTTCTTTTGTCTTCATTTATTTTTCTCTTTAGTAAGTTATATAAAAAGTAAAAGAAAAGAAAAGGGTGAGCAAAAGACAGCATCAACCCCTTTGTGAAAGCAAAATTATTTGTATTAATCACGGAATGAGGAAAAAGCGTTTCTGAAAAAAGTTGTGAGAAAAGAAAATCTTCTTTCAGTCAGCCATTTTAGGCGAAGGATTCAGAGGCTTCAAAAATGTGTTTGCAGAGGGTTTTCTGGGCATTGAGGCAAGCTATTTTTGGAACAGCGTGTGAAAAGGCTACGAAGTTTTCCCCTTTTGCTTACGTGTGAAGGTCAGGGGTCACTCTCCAGGCATGGGAGAGAAATTCCGTTAGGGGGACTGCTGTTACCATGCAGAGGTCAGCCAATGAGAGGTCAGGAGTCTTAAACATCCCCGAGTGCTCTTGTAAAATTGTGACACTCTGGCTCTTGTCTTTTCATTGAACGGGTAACGATGTAAAACTCCGTTAAAGAGGCATCCCGCCGGCCGGGAACTTTGCCCTGGCCGGCAGGAAGAATGGCGGGGAGGTGACAAGCTGGGACGATGTCGTGGAGAGGGCTTAGCTGAAAAAGGCAACGCTACTGCCCACCTGCGAGTTGAGGACCTGAAGTGTTTTTTTTTTTACCACCACTTTCTTCGTTTGGGATCAGACGATTCCTGGTCCTCATCAAATAATGAGGAAAAACTAGCAGGGAGATCCATAAAATTACTCCCTCGATAGATGCCCTAAGAAGAGACACCCCACCATCTACACCTACAAGGGACTCAAGCAAGTTCCTCCTGGCAATGGAAATTATGGAAACGCGTTATGGAGCCTTGTGAACAACATCTTGACTACGGTAGCTGCTGAATCGTCGAGCCTGGCCCACTGCCTGACTACAACAAAGGGGTACGCCATCACAAGGAGATAAATCCCAAAGTGCTGTTCTGCTTCCTGGATTTTTAGCTATGCCCGCTGGGTCAACAGGAATAAAGAGCTCCTATGCACCCGCTCCAGAAAAAAAACAAAAGAAAAACAAAAAAAGGTTGCCCATGGCGAGAAGGAAAAAAATCACACGGGACAGTGGTATTCTCTTAAGCAATGCAATGTTTTTCTATTCGGCGACTATTGTACCTCAAGACTTGTTGCTGACCCGGTCCTAAAGGTAATTTTTTTGTTGGCAAATTTTTTTTTTTATATTATGTTGTGGGTTCTTTAAAACTATCTAAACAAGTGGGCTTTGAAATGGGGGTCTGTCGGAAAAATATATTGCAAAAGAAAAAAAAGGGAAGGTGTAAGTGCTTTCATTCATGTTTTTTTTTTTTTTTTTTTTTTTTTTGTACTTTAGTGTTCTGGTGTGCTTAAGGAATGAAACCACCTGATTTAATGTTAGGCTGTTTAAATAAATTTCATGCCATCTTCTGTGTATAGGTAATTGAAAAACAAAACAAAACAAAGAATGGAAGTGAATACTTTTCTGGGTCATGTAGTGATAGATGATATAATAAGTATATTAAGATATTTTGGAACGAACAACTTCTCAGACCAGTATTTCTCTTAATTGAAATTTAACTCATTTTGTGCTCAGTGATTTTTGTATTTGCGAAGTAGAATTTGTATTTATGAGCTTAGTGTAGGTGCCATGTAGTTGGGAATTTTTCTTGTAGACTGGTAATTATTTTGGTTTAGTGTTTTAGTAAATTTAAGTGCAAAACTACTCTTTAAAATTTAATTTTTGTAGTAGTGAGGGCTAATTTCTAGTTTCAGCCCGTAGATTAGAAAAACAGGTTTTTATGGGCGAAAGAATATAGGAATTGGGCATACAGGCATATATGAGCATATGTATAGTGTGACTGAAAAGAACCCGAATAGCTGTTGTGTTTCTTCAAGAAGTGATGATATTTCAGGAAAAGAGTGATTTAAGAAGTATGGTGATGTATAGATTTTTCAGGAAATAAAGTATGGTTTGGTATAGTGTGTCAAGTATGGTGTTATTGAGCTTTCTGGGAAATGAGTATGTACAGTGTGTTCCTGGGAAATAAAGATAAGAGATTTTCTGGGAAATTAGTGTGCTCCTGGAAAAATGAAGATATGAAGTGCGTTTCTTGGAAAAATAGGATATGAAGTAATTTTCTGGGATAAAAGGTGATGTATTGAATTTTCTGGAAATAAGGATGTTGAGTTAGCTTTCTGGAAAATAGATGTTGAGATATTTTGGGGGCAAGTGAACTCTTGTGGGATACTTTACCCTATGTAGACATGCCTCGGGTCTGAAAGGGTGCACGAAACAAATTGGGGGATTGGTTTTCTGCCCGAATAAGCTCGTTGGCCCATAGGAGGTGGTTCCCAAATAAGAGTGAAGGAACAGAAAAGGGTTAGGTCGCACTTTGCTCCACTACACTGTATAGGCTGGGAATGGATTCACGACCCATTCTCGCCTTTAGACTCAAACTTTGTTGTTCCTGCAGTGATATCGTGTTTTTCGAGGCAAGTGGAATTCGTTGAGTGAGATGTTTGTTTGGCTTTCTGCCCGGATTTATTACTACATGGGTGCTGGTAGATTTGGAGGACTTATAGTGGGGAGTTTAGAATGGTTGGATTTTGATGATAACTTGTGAGTAAATTGTGTAGGGTATTTAGTGTATTAGGTTTTGTATGGTGTATAGAATTGATTGAGTATCCGGTAATGCTAGTAATGTTGATTTAAGACAAGGTTGTTGATTTTAAGATAAATTTTCCTGGAAGTGTAGAACCTGGTTATAAATAACTTTTCATTATATGCAAAATTTTGGCAGTTGATATGATAGTTAAAAATTAAAAGGTGAATTCCGAAGACTGGTCTGAGAACGTTGGTTCGAGAAAATTGGTAGAGCACCGTAGTGTACACATATGCTAATAATTTTTTTTTCCTACGAGAGAGAGGGAGAGATTTACCTTACACATACTTAAGTTACACACCATGTTAAAGCAAGTGTTTGTGCTGTGCTGTGTAATTCAATGGAATTTTGATATATATTTTTTCTTGTACTGTGACTGGTGCAATATTGTCAATGGAGACAACTAAGCTGTCAGATGTTTATATATTTTTTGGGCCCAGTGGCCGGGTTTGAAGTTGTGTCCAAAATTTAACCTCACACTTGTTAAGTTTTACAATAAATATAGGCCAAGTGGCCTTTCAAAAACCTAAACCTTAGTGCAGTGAAGTTTTAGATATTTTCAGGGCGAATTTTCATCACATGGTTCAACTGCATCCCCCTCAGCAGTGACTGAGGTGGGAAACGAAATCTAAGTTACTTAATTATGGAATAAAAACAATGTTTTTTGTCCTAACCATTATATTTGACATCTTTACCCCCAAAAGTTATTACACGTGTACATTGTATACCATTAAATTTTAGTGTTTACAAATTTGGTACTAATGCAAACAATAGTTACCTTTCTTCCACTTTCAGGTGTATCTACTCATCAAACGCAAACAACGCAAACAAAACAATAGTAACTTTTGGGAGTTCCCAAATTCAGTAGTGCATTTTATTTTTCTATTTTGTTTCATGGCCTTATTCAAAATTTCAGTTTTGTTTCGAAATGCATCCACCCATCTCTCAAATTTCTGTAATTTACTTATAAATTTCAATATTAGCATAAACAATTTTAACAACATTTGTTACCGTGACACCAAATTTCTCTCCACCACAATTACATTGTAACAATATTACGTTGCTACATGTTGTGTCACCGTTACATTGAACGGAGATTTTACAAATAGATCGCCCATTCATTGCTGCAGATGGAAAAGTGCGAATTCTTCAGTTTATTAGCGAAACATCGAGGTTTTCACGATGCATTGAGCGTTTTAACAAATATTACGTTAATGTATGTTGAACTGGTGACTATCAGTGTTATATTAAAGAGAGATTTTACCAATTTTTTGCGCATTTACTGGTAGAGGTGGAAAAGTGCGCGATTTTCAATTAATTAGCAAAACATCGAGGTTTACACCGATACATCGGACAAAAAATAGAGGTTTCAACTAATGCACCGAGCATTTTTATAGATAAGTTATTAGTTACCCGATGTTATTGGTGAGTAATCTCTGTTACATTGAACAGAGATTTTGGTCATCTAACTGCTGCAGATTAAATACAACAAATTTCTCAGCACCTCCAACAACCAAACGTGAAGGAGGTGTAACTAATAGTTTTACGTCAACTTTTATCTACAGCTAAGTCTTTATACAAAGATTAGAGATATTAATTTTAAGTTTTCAATAATATACCGTCTGTAATTTAAAAATGTATTGCTGCTCGCTAACTAGATGTTTCGTTTTAATTTAAATGAAGTGAACGAAAATAATAAATTTAAATGCAATTGCGGAATTGAAAATAACTTTATTGATTCCATTAGATGACTTGCGAAAGTATTGTACTTGGTTCTGTTGAAATTCTTAAACTCTCAATGTTTCTAAAACAAATTGTGTTCTTTTCTCTGGTCGAAGGGTTATGACAGTAAGTACTCCAATGATCTATTTGAATAATATTCCCTTAATTTTTCAGGCAAATGTTACATTTTTGGATTTCATCTGCATGAAAATTTACCATGGAATGCACATTTTGATGTCTTTTCACTTTAGTTGAGATCTAGTGTTGTAGTTTTGTCCAGGTTTTAGAGCTGCTTGCCAATTAAAATAAATCAGTTTTTTTTTCCACTTATATGTTACTGACTTTCAGCTTGAAGAAGGACAACTGGAGGAAATATTAATAGAATTTTTACTTTGCAAAACAAATTTGTTCGATTGTTAAATCTGTAAATGAGTAAATTAGCGTCACAAATTATTTCGTGGGAAACATATTACTAACTGGAAAAAGTGCAACGTACACATTTTAGAGTGCAGAAATTAATGGCAAATGGTGCGGAAATTTCACATTTTAAATGTGGTTTAAAGATTTTTATCGTAATATTTACCTGTAAGGGCGGTCCTGTTTTTTGAAATGTTTCGTCCCTGAATTTTGCACAATAATCTTCACGTTAACCAATTCAGGACGCTAAAGTACACATTTAACCGGAAATGATTTCTAAAGGTTTTACGTAGGCTACTTCCTGAAAAAAAAGAAGCAAAGATTACTTTTGTTTTCAAAACTTCGTCCAAAGCTGAATTGAATATTGTAAAATCCAAAATGTTGAATAATCCTTTTCTTGAGTCTACAGGCCCTTTTAACCATGAAGACCTGCCGCGGTACTAGGACTATGTGTTCGTCGCCAACCTATTGATTCCAATCAATTAACTACACGCCTGCTACACTCTGACTTTGCACAATGTTTTTAACTCTAATATGGAACTGTACTAGATGTGAGTTTTTAGCATTTAAAGTGATTGCAATTTTCTTCGTTAATGGAGACCACCGCATGATAAAAAATCGGATCGTGCATCATGAATTATGAATATTAAAACTGGCTGTTCCATCGTTCGTCGCCATCTCATGCTCTCCACTAATTTATGCTGCACGCTTTCTACAACCTGACTATTTACAATATGTACAACACTTACATGCAACTGTACTATTTGGGTGTTTTCAGCTTCTAAATCAATTGCAATCCCTTCTGTTCAAGAAGGGCAGCGCATGATATCATATAGCAAAACTGAGTGTTCCATATTTCATTGATGTCACATATCTTTCTCTGTTTCGTAATACAAGTCTACTACAACCTGATCCGCAGAACATAACCGTAGTCAAAGGGGGCTTTTGGGGGCTTAAAAGTACGCCGAGATGTTTAAAATTTCTTAAAAATAAAATATTTATTTTATGAATTTCATAAATTTTTGTAACTACTAAAGAATATAAGCCAGTGTTTGAAAAAATGGAAAGTTTTAAACAGATGAATTTCGCTTGCGAATAAAATATAAGAGAACAAAAACACAATCTATGTATAATGTACGGTGAAAAATATTTTTTAATTTCAGAACACCCCCCCCCCCCCTTTCCTCTTCCCCCAACACATTCAACTTTGAAATCCACAGAGGGATGCAACGAAATCTCGCGGCGAAATTCACAGTCACACACGCCAGCTATCTTTGCTGACGAACGTTCAGTCTCGGACCTTTAAGGGACCCGTCTAGAAATTGCGTTTTAACGGTAACCCAGGAACGAATCCATTTTCCATTCTTCAACATAGCACAAATAGCTATAATACAGTAATTCGAGAGGCAAGTTGTACCATAAAATGCAATCCTTCTGATTATGAAAACCTTAAGCTAAAAACTAGCTTCATTTCTTTTTTTCCTCTGGTTGCCTCACTGTTTTATTTGCTGTCAGGGTAATAATATTTAACAACTTTTTTGGTATTAGCCCAGGTTCCACTCCGACAAAAACTCCATATTTCAGTTCTTATAAACTTTGAAACATGTGGAATTACGTTTTGTATCTTCTTTAGATCAGAAGATGGCCCTTAAGATGAACTTATTTGCATACACTGAATCTCTAATTTGGGCTCTCACTTGTTTTCCTAATGCACAACTACGCTTGAAAGAGGAAAAAATAAAGCTACTTTTCACCTAATTTTCATAATCAGCATGAATTAATTAAATATTACGTACTTCCTTTTCTATTCATGTTTTATACCTGTCTGCGCAATGTTTAATTCGGAAATATTAGATCCAATCTTCGCTCTTTCCTAAGTTATTGTTACAAAAGAAATATGGATACGCTCCATCGAGGCTCAAGGGTCGACAGATATTCACAGCGGTAGTTCAAATTTCGTCACGAGATATCGATTAATCTACCGTGAATTATTAAGTTGCCTGCTTTAGGACACTAATACAGGGTGATTCATAAAGAAGTATACAGTTTCAACGCACTATAAAGCAAGAACAATGTAAGACATTTGTTACCTGTAACATCGTGTTGGGGATGATGTTCTATGTATGCACCATTAGTCGCACGACACACATCGAGCCGGTAATCCATTTCCGCCCAAACGCGAGGTAAGATATATCAATCAAGTGCAGTGATAGTGGCTGTGGTCTGCACTTGTATGGAATCATTTTCAGCTTCTTTCTCAAAATTCTCCTAACGAGAAGATGTTAAGGCCCAGCGAGGCGTAAGTAGCGCAGCCTTATCTTCAGGAAAGTCTTGCAGTGCACAAATGCCAACATACAGGCTGATGCCGGAGCAGACTGCGCATGCGTATTTCTGTTCACTTCAATTCTTTGGGTACAGTGCCTAGAAGATAAAGTGCGACGTGCTCCTTAAGATGTCCCTCACGGTTTTGTGACGAATCATTATGAAGTGACAGAGGGCTCTGGCATCGGAAGTTACGTTAGGATTCTTCATCGGCTTCATGCTATTCAGTGGTGGGAAGTTTGCCAAGTGTTTGCCACCTTACGAGACTTCAAATTTTCAAAAAATAAAGGTTAGTGGAGGGAAATTTTTTTGTTAGTATCTTTCATGGAGGTAGGAGTAAGGGGAGAAACCACTCTCCGATGGCGCATTGCAATCCAATTGAAGCCAGCGAAATGTCACTGCAGCCATCTTTAGCCTGACATGAGCATACTATGCAGTAGCTGTTAGTGCTGTGCGAGGCCTGAAGTTGGGAATTTGCTTTTAATATTAATAAATTTGCCCTTCCTTATTACATTAATCGTTGATATACTGTTCTCAAGGATATTATTAGTTACTTTATCAATGTTTAGGGTGTTACGGCTACTTCCATATTTTTAGAATTAGGAAACATTTCGGCTGACTTGTGGGGGATGAGCTAAGTACCAGTGTTTTTCTCATTTTGTAGGTAAAACCGCCGCGTCATTTCATAGTTTTTAAAGTTGTGTGTATGCTAATCTAAGTTAGTGACGGGTTTTAACCTAATTTTAGGGACGTTTTACAGTTATCTGCTCTGTTAAAATGAAGAGAATATGATAGTGTACGCAAATTAATGTTAAGCTGTTATACCCCAATATTACTTTATCATTGAGACATTATGATTTTGCCTTTTCACCTGTGAACACGCACATGACTTGAAAGATTACTTTTCCCAGGAAATTGCTTGGTATATACATCACATAGGTAAACCTGAATGAAAAAGCAAGTGCCTTGGAAGATGATGTTTCTGACCAAATTGCTTAGAGCACACATCACATTGATGACGCTTTTAACCTGTGTGAAGGAGGATGGGTTGTCAATTGTTTGGAGCATAGATCACATTGGTGAGGCTTTTCCTTGATGTGAATGAGTAAATGCTTCGTGCACCTACTGTGGTTCAGAGGAAACTAGAATTATTTATTGATTGTAACTTGTCAAAACATATCTGGAATTGGTTACATCAATATTTAAATTATAAAGATTAATTTTCGACTCACCAAATCCTATATTGTTTTCCTCTTTCCCGCTCTGAATCTAAAAATTTAATAATACCTCATCGAAATAATTGCAATTGCAAAAAAGTATCATTTGGAAAAACAGAACGCTTTATCTTATGAACAAAAATCTAAAACTACGGGATATACCATTTTCTTAAAAACATATTATTTGGGTTCCCAATATAGTGTTTGTAATTTATTTAAAATAATATATAATTCAATATAAATATCAAAGATATGGGTAGCTTTCCAAGAATTTACTAATAAGTAATTCATTCCACTTACGGGATTATTATAGATAAAGAATAAAAATAACTGTCACTAATAATACTAATGTAAAGGATCTATTGATGTTTTTTCAATCTCATTTTTCATATTTCTTGTGTTATTGTTTTACATCACCTTTCTGTCCTTTCTTGTTTTAAACAATTATTTTGCTTATTCTACTTTCTGTCAGATTTTTTTCCTGAAATGCCTTTGACAGGAACCTCATATATTTTGTAGTGTTCTTCAAGGGTATTCCTAGATAAATTGTATACCTCCTGAAATGCCTTTGACAGGAACCTCATATATTTTGTAGAGTGTTTTTCAAGGGAATTCCTAGATAAATTGTATACTTCCTGCTGCAAGCGGTCACTTGCGCATCTCCTACTTCCTCAGTTGGCTGTCTGCTCTGGATGGAAGTATGAGGAAATGTTAGTTATTACAGGTTCCACTCTTATGAATATTTCATATTCCAAAATTTAGAAAAAAATAATTAAACACAATATTTTATTCTTTACTAAAATTATACATGAATGTGCAAATGAATGCTAAAATAAGGTAAAAGAATAATAGTTTCCTAAAACAGTTCTTTAACAGTCCCTCATGCGCCGGACTTTTGAAAGTTTCGGACATGAGGTATAAATCAAAGAAACAACACTTTTTCGAGTATATTGCTTGGAACATACAGCACATTGGTGAGGTTTCACTCCCGTCTGAATGAGTAAATGCTTCTAAAGATCACTTTTTCGAGAAAATTATTATTTTTTTTATTGAAGGCTTAACGACCCCCGTGAGCAACTCAATGGGCAATAAGCAGTCTCCCGTCCCAAATTTAGGATCACTGGTTCCAGGGCAGGGAGACAGCCAGGGCCGTAAGCCAAACACAACATCCATGTCTCAACGGGATTCAAACCCGGACCCTTTTCGGACGAATGATCAGCAGCCATCGCTTAGATCACTGCGCCACCGGGGTGGCGCAAATTATTTGGAGCATACATCACATTGGCTAGGTTTTTCCCCCGTGTGAATGATCAAATGCTTCCAATGTTCACTTTTTCGAAAAAATCGTTTGAAGCATAAATCACATTAGTCAGGCTTTCTCTCGTGTGTATTAGTAACTGCTCTAAAAGATCACTTTTTCGAGTAAATTACTCGAAACATACAACACGCTGGTAAGGCTTTTTCCTGTGTTCATAAGCATATGCTCGGAAAGAAGACTTTTCCGAATTTCTATTAGAATTTTTTCTTCTGTTAGCACAACAAAATGTCATAATGTTCAGTGCCATTCTGTCAATCAAAATGGGATATTAATCTGGTCATATCTAAATTGACTTCATATACTCGCTTTACTAATAAATGCTCTTCAGAAATTAAAAGATTTCATATTAAATGTTTCTCCTTTGCTTACCTGTGAAAAGTAACTGCAATTCAACAGTTGATCGCTAAAACGTAATAGGCTTATGCGGGTGTTAGTGTGCTGGTTTTATTGAACTGTGGATTCTTTATGACGAAATTTATTTCCGAAATTAGTAACTTTTTATTCGTGAAGATGTAGAAGTAGATCAAGTATCGGCTGTCACGCGTTAAACCTACTGTGGGGTTAAACTTAAGTGCAGTACTGATATCAACTGCAACAGTTATGAGACCAAAGGGAAATAATGTCAGCTATGAAAGGACTTTAAAATTCTGCATTAGCAAATAATAAAAAACATAGAAAAGGGAAAAGGCAAAGCAGCTGTTTTGTGCCAATATGTAATACTGGCTATAAATCCTGCAAAAACAAAATATCACTCTTTTGCTGTCCCCAAAATTCCTGATATCTTGAGCAAATAGGATAAGGCGATTCCCAGAGCTGATAAGAAACTTGACGAAAGTTGTGTTGTACTCTATTTTCAATTCATTAAAATGCTTCTTTTCAAAGCCACACTCTGCAACTAAATGGAAAGCGTTAAGTTTCAATATTTATCTTGATCCCATGTTCTCACCAAGAAATTTAGTCAGTCATTGCTGAAAAAAAGTACATTATTAAATAATTTATTAAGTTTTTAGGTTACTGAATTTCTAGACCTAATTAGATTATTGGAATGCCAATTATAAAGCCGATGTCTCATTGAGAAAATATTCCTCCTTTTTTTCCGTTAAGGTTTTGAGGGGCAAAACATTTTCTTTTTTTTTTTAAATATCTATTTTACTCTGTACGTTGATGTTTCAGTGATTATATACTGCACATTGGTCTCCAACTTTTTTCATACTGTTACCAATGTATGACTAAAACTTTCGAAATCTCTAACATTAATGTCGACGTTAGCACAGTGCAAAGCTTAACTTAAACTACGATACGCTTATTAATGTATATTGAGCACGCCGTTTGTTCGTTCTTTTGGGGGGGGTGAAAGAGGTGTGTCGATTATTTCGTATATATTTAAGTTACCTACTTATAAAATATCGTTCAAGAAGTACACATAATACAGACGACCGAGGTGTGTGTCATAGAAAGATGTACGTTTTCGTCGTCCTTCCTCCCTGAAAAGTGACTTGACATCCGATAGCAGCGCCATCTACCGCTTTCATGATTCCGGGCAGAAAGTTTTTCTGCGAGCACGACACACTATCTCGTCTAGGCACTGTACCACATGTGCGACACTACCAAAGAATAGCGGGGGACTCAGGTTTTTCTGAAGAACTTCCTGAACGCGGCTCTGAAGGGTAATGAAGGCGGGTGTAACCTTGGGATCATTACCCAGATGAGGCAAGAGATTTCTGATTTTTAAAGAGGCATCGGCTCTGAAGTTCAACTTCAAGGTGCTATTAGGAGTTTTGAGCAGGGGCGGGATATTAATCACATTTACCGGAAGCTCGAGGCGGAGCGGAAGAAGGAGAACCTGGAAGTTCTTGATATTGATGATACCGACGTGAGGGACAATAAGCAGATCCTGCAGGAAGCTGTTAGGTATTACGGCGATCTCTTTTCCAGCGAGGAAATTGATCCTGCCGTCATGGATATGTGGTTGGAGGGTACGCCGAGGATCGCAGACGAGGGCTTGGATAGTCTCGAAGAGAAGTTCTCGGTGCCTAAGGTGAAGGTGGCGATTCAGGCCCTTTCGCCAGGTAAGTCTCCGGGTTGTGATGGTCTCCCGTCGGAGTTTTACAATAAGTTTGTTAATGTGTTAGCGCCCTGGCTTACCAGGGTGTACAACGAGATTGTGCAGGTTTGTCGTATGCCGAGGTCCATGCGGAGGAGTATGGTCACTTTGCTGTGCAAGACCCCCACCCGACGCCCCGTCGAGGGAGTTAAGTGGTTGGAGACCGGTGTCTCTCTCCACAGTGGACTATAAGATCTTTGCGAGAATCATCAATAGCAATCTTGCTAAGGTGGCCGTTCTTCTCATTGGTGCTAACCAGACGTGTGGTATCGGGGGGCGCCGGATGCAATGGAATACTAGGTGCATACGAGATGCTATCACTTACCTTGGCGAGAAGGCCATTAAGATGAGGCTCTTCTCTGCAGACCAGAGCAAGGCTTTCGATAGGGTATCGCACGAGTTTGTCGGAAGATTGTTAGAAGCCCACGGCTTCGTAGTATTTGTCCGAAGTGCAATTGGGGCGTTGTACAGAGACCTCTCCGCGACAGTTATTATTGCCGGTCGTCTCTTCCCCCTCTTTGAATTTCAAAGAGGAGTGAGGCAGGGATGCGTTCTCTCCCCCTTTTGTTTGTTTTGGTCTTGGAGACCCTTTTGACAATAGTTGCCAAGAAGGATAGTGTTAGGGTGTTTCGGGGAGGGAGAGTCGTTGAAGTACCTTGCGTACGCAGATGATGTCTCCTTCTTCGTCGACTCGGAAAGGAGCTTGAACGGGATGCGAGATGCTTTCGCTTTGCGACCGGTGCCCGTCTCAATGAGAAGTCGAGTATTATGCTTTGGGGCAAATGGGAGAGGTCAGCTTTTACAGGTTTAGCTACGACGGATTGGCCCGTTCGGATACTTGGTATCCAGTTTTCGAAGGAAGGGGTCCACGTGAGCACCTGGGGTAAAGTTCTGGCGGAGATGAAGAAGGAGCAAGAGCGGTAGCAGGAGATGGGCATTTCGAGAGTGAATCGGGCCAAGTTAGCTAATGCCCTTCTGGTTTCGAAATGCGCTGTTGCCGGTTAAATTGAGTCCCCACCCGGAAGTCTCATGAAGCAGATGGAGAGAGCGGTCTTTGGCTTCATTTGGGCCGGGAAGAAGACCAAAGAGGTGACTCCTGCGGTCCTATACTGTCCCATTTCGGAGGAGGGTTTGGAAGTCAAGCACCTTCCGACATGGCTCAGTGCACTCCAGTTTAAGAGTGTGAAGGGAGCCCTGGTCGCCGTACACCAATGTGGACATTTGGCCTCCTATTTCATGGGGTGGGACTCGTCCAAATACGTTCCCGGCCACAGATTTGTTGGCCCCCGGTGCGAGCGCATGCATAGGTCTTATGAGCTTGGATATCGCTTGCAGGACTTTGCGAAAGCTGACCGCGCCGGGAAGAACACGCAGAAGATGTACATTGACCTGCTCCCTAGGCATAGGGAACACGTCGTGAAAGATTTCCACGTTCCTAGGAACTTCGCTATTAGAGAGGCTTTGATGAGCATTCACTCGACTGGTGTGGACTGCAAGAAGAGGGACTTTAGGTGGCGTTTGGCCCACAATGTCTTCCCAAGCAAGAGTAGGTAGTTTCGGTGTGGTGGCCTCTCTTCCGATAGGTGCCTTTCGTGTGCGGGCATTGAAGAAAGGTTCCACCTCTTTTGGACCTGCCCCATGGCGCACCAGGTTTGGCAGGGAATCTGGACTTGAGCTTGGCACAAAAGGCTTGACGCCCTCCAGTTTCACCCTGCTAATGTGTTTTATCTTCATCCTGCCCTGGCTGCGGGCAGTAAGCGTAGGAGCTCCAAGGGAGATAGTGGATTCCCGAAACCTCAGCACCATTTGGCGCTGATGGGGCAAACCAATATTTTCACATGACTAATATGTTCAAACCAATATGTTCTCATGACAGTCCTAAACCAGTAGGAACAGATTACAGATCTTTGGTTAGAAGTGCACGTTTTGCATGCGATCTGGTGAATTAGTATATCAATATGGTGAATAAACGTTGTCATTATATTAAAGATTGTTCAATTACAGATGAGAACAAATTAAGCCTTTTCGTTTTCCAAAGCGAATATATCGGCAAGTGTTTATTTGGTGTTTATTTCTTTTGTAATATTTGCTTGTCACTGTTGACGAACTCACGTGGGGCTTGTGTGAAGCTGATAGTATGGAATCCATATTGAATCATATGAGCTTATTTCGAGAAGCGAAGGTTGCTGTAGAAGTTTTGTCCGCAACAGGAATAAACATCTTTCAAGAATCAAAAAGAATAATTTGTAAAGTATAATAATCGCAATACACACGTGACCCTAGCTCCGGCTCGGCAGGCATGTGCTCCCACAATGCAGTGCGCGCATTATGTTTTTATCCCCTGGCCGCTGCTTCAATTGGCGCTGTAAGCGGATAATTCTTGAATCTCGTGGCTCTCGTTTTTAACGTTAAGTTCCCTCTCTAACTTTTGTACTCGCTTTGCCCTTACATCTCGGAGTTCAGCAATGTGGCTTTGAAAAAAAAACCGGATTCCGGAATGGGTAGAGAACTGTACGTATATCATTGTCAACCAATATCAATCCACTGCTGGACGAAGGTCTCCCCAAGTTTCCTCCACAACGGTCTGTCTTGTGCCAGTCTCCTCCATGTCACCCCTGCATACTTTCGAATTTCATCCACCCATCTCCCATGTGGTCTTCTTCTGGGTCTTTTCCTGTCCCTTGGAATCCAATCTAAAATTTCGGCTGTCCATCGATGATTTGTCCTTCTGGCAGTATGTCCAGCCCATTGCCATTTCAGGGATTTAACTCTGATCATGATGTCTTCCACTCTTGTCATTTTTCGGATCCACGAGTTCCTCTTCTTATCTCTCCTGGTTACACCAAGCATGCACCTCTCCATGCTACTTTGAGTTGTCTGCAGCCTTTGTATGTCTCTTTTAGTTAAGGTCCACGTCTCTGCACCATACGTAAGCACTGGAAGGATGCATTGATCAAACACTTTTCTTTTAAGACATAATGGCATATTGCTCTTGAAAATTATGCTGTTTCTTCCAAAAGCTCTCCAGGCAAGTTTTGTACGCCGATTAATTTCTTCACCAATGTGACCATCACTTGATATCTGCTGTCCAAGATAAACGTACATGTCTGTTATCTCCAGCTTTTCTCCATCAATCGATAAATCTTCATTTCTTGTAAAAGCATTGAACATCACTTTTGTCTTCTGAAAGTTCATTTTTAATCCCACTTCTTTACTCTTGTCAGCAAGTTCCTGGATCATACTCTGCAGCTCTGATGGGCTAGTTGCAAAAATGACTACGTCATCAGCAAAACGAAGGTGGGTTCGATAATCTCCATTAATCTTTATCCCCTTGTTTTCCCAGCTCAGCGACTGAAAAACACCCTCCAATGTGGCATTAAAGAGCTTCGGAGATATGGTGTCACCTTGTCTCACTCCCTTTCCAATTTTTACGTGTGGTGTATTTTCAAACAGCCTAATCTTTGCACTTGCATTTTCATAGATGTTATTAATAATATTAATGTATGCATCTTCAATACCGCAGGTTTTCAGAGCGACTGTAACTGCTGATGGTTTCACCGAATCAAAGGCTTTTTCATAATCGATAAAAGCCATGCACAATTGAAGTTCATATTCCCTCGCACTTTCAATTAGTTCTATCAGTACGTGGATATGATCTATTGTGCTGTAGCCACTCCTGAATCCAGCTTGTTCTCTCGGTTGAGCCATGTCCAGTGTTACCTTCAAGCGGTGTGAAAGAACTTTAGTGAAGATTTTATAAACTACTGATAGGAGGCTGATAGGCCTGTAGTTTCCGAGATCCTCAATGTCACCTTTCTTATGTAGCAGGATCATTGTAGCGGTGTTCCAATCCTCAGGAATCTTTCCTTCATTAAGGCATCGAGTGAAAATTTGGGCGAGTACTGTTTCGATTTCTCCACTTGCTTCTTGTATGATGTCTACAGTAATTCCATCTTCTCTTGGAGCTTTTCCTCGCTTCATGTTCTTGATTGCATGTGCAACTCCTGCTGGAAGGACTGGAGGAACTCTGGTACTGGTATCTTTCATGATGTCTGGAGTGCATATATCATCCCTTTCATATAATTTGGAGTAGAAATCTTTCTACTCAAAAGAAAGATTTCTACTCCAAATTATATTTTGTTGTCAAAATTTCGCCTCTATTTCTTGTTACAGAACCATCTTCTTTTCTCAGTGCCATAATCTGTTTTCTTCCCTTACTGAGATGTCCCTTTGCTATCTTTAGGCTTTGGTTGTTTTCAATTGCTTTCCTCACTAGTTCACAGTTGAATTTCCTTACGTCTTCAGTGATACTTTTTCTTACTGTCTTGCATAGCTCTATATATTCCACTTTGGAAGTCACATCTTCTTTAGTTGTCCTCATCTCTCTCCTTTTTTGCATCAACATTTTGGTTTTTCCTGATAATTTGTTCACATGCAACTTGTTCTTAGACCCAGCTAATTTTGTTGCTGTTTCCATAAGAGCTTTGGTTACTTTTCTGTTAACTTCAGAGATGTCCACTTCTTCCGATGTTAGGCCTTCTAAAGCAGAGAACCTGTTCTTCAGTTCCAACTTGAAGGTATTATGGTGTTTTCTAAGGTTGGTTATGTCAATAGATTTTGTTTGTCTTATGAGCTTGCCGCGTTCAAGTTTAGTGTTGAGGTGCATCTTACATCTCACCAATCTATGGTCACTACCTGTGTTGAACTTGTTTAGCACACTGCAGTCTTCTATGACGAATTTTTTGTTACACATAATAAAATCAATTTCACTTGTCGTCCCATTTGGATGTCTCCATGTCCATTTCCTGTGTGGCTTTTTCTTGAAGAAGGAGTTCAAGATGAAAAACCCTTTTGCCTCTGCAAACTCAACGAGAGTATTTCCACGCTGGTTTCTGTTGCCATGACCGAATTTACCTACTGAAGTTTCATTCTGTTGCCGTTGCCCTATTTTTGCATTGAAATCTCCCATAATTATTTTCAAGTGCTGCTTACCTTTATTATTTAGATGACAAATTTCCTCATAAAATTCTTCAATTTCTTCTTCAGGATGACTTGTGGTGGGTGCATAAGTTTGAATAATCTGAGCCTGGTATCTTTTCGAGAGTTGGATAACAAGTCGTGCAGCTCTGTCAGAGGAACTTTCAACTTCTACAACTTTATCCTTCAGTTTCTTGTTTATTATAAATCCAACACCACTAGTTCTGCCAGTATCTGTCCCACGATAGTAGAAGAGATGTCCACTTTTCAGTTCGATGAGATCTTCTCCTTTTCTCCTTACCTCACTTAGCCCCACGATGTCCCACTTGATCCTTTGTAGTTCCTCTTCCAATTCAAGAAGCCTTGAATCAGAAGATAGGGAGCGTCCATTGTACGTAGCCAAGGTCAGCATCAGATGGCAGCCTAGTCCGGTCCTCCGGGGATTCTTAGCACCCTCTGCCTTCATGTCGCACTGGCCGCTGCCTTGGCCAGGTACATTCCAGCTGCCGGAGACTGAGGGCCAAGATTTAAGTTGTGGAATCATTTTGGAGGGGTTTGGCCATAACTCACCACGCTGGCCAAGCGGGTTGGTGAGTGTGGGATAGAATTTCCTCTAATCCCGATGGTATAGTTATACCGCTATGGGCGGTCGTCAGAGCCCCTTTAGTGGGAACAGGATGCACCACGAGAAGGCGGGGTTGACATTTGTCAAGGAGAGGCTGTGATGTTACGCATCACCTGACCTTATATATTTATACATAAATGCTGACTACGCTGGTGCTGTGAGATTCAAGAACCTACTGAAAAATTGTGAAAAGTGAAAGCTTATAAACAAAACTCTTCACAAATTTTGTAATTTTTTTAAAGATTAGCAGGATATTTGACCTTCCACAATGTGCCCAAAAATAGTTTCCTGAAGCTACGATAGATGGCGACACGTTATCGCTACATCGTGAAGCGTTTCGTTACGTTGTGAAATTGGCAAAGGAAGTGAATAATATGGATGAAAGGTGGCGCTTAAAAGGACCTTTTTGAATGTTGATTGCGGCATATGTGTGAATTTTTTTTTCCACGGAAGAATATGAAACTGTGTAGCTAACAGAATAAAAGCAAGGAAAGTTTTATCTGCCAAGGAAGAAGTTCCTGATCGCACGAATCAGGACTTCAAAGCAATGTTCAAAGGAAAGACCGCAATTCCGTCGGAATAGATGTTCCAGAATATAATCTGCCAAAAACATTTACATTGCGAGGCTACCATAAACTGCGCGACTAGTTGCTGCAAAACGAATACCAGTCGCTAACTGTCTCAGTGGATGTGGCCATGTGAGGTTTCTTCAATCGCCTCATCGTAAGACAATCCTTCGGCGAAAAAATACGTGAGAATCATCACTCTATCAATAGGAATCTCAGCATAAATAAAACACGTACCAAGTGTGCAGGAAGAGTACTCATCATTCCCTGAAGCGTACTTCTTCCGACACATGAATTGTCCTAAACGATGAGACGCATCGACACATAGTCTTGAGATGGCTGAATGCATTTTACTTGGGAGAAGAGCAGAGGATAGATGAAGCGCTGCCGTGGCGCCATCTATCATTGCTTTCGGAACTAGCGGGGCCGAACGTGGAAGTTTAGCTGGATTTTTTTTTGACATCAGACTTTTTATTAAACTCTAATCTGTATAAAAAGAAAAAATATCCATTATAAAAATAATGTTGCGCAGTCTCTAGTAGAAGCTAACTACGTTGATGCTCTGGGGTTAAGGCACCTATTGAAGCTATTTATAATTACGAAACTTTGTAATGCATATAAATATATATCCATTCCAATTTTAAAAGCCTATTACTGATTAAATCGTTTAAGTTGGGATTTTCACTGGAATTTATTTGTACGGAAATTAATGTGGTAGCTCAATCCCGGTGTGTAACAGACCTTCACACCAAAAAGGTTTTTATTCTGACAATCATTCGAGCTAATTTTTACAAATTCCTGTAAAAGTGTGCTCCATCCAAAGGTAAAAAAACTAGGAGCACTAGAAATAAGCCAGGGGCTGATCTGATATTTTTCGTCAAAATGAAAAAGTGTGTTTAGTATGTCTATAACTTCTACCAATTAATTAAGGAAAGTAATATACTTTTAAGTAATACTTTCACGAAAAAATATTCAATTTTCTATTAAAACCTAACATATCGAAGGTATTTCTTGGTCCTGAGGGGAGACCCCTCTGCATCCGTCCCTTGAATAAGATAAGTGGTGGAGAGGGACAGCATTTCTTTGCTGACCAAACTTGTCACATAAAAATACACAATACCGCCAGTTATATTGCTTCAAAATTGGAAAAAACAAGAGAAATGTTTCGAGAAAGGCAAGCCACGGAGGTGTTGCACTCCAGCCCTCCTGAAAAAACAAGGAGAGCCAAAGGAACTCAGAGCTCATAAAAAGACAGTTGGACCTCTGGTCCACATTGAGCTTATTAACCCCCACCCCCACCCCCACGTCCTTCCCACTCAGATTAGCCAGCAAGCTTCAAATAAGTCTTAAAAGTGAGAAAGTCACGTGCTCCACAGTGCTGGTTGGTTTAGAAAAACGTTATTTCAGCATGTAATTCGACTCGCAGCTTAAGACTAAACAAATATATGTATATAGCACCTTAAGATTTTAAACGGAGAGTAACATAGCCACTTCTTTCAGCTAAAGGAAAAGGTAAATACCACCAGTAAGCCAAGTGTGCTCCATAGTTTAAAAAGTAGATGTTCTAGAAGCAAAATAACTGAAGGAATGGGTCAGTATTTTCATGCTGACAAAACGTGTCTCATAAAATACTCAACACCGACCTAAATAACTGTTTGTTCACATTGAGCTAATTGAAAAGTTTCGACACGTCCTATATATTAGTCAGTAAAAACCCACATCAAGTAAGAGTTAAAAGTGAGAAACCCACCAACGCCAGAGTGCAGGCTGGGTTAGAAAAACGATTCTGCACATATTTCGACTCGCTACATAACTGCTGAGTGCCGAGATTCGATACAGCCAGGATGGGGTCACGTTACTTCCGTTTGCTTCTCGGGAACCAGGTTACGCCGAGATGCTTGTGGAAAATAGACCCAAGCAATAACATCATCCATGGGTTACATGAATATTCGATTTCGTTATATTAGTCTATTATCAGATCTGAACGTTAAATACAATGTCTGTCTTAACAAGCAGCTGGCCATTTGCTTGTGAAATTAATATTTTTATACTTTTGACTCCAGTACGTTACAACGTTCTGGCAGTATATTAATACGATGTCGCAAATATATTAGTATAATGTGCATTAATACCATGTCGTTTCAACGCTGGAGCCCGTGGTAACTAAGCTGATTCATCTCTGAAACTACCGTTGGAATTTCGAGAGTACGTATCTGTCCTGGTGCATGTACCAGTGAGACGTACGGTTTCGGCGGCCTTTGTGAGGTACGAGTGCATCTAGGCTTCCCAGTGCAAGTCATCATGGCGGTCGATTTCCCTTCTTTGGTTTCTCTAGTGAACCCACTTTTTGATTTTCGGCGGATTTTTTTGCCTTTTCCTTCTATTTTTATAGAAGGACTTCGCTCAGCCGATGATCCGGAGGCTCCGACTGCGGTATTTTTGGACTTGTCCTTTGCCGCTATTATTTAGCGAGCACATGATCTTCACTGTTAGTGTTAAGCGTGGTTTTGACGCTTTGTGTTGTGAAGTGTTATGTGTGTCATATTATTGGATTATTCGAGAAGAAGATTAGTAAGTACTGTTTCTACTATTCTTTTTATTGCTCTGAACTTTTTTCGTGATCTTTCGACAAACTTTGGTCTTTGAGACTACAGATCATAACAAGCCTAATTATAAGAAGGAAAACTCTATCTTTGTTTCCCATCCCTGGCTAACTGCTACACAGTTTGGGCAAACGATTTGGGGAACATGTGGGTTCGCCCGCTGAACCCCTTTTAATTTTGTGCGGGTAGTTAACCCGAAGGTATTTGAATTTGTGTTCAAATGGCATGATCTGTATTTGGATCTCAACGGCAAGACTCTGTACCATGGGAATTCAAAGACTGTTTGTGTTAAGGGGGACTCGAACGTTAAGGTTGTTTATTTCAAGTATCTTCCTTGCGAGATCCCCAATGATGAGGTGGTTAGGGCTTTTAACAAGTTTGGGAAGGTGTTTAATATTAAGTAGGAAATCAGAAAAGAGCCGGAAGTCTTCATAAAGGGAGCTTTTTCTGGAACCAGAGTAGTCACACTGGACATGACTAAAAATATTCCGAACTTTTTGATATTGTTAACCACAGGTGCATGAATGTGTATAATGGGCAGGTCCGGGTTTGCAGGAAATGCAACAACAGTAGTCGCATTACTGTTGGCTGCGAGAAGTTCCCTTGTGCCAATTGCAGAGCCTTGGGACATAATATCAAGGACTGCAAAGATCCTTGTGGAAACTGCAAATCTCCCAACTATAAGAGGCCTGAGTGTGGGGTCCGGTCCTTCGCCCAGATGGCCAGTGCCGAAAACAACCAAGAAAATCAGGATGACGTATTAGAGGCGCTCGACGCCACGGAGAAGGAGGGGCAATTTCCAGGTACCGAGGTTAATACTTCGGGTGAAAAGGAAGCTAAAACCCACCGACTTCGTGGCTCGGGAAGTGCCCTGAAGGAACCTGACGTTCATGTTATTGTGGATTAGGTAAGTATCGGTAACATAAGTGAGTTGGAGCAAACTTCTCCAGAATATGCTAAAGAGAATTTTTCCCTTGCAGGTGATTCCTCGGCGGATAAGAGAGTGCTTTCAACAGAGGTGGGAGAGGGATTTACTATGGTCACGAAAATGTCTAGGAATTTCTCTAAACAATCTATTGAAAAAATGGCTAATATACTTATTGGAGTTTCCATTATTGAAGAGGAGGAAAAGGTGGCTACAAACATGGAAGAAGCTGAGGAAATGGAGGTTTGCTCAAAAGAAATGGAAGGCGAAAGTGTTGTTAATAGTGAAAATGAGAATGTGAAATTTTCCGAGGGTAAAGTTTTTGAACTTCAAGTTGATAATTGAATTTAAAATTTAAAAATTGATGTCTCTGGTGTATGTATTCTAAATAAAGATGATATTTGTATTGTCGAGGCGATTTGCACTCCCATCTCTTCAGAAAATGATGAAACCGAGAGTTTTAGTGCAGTCGAGTCGCCTGAAAATATCAATGTCCTATTATGATGGTGTTGTCGGTACGAGTGAAAATGAAGTCCTCAGCTTTGGTGGAGTGGAGCCTGTGCCGGATCCAGTGCAGGCGTTGTTCCCGTGTCAAACCGAAGACCCTGGTTGTTGGGTTTACTCGGTAATGAGTGCACGGGCTCTCCTGCAAGTGGGTAATGAGCTTGCATCCACCGACGGAGTTTTGGAAGGTCAGCAGTGGCACCGGACTCCCGATGGGGTATCCGGGACGCTAACGGAGTCCGAGGAGGGTCCCCGTACTGAAGCGGTGCTTGTGACCGAGTCTTCTGCGAACGACGGCCACCGTGGTAACGACGCGGAGGTGCCATGGGAGGCCGCCGGGACAGACTGGCACTCTGTCAAAGAGTGCGCGCCTACCGGCGACGGGAGTTCGGAGGCCAAGCAGCACTCCGGTCCTATGGGTGATAGTAGATTTTTCGGTAAATGTGTACTTTATCGTCCTAAATTATTTTCTCGGAAAAATGTAACTGTGTGGCAAAAGTGCTACGTACAATTTTTAAGCATGCAAAATAATGTTGAAAGGTGAAAAAATATAGCATTTTTACATGAAAGGAAAACTTTTTTCCGAAGAACTTACCTTGGAGTGCGAAGGTTCGGAAGAGTACGTGCGGTAGGCCTAAGATGACGAGCGGCGACGGCTTGAAGGTTGAGTCCGGTGAATAGAAGCGTCGTTGAGAACGGCAAGTTACGCGCGGAAGAATACACAAGGAAGCGGTTCAGCAGTACGCAGTCATCGAAGCGGGTTGTAGGAATACGCTGAAGGAAACAGATCGGGGTTATGGTGCATTGTAATAGCATTTTTTCAAGGGTAATTGTGCGTAATCGTAAGTAGAAAATTGCCAAAGAGGCTTAAAATTTCATAATCCCCCACAATTCGACACGAAGCTCTGGGCCTCCCTGACATACTACGATTCCTGAATATAAGAAAATCGTTTATTTTCAACAATATCTGTTTCACGAGGAAAAAAAGGAGACGAATGTTAGACGGAATAACGGCAGAACTACAAATGAGGTGCTTGAAGAAATCACCGACCCTATAACTTCTCCGAATTCATAACCAAAACTGAGGGCCAACCGGGACTAAAAACTCTTACTCAAAACTTCTGCCGCACATTTTATCATTTACATTCCTTCATTTAATTACATTCCCAGACAATTTTACAAAAAAAAAAAAAACATTTAGCACATTTCTTTATTAATAATTAATCAAACATTTCTGAACTACTTCTTTTTGCACACGATTACACGACACATCACACTCCTCTGAGACATACACCCCACTCTTGTTGTATTCTTCCGCGCATTCCGACGCACGGACCCTTCACGTCGTAGCCGTTAGCATCGCTTTGGCCTCCCGAACCAACTGCTGCAAACCATCGTATTTGCACGCAAGTTCTTCGGAAAATATTTTTTTACCATTCCCCATTATTTTGCATGCTTAAAACATTGTACGTAGCACTTTTTCCACACAGTTAAATTTTTCCGACGAAGTAATTTAGGACGCTAAAGTACAGATTTACCGATTTTTCTGCATGTAATCCGAGCTTTCTTCGGATTCTGACGACGAACAATTGGAATGAGCAAATGACCCAAGCGTCAGGGAAGTTTCTTAAGCAGAATAACGTTGAAGTCAGGATTCGACGGAATGGGGCACGTCGTTTACCGGACATAAAAGCCGGCCACTGGGAAACAGTGTTGATTGGAATGAGACAGAGGGACGGAATCGATCAAGATCTTGAAGGTAAGTTGCTGTTCTGGTTTGGTTCCTTTCCCTCGGCTTTTGAACATCGGTGTTTGTTTTATGTGGTTTTTTTTTCTAACATACTAATTCCTTTTTCAGATTAAGGTAATTATGGCACCTAATTAATAAGGCACCGATCTGCGTATTGACACGCTGAACGTTTACGGTCTCCGCACCGTCGAAAAGCAGAAGTGGCTCACGGGCTACTTCAGGGAGTCGGGTGTCGAATTTTTTTGTTAATGCAGGAAACTCTCCATAAGAAGCCCGAGCAGGTTTTTGCGTTCCGTAGGAACACCGGACTGAAGTGTAGGTACTCGCTTGGAGCGAATGGGTTCACCGAGGTTGCCATTGTCTACAAACCGCAATTCCAAGGGTAGCATCACTCAGATGCAGACCGATGGGGACGGTCGCATGGTGGCTATTTCGGTTAATAGTGGATTGATGTCCATTAAGATGGTGTGTGTTTATGTTCCGGTGGAGGGTCATCTCCGGAGCGGTTTTTATGACCAGCTGCCGTTCTACCTTAGGGGGAAGCGAAGATTTTCTGGTCGTCTGTGGGGATTTCAACTCGGTTGTGGATAACCATATCGATCGGTTGAGTACACACAGGTGCAGGTGGTCAGAGCCGTACAGAAGGGGTCTTACGGATCTGATTAAGAATCAGCAACTCAAGGACGTATGGGGGCGGCTGTTCCTGCAGGAGCCAGGGTTCCCTGGTACAGGAATCATTTGGCTTCAAGAATCGACATTGTGTTGGTCTCGAAGATGAGTGGGTTATGGGAGCCGAGGTTTTTAGCCCTAACTCACAGCCGTTGTTTGTCTCTGATCACAGTGTTTTCTTGATGGACGTCCTGCACCGAACCGAGGGAGATGAGAGCGACACCGTGGCGTCTAAACATGTCAATGTTAGAGGACGTTGAAACGATGTCGCGCATCCGTTCGATCTTGGAGGCGGGTGCAGGGACGGTCACCGATGACGAGATCGGCGCTTGGGTGAGGGTGAAGGATGAGGTCCGGAGCACCGTCGTTGCTCGGGTTAAGGAGTTAGCTAGAGCTAAGCGGGGGACTCGGGCTTTTTTATGAACCTCCTGAATGCGGCTTTGGTAATGAGAACGGATGTCACCTGGAAATCATTACCCAGATCAGGCAAGAAATTGCCGACTTTTATAGAGGCATCGTCTCTGAAGTTCAACTTCATGGTACGACAAAACTGCCAAACCTTCCGATTTACCCGTAAAGCTTCCGATTTTTGGGCGTCTTTCCGATATTTCGATCGGAAAGTGATTTCTTCCGATTTTTCATTCTCATACCAAAAATCCCATTTTTTTCTCCCCATTTCAAGAGCAGAAAATAAAAAAAATCTTTATTCCACTTCAAAAAATCCTTAACACGAGATGATTAAAAAGAAAAAAATGCTCCTTATTTCCCGCTGTGAATAGAAAGTGCGAGCGTCTCCTTTTCACATAACGCATTGTTCGTCCCCGGGGTCGCAGCTTCTCACAGGCCAGCGTGGGTGTGTCTTGCATTCCAGCACTCCCAGTTCGAAATACTTTTCCAGAACGTAGTTATCGTAGAAAAAATTCAAACTGGTTTTAAATCTGTGGAATTTTTAAGCCGAGATCGATACCTAACATAACGAAATTAAGCAAAAGCTGCCAGTTTCGTGAAATTAAAATGCATTAGGCATGGTTTCGTAACTTCTTCTGTGGCAATAAATTTGACCTAACAAAAAAATGCTACTGTAAGAGGAAGTCGAAAGAAAAAAAAAGTCCAATGTTCATTCCTGCCTTTGCTTCTCCAGCAATAATTTATTTTGCTGCTTCGTTAGTTAGTCAGTAAGTTTTCAACCGTGCTTTTTTTGTTCGTCCCTCGATAACGTGCATAAAAAATGTATTTGCTTGATTCAACGAAATTAATACACTGGTGTGCAAAAATTAAGGACGAAGAGGAGAAATTAGCATAACAGCGGAACGAGCAGGCAGAACTGACCGAAAGACCACTCAGGAGATAGACTAGGGTCCGGTACGGTAGGGCATGCGCATATATGCAGCATGACGTAGGGGGAGGGAGTGTCGGAAGGGTATAAAGCACACGAGTGGTGTACGCTCAGCAATTCGGTGAAAGCTATTGCACGGTGTACATCGGTTTGAACGACGTCGAGTTGCTGCCACCGTGCGATATGGCCAACAGGCAATCCAGTAAACAACATCTGGATGACTTTACCCGAGGTCGCGTCATTGGGAAGTGTGACTAGTGTGGCCGAGGAGTTCGGGATCGCTCACAGCATCGTTTCACGGGCTTGGAGGGCATTTCAAACGACAGGAACAGCTGTCCGAGAGTTTAGCAGTGGTCGTCCATGAGCAACCACGGCGGCAGACGACCGGTATATTGTCCTACGGGCAAGAAGAGACAGACGACTGACAGCGGGAGAAATTTCAAGGCACATGCAACAGACAACTGGATGTCCGTTATCGCGTTTTACCGTGGCCAGGAGGCTGCACAAAGGTGGTCTATTTGCACGACGACCAGTACGGTGTGTGCCATTACCGCCTGCTCATCGGAGACGGCGGTTTCTGTGGTGCCAGGAACACAAGACCTGGACACATCAGAAATGGGGTCGGGTTCTCTTTACGGATGAGAGCCGATTTAGTCTGACGAGTGATTCTGGACGTATACACATATGGAAAGAGCAGGGAACACGCAATCACACCTTGAACATCATCGAAAGGGACCGGTTTGGAGGTAGCGGAGTTCTCGTTTGGAGTGGTATTATGCTTGGTAGCCGTACTGACCTCCACATCTTCCAAGGAGGTTCAGTCACTGGTGTCCGCTATTGTACCGAGGTTCTCCTGACTCACGTGCGTCTGTTTAGAAGTGCTGTGGGTCCTGAATTCCTCTTCATGGACGACAACGCTACACCTCATCGTACAATGACTGTTGGAGAGTGAAGATATTCAACGCATGGATTGGCCCGCAAGGTCCCCGGACCTAAATCCAATTGAACACTTGTGGGACCTTCTCGGGAGACGCTTGGCAGCACGTCACCAGCCGCGAGCAACGATTCCGCAGCTGCGATTGGCGCTACAAGAGGAATGGGCCGCGATGCCTCAACAGCTTCTTAACAACTTCGTCCTCAGCATGGACAGATGTAGTAAATCTTGACACGCAGTCAGGGGTGATCATATCCCCTGCTAAAGACTGCATGGATATTTTCTTGACAACCGCCTGTCACATGGACGTTTCTTTCTTCTGTTCAGTTGTGCTCGAAGCTACCTTTTCAATAAAGTGCCTTTGTATCCTTTGGATTCCTTGTTTGGACGGTTTTGCTCACTTGTCCCATATTCTTACATCTTGGGGATCTTATTATATGATTTGAGTCGATGTGGAGCACTTCTGCACGACGTTATATTCGAAAAACCCTTTCGTCCTTAATTTTTGCACGCCAGTGTATGTTGGGGTACTATTTTTTTCCTCTGCAAATTGCATCTTTTTAAGCTGTTACTGTTTTACTACAGCAGTTTTACTCGCATTTTTTTTTTCAAGCGTCAATAAGTTTAGTATTAGTGATTCGCTATGAGCAGCAATATGAAAGGGGGGGGGGAAGTACTATCAAACATTCCGTGATGCGTATTCTGCGGAATTACCGTGTATTGCAAAATCTTGAAAAAATGAAAATTATGCATTTTACACTGCGTGTCATGTAATTTCAACGTTTCGCGTGGTGGAAGGAATGATATTACTAATCATATTTCTAGTGCCCAGCACAAATCTAATGTTGACGACGTGAAAAAAAATGCGAAATTAACTTCCTTTGTTAAAAGTTATAATAAACTGGATGCGATTCGTGCAAAATGTTTGTTCACTTCGTCTTTAGTTCAGCATAACTTAACAATTAGTGTCACTCATTTATTTCCCTTTTTTTATTTGACAGTCTCATTGTCCGCCTCTCCGTAAGATAATCCTAGCATGAAAATGGTTTGTTTTTGAAAACATTTTAGTTTGCTCCGTGATGGCGTGGGATACGATCCTATTGGATTTGGGGGTCAAAGGGTGTGGAACATTATTCCCTTTAGATGCAAGCTTCCAAAAAATAAATTTTTATCTTTTTATAGATCATAATGATATAGCATAGTAATGAGAAGTTATGTATGGATAATCCAAATAAACGTATCGATAAATTCAAACATCTGTAATCATATCAATTAAAAGTTAATACTTGAGTTAGGTAACATCGTTTTTTAATCGATATGTTCAGTACATTTAATCAATATGAGCGACAAGTAATTTCATTGGATATATAGATTGAAAATTTCATCGCATATATCAATATTTTTTTTACGATTTTCGGTTTGTAAAAGTTGGCAGGTATGGGGTACGATTAGAAATTTGGGGCAGGAGCGGGATATTAGCCGCATATACCGAAAGCTCGAGGCCGAGAGGAAGAAGGAGAACCTGGAAGTTCTCGATATTGATGGTACTGAGGTGAGGGACACTAAGCAGATTCTGCAGGAAGCTACAAGGCACTACGGCGATCTCTTTTCCGGCGTGGAAATTCATCGTTACCGTGCCGGGAAGAACACGCAGCAGATGTACATTGATGTGCTCCCTAGGCCGAGGGATCATGGCGTCAAAGATTTTAACGTGCCTAGGAACTTCTCTATGAGAGAAGCGCGTATGAGCACTCAGTCGACTGGTGTTGACTGCAAGAAGAGGTACTTTAGGTGGCGGTTGGCCCACAATGTCCTTCCGAGGAGGATTAGACAGCTTTAGTGGGAAGGCATCTCTTCTGATAGGTGCCTTTCGTGTGAGGGCATTGAGAACAGGTTCCATCTCTTTTGGGCTTGCCCCATGGCGCACCAGGCTGGGCAGGTAATCTGGACTTGGGCTTGACGCCCTCCAGTTTTACCCGGCAAATGTGTTTTATCTACATCCTGCCCCGACAGCGGGCACGGAGGTCTGGAGGTTGATTATCAGCGAGGTTTGTTATAAGATGTGGAGCGAGAGGAACAGGGTTCTTCATTCCAGGACGGCTCACTCGGGTTTCTCTCCTAGAACGGTCATCCTTCAAGTCAAGTGTGAAGTGTGAGCTCTGGAACCCGGCGAGAGTGGGCGCCGGCGCTTTAACCGACCGGGGCTTTAGGTAACGGAGGGGCCTTGGCCTCAAATAGTTACCGGGACCAAGGACAAATACACCTTTAATTGGGGGTAACTTACCCCTTTTGTTTCGGCGCCTGATGTCCGAGAGGTGCTTTCGGGGGTGTTGGGCTTTTTCAAGTGTCATGTTTTTGTGATTTTGATTTTGTTATTTTTGATGGAGGGTGAGGAGGTTTTTTTTCCGACCCTCTCATCGGTAGTTTATTATGTTTTGTCTCCGGTCGAGGTTGGCGGTGCTGACCGAGACGGCAGGAGTCTGTGTGAGCCGGGGGGGAGTGTTTTGGTTCTGTCTCTGCTCTTTGTCGTTTGGTGTGGTGTGATTGGATGGTGTCTGAAACGAGGATGTTGTGTATTTGCAGCTTGTGGTATGCTGGCTGGGGAGGCTCCGGCCATGGGGCATGTGAGTGCCTTTGTGCACCTCTCGGCACGGTATCCTCTCTAACAGTATCCCGTCCGGGTAGCTGTCACCTGGTCACCTCTGAAGGGGACTTTTGTCCGCACACATGGACGTTCCGGGTGTACCTTCAGGTCGCCCCTGCCGTTCTAGGTGACTTCGCAGCTTAGTTGTGTGAGGGTCCTTTCAAGTATCTGAATGACTCGGGAGTTTGTGTGGCGTTGCTTGTTGGACCGAGGTGGGAGCGTGTGTAAACATCAGTGAACCATGTCCAGGTTTTTATCTGCGGCGTGGTTAACAGTGTGAAGATGTTGCGTTGCATCAAAGTTCGTGTATAGGGTAGGGGACGTCGTGCGAGAGCATATTAGGGCGCTCCCCTCTCCCATGATTTGTGCGTCCTATACGAAGACAAGAAGCTCCCTTACAACACGGCACAAAGTACTGCTGATTAAGACCGTCGCTTACCTACGTCTCCTCCATCTGAATTGGTATTAGTAGGAATCAGCGAGAGAGGGTGCAGAGCCGAGCACTTCGAATGATGGGGTTCCCCCTTGGATCCCACTTCGGAAAAGACTAGGAATCGAGAAGGTACCACTAGAATCGTCAAGGAAGCGGAATCCCACCATGATGGACTTGTTAAGGGCGCGGTTGATTACAATCCCAGAGAATTCTTTAGGTATCCCAGAACTAAGGCTGCGATCGTTAACCCCCCTTGACAAGAGAGTAAGTATGCGGACACTGGTGGGTTTTAGACAGACCACCGCCCCGTTTTTTTTCCGATTGGCATCGAAAATGGATTCCGTTTCTTTAACTTACACCTCATGTCTGCTTGGGAATTTGGTCTCGGAGAGCGACCCCATAAAGGAATGATATATGGAGAAGACACTGCCTGTATTGAGCTGAAGCTCATGACGTCATGAAGTCAACTGCAGAGCACCCGCGGTCTAAAACAGAACTGCAGTTGATTAACAGCTGGGCTTCCCAGGAATCACCGCGAACCACATGACTTTGTCCATTTCAGCTGTTTGAGCTTTGACCTCCCTGCAAAGTGGAAGACTACGTGTACGACATATACCTATCATTTTCCGGATTCTTTTTGGTTTGCATCTTCTAGTTCACTGTAGCATTCTAATAAGTGGCATTATTCTTGCTTATTCCTCACTGATCGTTAACTTTTCCTTTGTAAATTCCATTACTTAGGTTTCTATGTGTTTTTGTTGCACATTTCATTCACGCATACTTTGTCATTGTTTTCTTCACAATATAGCTTTACGTTCAATTCTGATTTGTATTCCATTGTCATCTGTTTCGACATCTACGTGTTGGCTTCAATATCTATGGATATTTCGTTATTGTCATTTTTCCGATGCCTCACTTCGCTTAGATTGGGACAACAGTTGAGGATAAAGTTGGGGGGGGGGCAGCGGAATGGTGGCGCAGAGCAGCTTCTTCTCACCACCACAGCGCTTGGTTGGGGTTGCCATAGCAACCATTGCCGACGGGATGGATTCACGTCACAGTTTGGTTCTGTTTTAGGTCCGTGGGGCTCCACTTTCTATGGGAGGAGTTTCCACAGGCTCCTATGTCTGTTTCCACTCTATAATACTTCCTTTATGAGTGACCCCTGGTGCGTCGTCGGAATGGAGTCACGGATCACAGCTTGAAAGATACACTACCGTGCTAAAATTAAGGACGAGACGGTTTTTCGAATATAACGTCGTGCAGAAGTGCTCCACGTCGACTCAAATCACACCATATGATCCCCATGATGTAAGAATATGGGCGAAGTGAGCAAAACCGTCCAAACAAGGAATCCAAAGGATACAAAGGCACTTTATTGAAAAGGTATCTTCGAGCACAACTGGACAGAAGACAGAAACGTCCATGTGACAGGCGGCAGCCAAGAAAAATCGAGTCTTTAGTAGGGGATATGATCCCCCCTGACTGCGTGTCAGGAATTACAACGTCTGTCCATGCTGAGGATGAGGTCGTCAAGGAGCTGTTGAGGCATTGCGGCCCATTCCTCTTGTAGCACCAATCGCAGCTGGCGGCTGGTGACGTGCTTCCATGCGTCTCCCGAGAAGGTCCCACACGTGTTCGATTGGATTTAGGTCCGGGGACCTTGCGCGCCATTCCATGCGTTGAATATCTTCACTCTCCAACAGTCATTGTACGATGAGGTGTAGCGTAGTCGCCCATGAAGAGGAGCTCAAGACCCACAGCACCTCTAAACAGACGCTCGTGAGGTAGGAGAACCTCGGGTACAATAGCGGACACCAGTGACTGAACTTTCTTGGAAGATGTAGAGGTCAGTACGGTTACCAAGCATGATACCGCCTCAAATGAGGACTCCGCCACTTCCAAACCGGTCCCTTTCGATGATGTTGGAGGTGTGATAGTGTGTTCCCTGTTCTCTCCAGATGTGTATAAGTCCAGAATCGCTCGTTTGACTAAATTGGCTCTCATCCGTAAAGAGAACTCGACCCCATTGCTTATGTGTCCAGTTCTTGCGTTCCTGGCACCAAAGAAACCGCCGTCTCCGATGAGCAGGCGTTAATGGCACACACCGTACTGGTCGTCGTGCAAATAGACCACACCTTTGTGTAGCCTTCTGGCCACGGTAAAACGCGATAACGGACGTCCAGTGTCTGTCGCATGTACCTTGCGATTTTTCCCGCTGTCTGCCTCTCCTCGCCTGTAGTACAATATACCGGTCGTCAGCCGCAGTGGTTGCTCATGGACGACCACTGCTAAACTCTCGGACAGCTGTTCTTGTCGTTTGAAATGCTCTCCAAGTCCGTGGAACGATGCTGTGAGCGATCCCGAACTCCTCGGCAAACCGATGTACACCGTACAATAGCATGATCATATGTAGAGGATTTTAGGAACGGAGTGTCTGACCCCAGGTTTTAAACAACCCTTAGAAATAGTAGATTTGTGCCAGAGCGGCTGATAGGAAAGTGACACGGAAGCGAACTAGAAAGGGGGGGGAAGACGCCCTTATTTATTACCGGGGGAGTACCTGGAGTACTGCGGATATTTAGTGGATCGAGCGTTCCTACCTCATGCCGCTTCCGTGGCAGTCACGACGTTACACACTAGGCCACCCGCGGCACCGTGCAATACCTTTCACCGCCCGTGTACTTTATTCCCTTCTGACACTTCCTGCCCCCTACGTCATGCTGCATATGTATGCTCATGTCGTACCGGACCCTGGGCTACCACCTCCTGAGTGGTCTTTCGATCCGTTCCGCTAAATTTTAAACTCACTCTATCTTTTTCAATTGAGTTCACTTACCCAAATCACCTAGCTTCCTATATCTGAAGATACTTTCAGACACTTCCTTCCTAAAACATCTTCAAATATAGTACAGTTTAGAAAGTCTTGGGGAACAGCGTTCAAATTATTCGGGTGTATCACTCTGCCATGAGTAGTGAACCCGACGTCTTTCACCGAATTGTAAGTCAACATTTTCTAATGCGCCGAGTATCAGAGACTCCATTTACACTGTATAAGTTTTGCACCTTCGTTAACCCCATTTTTTCCCACAAAACACATGCCTCGCACCGTTAATGGAGGAGCTGGCGTATTTCTAATTGCAAATATAAATGTGCCCAGAGTTTCAAATAAGAAAATTAGAATATATATTTATTCTAATTTTGGAATAATGTACTGCATATAATTTACTAAATGTGCACTTGGTAAATAACTAGATACTATGTATTTATATGTCCACAAATTTTTCCGTCTTATTTCAATGAAGCACAACAAATCACGAAAATGAAAACTTTACGTGTGTTTGTCCAGTTGATAATAAATATGTCGATTCCGTTGGAGTGCAGTTCCACTTCCTAAATTATTTCGTCGGAGATTTTGAAGTACTTCGAAAAAATGCTACGTACAAATTTTTGCGAATGCAATTTCATAGAAAATGGCGAATATCATATTTATAAATACCTTTTAAAGATTTTTATCGTAATATATGCTTCCAAGTTCGATGCTGTGAAGATAAGATATGGCAGGCGTAACAAAGTCCTGCAGCGACGCTGCCAAGCTTTGCTCAGTTAAAAGGAAGGTTCCCTCAGTGGACCAAATCACGGGCAGACAATTACAACTGCAACCGGTTGCGTTGTTGCCTGGAGAGTGATTCAGGTTGTACTGTTACACTACAAAATATAGTTCTTTCACCTTTCCTCATTGGTTTTTATGACACATGGTGAGAAATTTTCGATCTTTCGCACATGAATCCCTGATTCAAAAGAAAAAGTACGACTATTCCTTTAGTGCTTGTACAGAAACGGCGAAAACTAAAAGGTTTGATTCTGGTTTCAACGGTGTCCACTCGTATTTGATTTCCTGTCCCAGTGTACTATTGATCTGCTGTTAATGCGTTCTTTGCAGGTTGAGTTCATGTTCCGAACTCACTTTTCCTGCATGACTATATTCCGGAATTCCTTAGTCGTTCTTGCACAATATTACCCTTCAGGAGACAACAACAACAACAAAAAAATGTGGATAATGACATATTTTCTGTTGCGCATCACAACTACATTGATATGTTTTCTGTTAAGAACGTAAAGCGACTGCTTATAGCCCATTGAATTGCTCATGGTGGTCGTTAAAATTGCGAATAAAAAAAGAAAATCGACAGTGTAACTGGTTCGACTTGTAATCTTCTAAACGTGATTTCGCCGCTGCAACGAACTTTCGTTTTTAACAGGACGGAGCTTGACGGTTTTTCTTCACAGCATCGCAATCACAGGTCAATATTATGATAAACATCTTTAAAACACATTCAAAATATGAAATTTCTGCACCATTTGCCATACTGTAAAAATTGTACGTCGCACTTTTTCCAGGTGCTAATATTTTTCCGTCGAAATAATTTAGGACGCTAATCTACACATTTACCAAATATTTAAATCAGAAGTATTTTACGGTCTCTATCTTCCAAGAGCAGTGCGCTGTTGTTTTTTGGGTCTCTCCAAGGAGTACCGAAACTCGTTATGTTTTAAGTGACGATCCCCTGGGCTACCTCCACTAAGTACCTACTGCTCCAACTAGACTGTTGACTTTCGTGGGTAGCAAACACTAGCTACCATACGAATAAAGCTACACAATGCCTTGGGCAGCTAGCTTCACTACTCCGCCGGAGAAGCTTATTACAACACGTCACAACGTACTGCTGTAAGACGATCGTTAGACCGGTGCTTACCTACGCCTCCTCCATCTGGATTGGTATTAGTAGGAATCAGTCAGAGAGAATCGAGAGGGTGCAGAGCCGAACACTTCGAATGATGACTAGGGCTCCCCCTTGGACCCCACTTCGCAACCTGAGGAACAGACTTGGAATCGAGAAAGTACCTGAGTTTTCCAACAGACCCGCAAGAAAGTTCTTCAAGAAAGCGGAAACCCACCCTTATGGACTTGTTAGGGGCGCGGTTCATTACAATCCCAGCGAATTCCTTAGGTATCCAAGAACTAAGGCTGCGATCGTTGACTCCCCTTGACAAAGAAAGAATAAGTGTGTGAACACTGGTGGGTGTTAGACAGACCACCACCCCCTTCTTTTTCAGATTGGCATGAAGATGGTGAACATGGGTTCTGCTTGGGCATTTGGATTTGGTTTCGTTGAGTTTCAGTCACTCCCTTGTGCGTCGCCGGCCGGTGGTGTTGTGGTTCTTTGTGATGTTGTGCGGTGCTTCGTTCCCTTTGCCCCCTTCCACCCGGACTAGTGTCACGGATCACCATCTCCTTTCACTACATATTTCTGTCTATCTTTCCTATTGAGTTCACTTACTCAGATCTCCTAGCTTCCTATTTCTAAGGGCAGTTTTATACCTGGGAATAGACACTCTCTTCCTAAAACTTCTTTCTTTGTCTTTCCTATTGAGTTCACGTACTCAGATCTCCTAGCTTCCTATTTCTAAGGGTAGTTTTAGACCTGGGAATAGACACTCCCTTCCTAAAACTTCTTTGTTTGTCTTTCCTATTGAGTTCACTTACTCAGATCTCCTAGCTTCCTATTTCTAAGGGTAGTTTTAGACCTGGGAATAGACACTCCCTTCCTAAAACTTCTTTGTCTTTCCTATTGAGTTCACGTACTCAGATCTCCTAGCTTTCTATTTCAAAGGGTAGTTTTAGACCTGGGAATAGACACTTCCTTCATAAAACTTCTTTTTTGTCTTTCCTATTGAGTTCACTTACTCAGATCTCCTAGCTCCATATTTCTAAGGGCAGTTTTAGACCTGGGAATAGACACTCCCTTCCTAAAACTTATTTGCTTGTTTTTCCTATTGAGTTCACTTACTCAGATCTCCTAGCTTCCTATTTCTAAGGGCAGTTTTGGACCTGGGAATAGACACTCCCTTCCTAAAACTTCTTCAAATATCGTGCTAACTTGCATTATAAAAATATGCTTCATCTAATTTTCATTCGTCGTGGTGGATTTAAAAACATCTTCTTTTGTTGGCCTCCCGAAAAAATTGTATATACACCGTAGTGGAGATAGTGATTACTAATATGTATATCCTTCAAGATTACAAAGGAAGGGTAGGGCATACCAATGTTCCTGGGCTCCAAACACAACCACCTACATGTAATTGTAGACAGCGTTAGCTTAATTTAATTATAACAGCATGCTTAACCGAACTGTGCTTTTCGCGCATAAGTAAAGGAAATTATGCTGTGCCCATTCAGAGAAAACTCCCATTATATAGAAAAAAAGAAAATTATATTTTTAAGGAAATTGCTTACCAAAATACGGTAATTATTCATTCGTTCCCGAAAGTACACATTTACCAAATTTTCTTCGGGGAGAAGAGTGGGGGCGACAGAAGATGAAAATTTTGGAAATCGATCGGGTCAAAACAAAAATGAATGAAAAATAGAAGAAAAAACTAAGCATTAGTTTCTATTGTAAGTTGAAGAATTTTTGTTAAATTAAACTATTGTTTCTAATGTAAATCGCATTTTAACAAAGAAATGAAATTATTTCGCCCTCTAAATACAGCCATGCGCCGAACAAATCTATTTCACAATGCAACAACATCAGGAGCTTCTAAGAGATTGTACAGAATTATATTATTTAGTACAAATAATTATTTGTTCATTATAATGCACTAATAACTAAGAAATTTGAAGCAAAGAAATGTATAAAGGCAAAAAAATTACAAATACTTAAGAAATTCGAAGCAAAAATGGCTGAAGACCAGGGGGCTAATAAATTCAGGGCACCCTGGGACCGATCGTCTTCTGGTCGCCTTTTCACACTGATTTTAAATTTCCAAAGTTTTACTATAAAAAAAACCTGTTGCTTTAAAAAACGAAAGTCTGATGATAAAAGTAAATTCAAAAAAGAAAAACGAACTGCCAACACACATTCGATAGTTATTTTTTGACTATCGAAAACTATCAGTAGTCAGAACTATTGATAGTTCTCCACCTCAAGGAAAGATCAGAGAACATATCATATGTAGAGTGTTTTAGGAAATGAGTGTCTCACCCCAAGTCTTAAACAACCCTTAGAAATAGGAAGCTAATTAAATAGATTTAGGCTGAGTGCCCGATAGGAAAGTCACACAGAAGTGTGGTAGAATGGAGGAGAAAGACGCTCTTTTTGATTACAGGGGGCCAGTACCTGGGGTCCGACCGCACAGCGTGTATTTAGTAGATCGAACCTGAAGCAAATAATATCTAACTAGAAGAAATTAAGGCTCAGCGAGACGTAACTAGCGCTGCCGTATCTTCGACGCAGAAATGCAGTGCACAAAAGCCAACATACAGGCTGATGCCGGAGCAGACTGCGCATCCGTATTTCTGTTGACTTCAATTCTTTGGGTAAAGAAGTCAGCCGAGCTACTGACAGCACGTGATTGTTATCTTCTCGGCAGCATAATCACTTCACATATCGGATATGTTAGTTTTGTTACGCCAATCGGGCTAGTTAAGACTTTTTTTGTTCTTCAGTTTTTCAGAAACATTTTCAGTAATGCCAAATTCTAGGGAATGTCTGCATTTTGTACGGATAATTAGGCCTAACTGTAATATTTGCTGAAATTTAATTTAAATAGTAATACCAATGTTATTGCGTATTTTTCTCACCAAAATAAGGGATGGGCGGGATATAAGAAAACAGCAACAACAACAACAACAGAAACTGCTCTATGCAAATAGTTATCAGACCGAAGTAAACCATCGTGGATCAAAGAAAAGCTTCACTGGCGTAGTCCCCCGTAACGTGTTTTGCTCCTGAATGCTAACTGTCCCGCAGAGCATATTACTTCGTAAGATGTGCTGGCGCTGTTTCCGCCTGTTTTACGTTATCTCTATGAGAGTTGACCTCCTTTAAGCTTTAGATATTCTTTCGTTGTATCATCTCACATCATGTTACATAGGTAACTACCGTGAACTACAAAACTTTTTTCCAGCTGGATTGTCATTTATTCCATAGAAAAAGAAATCAGGTAGGTAAGAACATGTGGTTTTTGTTCTAATGAAGGGATGGGCACATCAGTAGGTAGCATCGATAGGTGGAAATTTTCGAAGTATAGGTGAAAAGATCAGATGATATTTAGAAGATTTAGGGTGTGTCTGACCCCAGGTCACAAAGCAACCCTTAGAAATAGGAAGCTAGATGACGTGGGCTAGAGTGTCTGATAGGAAAGTGAAGTTGAACCGGGGAGGAAGACGCCCTTATTTATTACTGGGGGATACGGCTTCACGTGTCCATCAGACGCACGTCAGATATTTAGTGGTTCGAGGACTCGCACCTGCAGTGCTCAAGACTGAGTTTTTTCCGTGGCATTCGTGAAAGCTTACCACTAGGCCATCTGCGGCCTGAAGGAGCTCCAGACTCGTAAGGGGTCATAACAATTGTGGTCAGCTTTGTCGACATTAAGATGTGATAAGATCTATCAGGGTGTGGGACTCTTATGTACCCACACCCTTTATCCTCTAGAGACCCAGTGGTCCACTTAACACTGCATCAAGGGAGGCAATGCCACTCGCCTTGTCCCTTCCGGTAGAGAGACGCCGCGAGTTGATTTCAACACAAACGAAGAAAGGAAACCAAAGAACGGAAAGGATCTCAACCCTACCACCCGAAGGCAAAGGTAGGTTCGAGAGAAAAGAATTACACACAAGAAAATACACCCACCCACACAGGCACACGAAGTACACAAAGGCCCCGTCCTGGGAGTTCCCACACCCATGGAATACGTCTATGGATCATGGGAGGTTTCCCATATCGGGGCAGAGGAGAAAAGAAACAGCGAGAGACCAGAAAAAAACTGCACAAAAAAGCTTCATGAGAAAAAGAAAAAAAACCAAAAACGAACCAACCGGATGTTCGTGAAACAGGCAAGGCACAAGGCTGATCAAGAAGGAAGCGGAAAGAAAAACGAAAGATACTATCCGACACCACGCAGAATCATGAGAACAACGAGGCATTGACTCAAGAAACAATAAAACCCTTAGACTTTGAAAGAAGATAAAAGGATTAAAAATCAACACACTGGGACCGGAAATAAGCAGATAGCAACAGAGAGCGGTCGGAAACCTAAGCCGGAAATTAGACAGATTATCTTAAACCGTGAACTCCTTAATACCACCACACCCAACATTCCAGGACAGAAAACAAGGCCCTGAATCCGGAAATAAGGTTCTGCAGCCTAAACCGCAAAGATCTAGAAAAACCAACACCCAAAATTAGACAATGAAAGATAACAGAAAAACAGGGAGGCCCCACACGAAAAAAATTAAATAAAAACCTAGACACAAACTCAACGAATGAGAACCGTACCCAGTTCCGTGGAGGAAGTACAATTACTCTGGGCAGTGGTGTATGTAGATACTTTTTTTTATTTTGCTTATTCTGGATGGAGGAGGGAAAGTTAAAGCATTTGATATCCCCCAATACGAAGTAAAAGTTAAAGGACATTAGAAGATATACAAGCCTATTTGAAATGTAGGTTGATGTATTTTTATTAAATTAAAGCTTTTTTTTAATTTAAGTCACATTTTAACCAAAAAACATTAAAAATGAGCCAATTTCAGGAACAAGACCATTTGTCCCTCCGTCTCTGAATGCGCCAGTGACTCAGGATTTGGAGAACATACATGCAGTTTTGTCCAGATCGCCTGACTTCTTTCCGAGCACAATCTCGCCGTATGCTTGCAATGGCAGACACACTCCGGCTGTTCAATCTACGGCACTTGCTTAGAGTAGGAGAATCTTGCCGTATTCATGCAAAGAAACGCATCATGGCTGTTCAGTTTTCCGCCAGTTCCCAACGCAATGTAATATCCCTATACACATGAAATACGTAGTACACACTAAGGCTTCTATGTTTTCCGCGTGTAAAGGTCGCATAATAAGGTGGGTAATTTATGCGAAGTGACACACTACGGCTGTTATGTCTTTTGTGCGTACCCAGAGGCTGACAGTTTCTACGCATTTATCCAAAGAAAGACACTATCTGCCATCTACCACGCGTACCCAACCGTAGCCTACGAGACTTTTATTGTTACAATTATATTCTTTTGTCTTTTCAATCATAATGGTCTCAGGCATAAGGATCTGTTTGTGGGATGTCAGATGTTTTATATAAACCCCATTCGGATTCCGTATTATTATCCACGCAGTATTGAATTATAGCTGCTTTTTCTTGCTTTTTTTATGTTAATCCCTGATTAAAGGACAAAAGAATATAATCAGAGGAGACTTTAGATGTATGGGGCCCTAGGTGCTAAAAGGTTCAGGGGGCCCCTCCTCCTTCTTATACCTTCAGAAATTTTCATCCGTCAGATTAACAAAAACGGGGGGGGGGGAAGCAAGAAAATGGTTTTTACACTTTTTTAAAATGCCATGGCTTCCTATTATTCGAACGTTTTGTAAGAAACAGTGCTAGTGTAATAATTTTGTCTGTCCGCGCACATCGAACTTTTTGATTTCAGAGATATTTCAAAAATTATTTTTGCGGCTAATAAGAAATCAAAGGATATTAAGTTTGGTACTTTTAATATCCCATATACTTGATGCACTGCAGTTATGATAAACAGAATTTTGAGGCTATAGGGAATCAATGGATGTTAGGTTTGGCACTTTAAATGCCCGTATCCCTTTTATACCTGCACCGCAGTTATCAGAAACAGAAGTATACAAACTAAATGCAAAAGTTCCGGTTTGAAAATGGAAAAGTAGGAACTGCAGGTATTTGAGTAAGAGTATCATTGGAACTTTTTATTGCTTTTTCAAAAACTAGTTTTAAGTCGATTTAAGGAATAGAAAAGGTGAGAATACTTGATAATTATCAGTATTAAACCAAGGGAGCAGAAAGTAATGAGAAAATGTTGTTGCAATACAATATAAATTACTTTTAATACTATTAAATAAGATAGTGTGATATTCTCAAATTTCTTTATTTTTTCAGCCTAAATATTAATAACTCTTTTGGTTTAAGATGGTTTAGAAGGATTAGGGCCGAGAAAGAACTTAATTGGCCTAAGAAGAATTATCCTACGAAGAACATTTCTTACTTCATTGATTATCCAACCACGAAGGAAAAAAACAATTAACAGCAAAAACGCCCGATCATCGGGAAAGTTTTTACAAGTACTCCTCATCTCAACTCGGGAAGAATGTGGGAAGGTTCCAACACAGATGTGTTCCCTTGGCTGGAAGTACCATGTAAGCAATTTATAGCACAGCAGGCCAGTTAATAATTCGCCTTAAACAATGAAAAGTATGGGAAGCGTGAATACCTTCTTTACCAACCACTAAAAGGAACTCAAAATTAATTTAAACGTTCCTTTTAAAATAAGTACATCGATAAGAACTCGAAAATTTGGAATATCAGCAACAGCAAGAAAAAATATTGTTAATATGAGAAAGTAAAATATCAATTGTAATACAATGTAGTAAAATATCAATTGTAATATAATACGCTTTAAGGATTGATTTGCTTCGGTCCGTGAAAACCAAAACTGAGAATCCAATTATATATTTTCGGGGCACCTGAAATATCGAGGCCCTAGGCGCGCTCCTAGCCGGAAATCCGCCCCTGAATATAATTGTAACAATAACAGTCCATATGACCTATCGCATGCATGGAGATTTCTGATTGACCAACAAACATGCGTAAGTACACCAAAAGATGGCGCGCATAAACGATGATGACGTAAGAGTAGGGCGTGGCTTGGCAAGAGATCAACCTGGCATAGATGACCATAGTATAGCGTCTAAAAGGGGAAGTGTGCCGTGCGAACTCAAAATCTGCGTTCGAAATATGTCCCACGCCGCATCGCGGCGCTGCAGACGGCGTCTGTGTCAAAGATTGTGTGTACTGTTGTGCAATGTGAACCAAACAACAGGGGTTGGATTAGGATATGTACGATTTTCTTAAGTGTGTGATTATGGAAACACATTTTATGGTTCAGTGAAATGTCTACGTCTGGCGCAGAGTGCAGCGTCGGCAAATGTAATTGAAAGTATAATTATGCGTGATTTAAATTGATATGCTACCTCCTCGAAGAATGCCTACCAAAAGGCTAACAAATGGCTTGTATGTGCCAAGTAAAGAAGTGCTGTTTGGAAAATTTAAATGTATGTCACTTAGTAGCGGCTAGTGGTAAGCTGAGTCGAATCTGACGAAAAAGACAGGCTACGGTGCGAAATAGTCACGTGCACAACTTAGTGCTGTCGCCAAGTCAATCGGTTGAACAGCCATTGCGTTTCATTGTTGGTTCACATTTGTTTGTATTGAGTGAGTGTTCCGTTTATTGCCATTTGGATACACGTATAGTTTTGTAAGGTAGGTATTATTATATTTCTAAGGTAAGGTTAATTCTTAGTAAACGTTTTATTTAGTTTTAGTAATAATTATAGGTTTAATGAGTAGATCTTAGTTTCACACGTGTTGAAATCTGTTCATGTCTCGTGAATAGTGAAGTATAAAGAAGTGAGTTATTCTGTAGTGTTGAATTCTTATTTCAAATAGAATAATTAATATATTTTGCCAATGCCGATTCACATAGAGCTTGAATATTACCAGAAATCAGGGCAACTTTTCAGGAAATTAGCCTTCGTAATTTGTATAACATTTGCATCTCCAACAATCGTTAGCCCTTTCTTTACGAAATTAATGCTTGAACTGTTGTTGCATTGTAATGTGTCTCTGAATTAAAGAGTACATTTTTTAATTTCGTAACTTAATGCAACTGTGATATAGCATTTGTCTGATTGAATTTACTAAAGCTGTCTGAACAGTGTGGACAGATTATGTTGAAAAACTTGCATGATCAACTTTATTCTAACTGTACAAAACATAGGGAACTACTTTCGATTAAAAATTTCATATCTAGTTCTTCACTTGTATTAAAAGGTGTAATTCTTTTTACAGGAATTGCCAAAATTTGCCATGCCACAGTGTTGCAGTGTTAGTGGCTGCTAGTTAAATTATAGAAGTCAAAAGGAGACTTACAACTTTTGCCATACCAATTGTCTTATACAAAATCTGCTGCATACATTTAAACAGACAAAGTTCTGATTTTAGATTTCCTTGTTCATTTTCCGTGGAATGTTTGTGTATGAGTAGCTTGAAAACTAAATAGGAAAACATAACTCTCCTCAGTTGGAAAATACTCTTGAACAACTTAGTGAAAGCCAAACATGACAACTGAAATTATTTGAAATCACGTGAAAGGAAAATTAAGAAGTTGAAAGTCTGAACGCTTAGTTTTGTGTGCCTCTCCTTAGTGCATAGTGTGCACAGAGTAAGTCCTGAGATAGGAAAAAGAGTTCAAACTTATCAAATATTTTATATGCAAAAGTGTATAGCCAGGTTGGTTAAAGTATTGAAATGTATTTTTCTTCTGTAATAAATGAAGATAACATTTCTGAAAAGTTATCTTTGAAACTGGAAAGTAAAGATCCGTCATATTTGGTTTAATTTTATTTGAAACTTGTATACCAGGAAGCAGTACTTCAGTTAGCTTCTCGTAACATATTTCCAATCTTTTTTCTGCTTCATCACATATTCACACAGTGATGCGGAGTGGTTGGTGGCATTCTGTACTGAAGATTTGTATTTAATATTTGGTGGTGTCTTTTTTTTTTCAAATTGGAACTAATACTGTTTGTGCAGTGGTTGCCCGTCTTCAAAATGGACCAGAGGTCCTCATTTACTAGCAGGTTTGATTTCATCTGTCAAAATTCATTTGAAAATCTATGGACTATTTTCTTTCCGTGGAAGATGATGCTGTACTCCTTCGCGTCATGGGGTCCGGCTAGTCCCTCAACGACACCATACCCGTACGAGTTCCATGTCACTTATTTTCAGATTAATAAATGTTAGCAGTAATATTGTAGCATTTTTGTTTATGTTTCAATACTGTACCAAAAAATTCCAGGAAATTTCTCTTATTTTTCATACTTACCACTATGACTTCATTGCCATAAAATTTTTGATAAAAACACCTGTGAGAAATTAACTGAAGTGTTACTGTGTGTGTGTGTGTCAGAGCTGAGTTCGGGCTGAATTTCAAGATCCTGAGCCTGAAGTATGTCAGCTCGAACGAGCCCGAAAACTATGATTAACCTGTTAAGCATTGAAAAAAAGTCTTCCAGACTTCCACTCTTTCCTACCCATGCAATTAACTGATGTCTTTCTCAACTGCGGAGTGGAGAAGGGATGTCTATCTATTTCTATAGTTACCTTTAACCATTCATTTATTCCCGAAATGTTTTTTTGGGGGAGGGGGGGACATCTGGAGGCACAACAAACTATGTCGTATGTTGCTCAATAGAATTAGCAGGGAGCTGCCCCTTTGAGGTAGGGAGCAAAATTCCGTCAGCTTGCTATCTACTATCTATGCTTCTTAAAACTTATCCTTGGCAGAAATCCTGTAATTCATGGCCTATGGTATTTTGTTATCCAAGCCCGGAATGGATAGCCCTGCAGAATTCCTACTCCCCATTTGACCCAGTTGCTGAAGAATTCTCTTTCACAACTAGAAAGTGTAAAAAAAGTCTCGTGTGCTAAATTATATAAAATCACATTAAAAGAAAAAGGAAGAAAAATTCTTCCCCTCTCTCCAAGCCCGAACTCCAGTAAGTATTACACAGCCAGCGCCCGGTTCGGGCTCGGCCCGTCTCAGCACTGGTGTGTGTGTGTACTAGTGCTTAGCTTGACATTTATAGTAGGTATATTGAAAGTAAAAATTTAATTTTACTATAATGAGCAAATTTGGCTTCTAGTAAAGAATGTTAGTAAAATGTATAAATTCCCTAGTGTTATGAAAAACTACTAACCAATTCTGCTTAATTCCTTTAGAAATGTGTGGGAAATATTTATTTATACTGTTAAAATGTTGTCTAATCTAAAAAGTGATATCAAATATGTTTTATAAAAAAGTAGATCACAGGTATGAACATTACAAGAGTAGATTTTAGGTAAAGAAAATAATTGACATAACTCATACATAAAATATTCAGATGGTAACACACACTGGAGGATCTAAAGCTGAGATAATTTTGATGTAACTTGTGATGATTCAAACTATTTGAAACAGATGTCTTAATTTCTGCCATTGGTTAGCAAGAATTCTTTTTTTATTTTGTTGTGTGTATCTATAACTTTGTTGCAGATGCTATCACATAAAGGAAGTTTGGGTAACAATCTGAAGCTGAATACTGTTTAGCTTGTGATGACTTCCTTCTTTCAAACTATTTGAAACAGACATTTGAGGTACATTTATGTAAAAGAATGGACCCATTTGTTTATTTTTAATAGTATTTTTTACTTTGTTCCGCTTGAAGATACAAGACAAATTCATAGTCAATAGGTAAGTTGATACTTTATCCAAATGTAGTATTTATGCTAATTTTTAAAACAAACTAAAAAATTAATTTCTGAATTGTAGCAAAGTGCTTTAATAATATGAGGGTGGATCAAAAAGTTAGTTACACTGTTGAATAAAAAAATCAAGGATATACTCAGGGGATGTATGTTGGTTTACAACATTAATTCATTTTTCGACATAGTCGCCTAAGGACTGTAAACATTTATCGGAACGTGCGATTAACTTTCCCATACCTGTACAAGAAAAGTCCAGTTTGGTGCAACTAGTTAAGGACCGCACTTTTCACAGCCTCATCCGTTGGGAATCATTGTCCACTAAGCTCCTGTTTCATTTTACCGAACAAATGGTAGCCGCATGGGGATAAGTTGGGGCTGTAAGGTGGATGCTGCCACAATTCCGACTTGAATTAATGCAGCAATTCCCTTAGTTTTCCGTGCTGTGTAATGTTCTTGGACATCAGTGTGACACCTTCGCTCAACTTACCCCGGCATCTGTCCTTAATTGAATTTCGCAAATTTAATGGTGTTTGGCAATATGAGTCACTTGATGGTTGTCTCTTTTGACAGAAATTCTGTGTAAACAACAGATTCACAGTCATCATGACCACTCCCGCAGACAGAGACAGTTGGACTTTTCACGTCTTCCTTGTTGGGGAGGTGACATGTTTCCATTCCATGGACGATCGTTTGATTTCAGTTACGTAACAGTAAATATGTGATTTCAGATTGCTTATAGAGATATATTTCCCACGTATAATAAGAAGAAATATTTCTTCCCCAGTGTTTACCTGTATAACTGGGAATTTGCTAAGCATCGACCTGACTCTAAATAGCTGAGCTACGATGAAGCAAGGCTCGCTTTGACTGGCGAAAATCTGATATGAAATGTAAACTAGAACAATCTGTAGGATGCATAATGCTGTATTTAGTTCCAGAACAGTCTGCTGATATACCAAATGTCTTCCACATATTCCTGGTCCAAGAAGCCCCATCACACGTAATGAAATTAACAAACAGACCTGCATTTTCAGTGAGAATAACAGCTTTAATAATTAATTTTGCTAGCAAAGTTCCACTTATATTGTTACTTGTGGCAAAAACACCAATTATTTGGGTCCAATCTCCATTTAATGGCTGAAACACCATTACCAGTCCGTGATTACATGGGGTATACTTAACAGTTTTTGAAGTGTATGGCCCAATATGAACAAACCCTAATATTTCACCAGATGATTTTGCATGCAGTTTTTTCTGTAAGCTTCACTTCATCTATTAATATACCACCATGTCTTGCAAAAGGCTCCATTTCACTTGTTTTCTTTGAAATAGTTTCAAACGTCAGTGCATTGAATCCAAAACTGCTGTTGTAATTTGAAATATACTTTCTAATAGTTGTTCTATTAGGTAGGATCATGATTTTGTGTTTCCGTATGTGCTCGTACAATTTTGGACTTTTTATGTGCATTAGTAAGCATTCAAGTAACCATTCTTTGGTATATGACATACCTCTTGCAGATTTCTTTTTTGCTGCCTTATAACAATGAATAACCATTTGCTGCTGCTTAATGCGTAATTCTGCTATTTTTTCATTAATGGAAAGTTCTGTAAAATTCCTTTTTTTTTTTATTTTTTTTTTTTAAGTTTAATTAGAGAGCGAAATAACTAGTTTCTTCAGCCTGTTGATTTTCCGAACTGTATTTTGATACTTATTTTTAAATGTAGCCTTTCTTCTATGATAAGCTATTTTGTGCAAAAGTAAGCCCTGCAGATACTTACATCTGAGGCAAGTCTTTGTTGTTCCTTTCGTTACACAATTTTTGCTGTACAAATTATTCTAAAAATAACTCCACTTTCAAGGTACTTCATGTTATTTTCAAATTCTGAAATGGAGCCTGTGCCATGACATACTGTTAGCCTATCAGTGTCTCGAATAATGGATTTTGATTCATCTTTAGAAGTAATATTAGAAACTGAGTTAATTTTTATTCCACGTAAATACACTTTACAGGTAACCTCTGGTTAACTTTTGGTAACAACAACCAGTTTTTCTGTTGTCAATGAATTTGACAATTCACATTTGAATGAATGAACATGGAAAATTATGCACTTTGAATTATTTGCAGGAATTTGCTTACCCCAAAATACTGAAGGCTGTGATATTCAGAAGGCAGTTCCGTGTAACTCTTTGGGAAGTGAATTCCAAGCTATTTAAATTACCATCAGGCTTATCATCGGTTTCCCTAACTTTCCTGTATTTTGCCAGAGTTTTTGACAAATAATGGGGAAGGTTTGGAAATATTGTTGGAATTGCATCTGGTGTCAAGATGGGCCGATCTCTGGGTATTAACACAGTCTCCTCATTTATTTTATGCACAAAATTTCGAACCACAAATCTCTCAAAGTGCAGTTCACATACAGCACTAAATTTGTCGTAAGTTTTTATCTGCACATCTGCACCGGGAATCAATCTTTGCCACTGCTGTAAAAGTTTATCATTTTTGGGTATTCCAAAGAGTGACGGCTTACTGTTTTTGTACTGAGTATTGCAACCTGGCACAAAACTATGGTTATTTCTCTTCCGCATAATGAGCTAAGTATAACTTATATACAATATTTAGGTAATCCACATTCCTTCTAAAACCTAAAACATAACACGTTTTCGTCTAAATTACCGTTCTTTTCACAGTAAGCAACACGAATTTAGTTTCCCGCTCCCATCACAGTAAGAAAGAGGGAAGGGAAGGCGATCGAAGCGCCATCTACGAAGGGGACAAATTTCGGTATCCACGCCAATCATTACGTACGCTAGGCGCTCGGCACACTTTCCCTTCTAGACGCTATAACCATAGGGAGTTCGGGCAAGAACATTGCTGACCACTGACAAAGACTAAGACTTCGGTAGTTGAAACGCGTAAGGAACGACTGGAAAAGTTTGCGTGTGAATAAACAGCATGTGCATATTTGAAGGCTTTTTAGAATATTCATCACTGCTGCTTTTAGGGTTCGATTTTTTAACATGATTTTGTTCAGAACTTTTTCGAATGAATTCAATTGTATTCCGAATTTTATTAGAATTTTAAAGTATTTTTCATTCCTTTGTTGGTTTCATAATGTTTTTTTTTTTATATCGAATATAAGATATATTTTCGTCCAGTTTATATCAATATAAACGAATCGGCAATATTTACTGCATGAACGACGAACACCCTGGCGAAATCCAAGAAAAAACCGCAGGTGAGAATTATTTAACTTTTCAGTTTTTTATTATTGTTGTATAAAGTTTTCTAGCACAGCTTCGTATACGACCTTCCAAGGTCGCAGACATAAATTCTTACGTGTGAAACTGAAAATTTCAGTAGAAAACAATATGTTTTTCAGAATTTACTTTTTACCACGTAATTCTGCTACGGCCTTAACAGCTTACGCAATATTTAAACAGAGGATTGTTGCCCGGTCCCTTCTCGAGTCGGACTACCCCGATGCTTGTTGTTAATGATGTTGCCATTTCTGTGTTTTGCCGTATCTAGAACCACTCAATATCGCCGCATTCTAACAATGCTGCACATAATGTGTTTTATTTTCCGCACATTGCCAGCACATGGCAATGTGAACATATCCTAGTAATACTACACACTACGGATGTTCTATCTGTGTCTGCCTATCACAGGTCGTCTTCCCAATCACATCATTGGTAACATGGTACAAACATGACACTTTGCCAACATTTCACGTTATGAAGCATGAGGTTATCCACAATAAATATACGGTGATCAGATCCAGGGCCGGCTGGACCATAGGGGCAATCGGCCTCGCGCCTTTCAGGGGCCCCGCAGTTTAAGAAAAAAAAACTAGTTAGAATTGTTTTTCAATTATTATTTTTTGTGTGTAAGTTTTCGGGTGCGAGGCCCTTAAAAAGATGTTTTTTTGTTTGTTTATTCCCAATCGCCCGGTTTTCGAATAGGTTATCGGTCTTCGCCGTACAAATACGGAGATCTGTAGATTTCAAGTGATTATTGTAACGACCTTGATGTTTTCCGAATTCATGAAATCGCAAATTAAATGTCATCATTTTGTGGCCCTTGCTTTTATATACTTAACAATTTGCGTGCAAACCAGATACTTAAATTTAAATAAAATAAAAAAGAAGAATTTCAAAGTTTGTTACGGGCTACTCATGGAGGCCATTTATTCAGTGACTTTAAAAGCATTACTAGAAATAAAAAATCATATATGAGCGCGTATAAAAAGTCACTAATTTGTCAGTTACTCCATTTTGCATTAAAAATCAATCACTAAAACATGTATCAGAAGAAAAAAACTTTTTATACGAATTTATTATTTCTACACTAAAATATTCGCAATCCAAAAAATTTCGCTACACACGTAGCTTTTTGTCATTTTGTGAAGCAGTTTTTATACAGTAAGGGAAATACAACCTCAGCCCCATCTCCTCGGAAAGAAAATCGTAGATTTTAACAGTTTTTACTCTCTCTGAACTTTCAATGCATATTCTGGTCTTTTTCTTGAGCTTAAAACAAATGCTTCTTTGAGATAATCATTATGTCTTTACGATAGTTTTCGTTTTGAAGTACTACAGAAGTGAAGCACATGTCAGAAAGGAAAAGTTACAGAGATAAATTCCGCCGTTGTACCTTAAACGGTAAAGTATTCAGTTTCGGAGCAGAGGGAAGCGAATTCGTCGCCGTCACAGGCAGATTTGTGGGTTTCACATCCTGTGTATTCTTTACGGACATCTTCACGTAACGACTTTATTAAAATATGAGATTTATTTTCATGAAATTTTGCTTCGGGGCCTTGCAATGAAATTTCGCCCGGGCCCCGCAAAAGCTCCATCCGGCCCTGATCAGATCATATGTAGAGGATTTTAGGAAGGGAGTGTCTGACCCCCAGGTCATAAACAACCCTTAGAAATAGCAAGCTAGGAGATTTTGGCTAGGGTGCCCGATAGGAAAGTGACACGGAAGCGAAGTAAAAAAGGGGAGAAAGACGCCGTTATTTATTACCGGGTTCCAATGGCTTAATGTGCCCATCCGACGCACGGCGAATAATTAGTGGATCGAGCGTTCGTACCTGTCTGGGATCGAACTTGAGGACTTTTCCATGACATTCACGAACGTTGCCCACTAAGCCACCCGCGGCCCGTGTTCATAAGTGATGTCTATTAAGCTCATTTAAATTTCAATTACTGAAGTATATATTTTAGAAGGTATGGCATTGAAAAATCAAATTATTGGTTTAATTTTCAACAATTACAGGTGTTTATTTTATGCAGTACAATCTTACAAACAATTAATGAATATATATATTAAAGTTGTTCACACTGCGGAAGTTATTTATACATAGCAAAAAGTTTGGTACCCTGAGAGAAGAGCGAATCCGTTTGACCTTGACGTGATCGGAGATTATGAGAGAGCTTACTACGAGGTACGGAGCATGGTGTACGATAGACAGGTGGCTCAACTCCGTATGACATCCGTGCTGGAAAAAAGTCCCTTAATGTAATGACCACTAGAGGGCCACTCGAATCGTCATGTGAGTAAACAAATCCTTGCCTTTTCTATTTCTTGATCTATTTTGAAACCAGTGTAAACTACCTTATTTTTTTTGTCGGTTGTTATCTTTTACTGAAGCGTTTAGTTTTTCGGAGTTTCGATTCCCGTGACATGGGACGAAAATGTTTCGTTCGGAATTGCTGTTCTGGTTATGCTAGTAGTGAAGAACATTCTTCTTTATTTTAAAGCACTTAAAAATAATGAAAAGCTTGGTAAATGGCAGAAAGCAATCCCTCGAGCCGATCGGAAACTCAGCCCGAACGATTTTGCTTGTGAGAAACCTTTCCTCTCCCATGATGTAATTAGACGCAGAAGAGAGACATTCAATGGCCAAGTTTTATATGATGTTCTTGTCCGTGTCACTGTTATTTTTTTAGTCCACTGTTATTCCTGTAATATTTCCTGAATGTCCAACCTACCTTTCAAAGAAGGCAGCAAAGTCATTACTTGGTAAATGTGTAGTTTAGCGTCCTAAAGTATTTCGTCGGATTTCGAAAAAGTGAGACATAAATAGGGTTTCAAACAAGTGAGACGTACAGATTTTAAAGTATGCAATTTCAAGGCAATTGGTGAAACAATTTCATCATTATGGTGCGTTTTAAAGATTTTTACAGTAATATTTACGTGCAAGTACGACGCTTTGAACAGAAGCTGCGGTTGCTCCGCCGACACTCTGCTGGCGGAAGAGTACACAGGAGGAAAGCGATCCAGTTTGTAGTGCTACCTGACTGAAAATAGTTCTCCATTTCTGTCGCAGTTTTTCAAAACACATAATAAAAAATTTCTTCGCTCTTATGCATATGATTCCCTGGTACGAAATAGAAAATATGCAAATACCTTCTTTTTTCAAGTAAAGCGTTGAAGTAGAGGCCGTGTCCGCTTCAACGGAAATTACGTAGCATCGGAAATAAAAGTTTTGCTCCACCTGTTGACGGCGTTTTTCGCAATTCATTGAAATTGGATAACAAAAAGAAAACGCTGTGGAAGAAGTGAGTTCATAAATTGCGCATTAAAAAATCATACGCGAAAAGAACCCCAGAAATTCTCAGAATGTGATGTTAAAATGTGAGACAGAAGTGATGATCTATTTTCTGTAGCGCAGCATTACAAATTGGATCGCTTTCCTGGCAGGAAAGCTCCTCTTGTACTCTTTCGCCAGCAGAATTGCAGCCGGAACGAGACTACAACGAGACCTTCATTTAAGCGCAGCAAAGTTTGATGTTGCCGCGGCGTGCGTTAGGCCTGCCCCAACTTCTGTTCACAGCGTCGGCGTCGTACTGGCACGTAAATATTACGGTAAAAATCTTTAAAATACCCCATAATAATGAAATCTCTTCACCATTCGCCATGAAATTGCATACTTACAAATCTGTACGTCTCACTTTTTAGAAATCCTTCAACATTTCCGACGAAATACGTAATTTAGGTCGCTAAACTACATATTTACCCATTGCTTATGGTATACCTAATATACATACAACTTATAATTGCCCAAAAAGCAGAGGGCTTTTCAATACTGGTAAGGAGCGTTCAAAAAATTACGCACTTAAATTTAAGAACCTCTCATTTATATATTTCATATATTATGAACAATGATATTTTGCGAGTTATTTAGAAGTAAACAGCTACTCTTGCTACATCCTCAACACACACCATCACCTTTAAATGCATGCAGGGAAAGCTAGAAGCATATCTGCTGTATAAATACACAATAATTACATTAAAGTGAAAAGGTAATATAAGTTTACGTTTACGTGTCCTATATTTATCTAAAAAAGTTTAAAATAAGTGATTCAAAATGTTACGCGATCATAATTATGACGCTGGTACCTTTATGCAACTATATATTAAATTGAAAAAAAAGGTGACATTGAGGATTTCAGGAACTACAGACCTATCAGCCTCCTATCAGTGGTTTATAAAATCTTCACTAAAGTTCTTTTACACCGCATGAAGGTGACACTGGACATGGCTTCAACGAGATAACAAGCTGGATTCAGGAGTGGCTACAGCACAATAGATCATATATACGTACTGAGAGAACTAATTGAAAGAGCGAGGGAATATGAACTTCCATTGTGCATGGCTTTTATCGATTATGAAAAAGCCTTTGATTCGGTGAAACCATCAGCAGTTACAATGGCTCTGAAATCCTGCGGTATTGAAGATGCATACATTAATATTATTAATAACATCTATGAAAATGCAAGTGCAAAGACTCGGCTGTTTGAGAATACAGCACACATAAAAATTGGAAAGGGAGTGAGACAAGGGGACACCATATCTCCGAAGCTCTTTAATGCTACATTGGAGGAAGTCTTAAAGTCGCTGAGCAGGGAAAACAAGGGGATAAAGATTAATGGAGATTATCTAACTCACCTTAGTTTTGCTGATGACGTAGTCATTTTTGCAACTACCCCATCAGAGCTGAAGAGTATGATCCAGGAACTTGCTGACAAAAGTAAGGAAGTGGGATTAAAAATGAACTTTCAGAAGACAAAAGTAATGTTCAATGCTTTTTCAAGAAATGAAGATTTATCGATTGATTGAGAAAAGCTGGAGATAACAGACACGTACGTTTATCTTGGAGAGCAAATATCAAGTAAGGGTCACATTGATGAAGAAATTAATCGGCGTACAAAACTTGCCTGGAGAGCTTTTGGAAGAAACAGCATAATTTTCAAGAGCAGAAAGTTATGCCATTATGTCTTAAAAGAAAAGTGTTTGATCAATGCATCCTTCCAGAGCTTACGTATGGTGCAGAGACGTGGACCTTAACTAAAAGAGACATACAAAGGCTGCAGACAACTCAAAGCACCATGGAGAGGTGCATGCTTTTTGTAACCACGAGAGATAAGAAGAGGAACTCGTGGATCTGAAAAATGACAAGAGTGGAAGACATCATGATCAGAGTTAAATCCCTGAAATGGCAATGAGCTGGACATACTGCCAGAAGGACAGACCATCGATGGAGAGCTGAAATTTTAGATTGGATTCCAAGGGACAGGAAAAGACCCAGAAGAAGACCACATGGGAGATGGGTGGATGAAATTCGAAAGTATGCAAGAGTGACATGGAGGAGACTGGCACAAGACAAATCGTTGTGGAAGAAACTTGGGGAGACCTTCGTCCAGCAGCAGATTGATAATAGTTGACAATGATGATGATGTACATATATAAAACACGAACGTATTATCAATTCATAAACAAAATTTCTTTCATCCCTAGCAACAATGTTTTTGTTTAAAGGCATGTCATTTCTACATAGGAATCTGTCTTAAAAACACGTCCTCTTTTTTAATTTTTATGTTCTCCAAATTGATGTGTAAGGAAAAATAATTTTTGAGAAGTACAATACGGCTATTTTCACGCTTAAGAAACACATTGCAATAACAAACGTATACATCATCGTGATACAGACAGCGGTTTACTCATCTCCTGGAATTGATGGCCCGTATCTCCGCAGCGGCATCTGGTGGCCGATTACATTAAGAGCCCACATTACATTATTAGTCCCGGGCAAAGACTTTGGAGAAGTCTTTTGGGAGATAGTGAGATGTCCAACGAAGAAGGGGTTACCTTTAGTGTTGAAGGTACTCAGCACAGTAAATATGATTCTGATATTAGTGAGATTATAGAGGAGAAAATTGCTATTAGTAAAAGATCTAAAGATGATATAGAATGCAATGATATTGATATTTATATTTAATTAATTGATAATTGTAGTAATGCTGTAGATAATGATTGTAATAACAGGGTTATTGAGTGATTTAGTGCTGCCACGAGTCGTGAAAAATCTGTAGTCCAGTGTTTCGGTGCGATGGACGAGACTTTTGTTCTCACTGACCCAGTGCATGATTTATTTCCGGATCTTCCCAACGACCCCGATCAATGGGAAGGGACGGATATGACTGCACCTGCCGTCCTGGTCAAGGCAAGGGGGCAGCGGTCTCAGACCGCGGCTGTAGATGGTCAGGCCGTGCGGGTTTTCCAAAGAGGAAGCACCATACGACATTCAACCCACCGATGGGCTATCGTAGCACGTGGCGAAGGCGCACTTGCGGTTGGACGCTCTACGACCACTTGGGCACCCACGTCGCCGCTGACTCGAAAGCGCTGCCGAAATAATCGCGTCTCCGCTCTGTGGAGTCCGGGAGGTCGGTGTTGCTGGTGCGCAGCTTCGCCAGCACTCTGGAACTGAGGCAATAAGTGGCAAGTTCTCGGCTTCAACGGAGCCTGTTCGTGCTAACTTTCAGCACCAGTACCAGAGTAAGTTTGAAAACTCTGGCAAAGAGTACACGGCTTCTAATTTTAAGGCTGTCAATGAGCTTGCCGCGGCGTCCGCAGTGATGTTGCACGGCACAGGTCACGTCGTTCCAACGGCAAAAGGCCAGAGTTTTACTGCCGAGAAGATGAGCCGTAGTGCAGAGAAGAAATTTAACAAGTAATGTGATTATTTTTCCTCTCTCTCCGATTCCAAGTTTTGATGACTGTTGTTTATTGTTGTCTTTCTTTTATTTCCATTTTCCCTTTTCAACCCAAGATAAGTATACATACCGGTAAGGTCAATTTTGCCGGTACCAACATTAGGGTTGGTACCTTGAACGTACAGGGCCTCAATACGGAGGCGAAGCAGTGCTGGCTCGAAGGGTTTTTTCGCCAGAATAATCTGGACTTCCTGATGATTCAGGAAACCCACCTTAAGGAACGGATTTTTGCTTTTCGCAGAAGGTCCGGTGTTCGATTTAAGTAATCGCTTAGGAGTACTGGTTACACAGGCGTTGCTGTAATTTATAAAGATAAGTTTGAAAGAGATATCATTCACTTTAAATCGGACGGGGAAGGTCGGCTGATCTCTATTACCGTCCACAGTGGAAATATCTCTATGAAACTCGTGTGTATTTACGCTTCTAATAAGAGTAATTTGCAGAGGTCGTTCTATAATCAACTTCCGTATTTCATCAGAAGTTCAGAAGATGTCTTAATTGGTGGCGGGGTTTTTAATACCTAGACAGGTGGTCGAAAGTTTATGGGAAAGTGGTTAAGGTCCACTAGTACAGCCAGGGTCTGTGCGATGCCTGAAGGAGACTTAACCCTAGTGTTACGGGTTATACCTGGTTTAAAGGGCCTCCCGCATTGATATGTTTCTTGCATCGAACATTAACTGGATTGAATGGATTGAGATCTCTGGACCGAACTCTCCACTGCGGTATGTTTCGGATCACTCTGCCGTCTTTATGGACGTGTGTGCACCGGTTCCGAAAGAGAGAGGTGCTACTCCGTTGCGTCTGAACATCTCAATGTTAGACGATAAAGATACACTAGTGCACCTCAGCTCAATCCTGAACGCGGGTGCAGGCACGATCACTGACGATGAGTGCAATGTGTATAACGGACAAGGAGGAGGTGAAAGATTTCCTTTCTCAGGAAGGTGGAGAGCTGACCAGGTCGAAGAGGAAGCGCCACATGATTTTCATGAACATCCTTAATGCAGTGATTCGCGGTGATGAAAATGGGTGTAATTCCTCTTTGATTACTAATATTAGGAGTGAAATTAGTCACTTCTATCGGCAGGAAAGCTCGGCGGTCAAGTTGACTGGGACCTTGGAAGTTCTCCGGCAGGAGAGTGATGTTAACTTCATCTACTGGAAAGTCGAGACGGAGAGGGTTAGGGAGAATCTTCAATGTCTCAACATTGACGGTACAGCGGTCAGAGATCTTCCCGATACCTGGAGGCGGCGGCTGATTTTTATGGCAGGTTATTTGGCAAAGAGGAATTGCAGCCTGAGGTCATGGAAGCTTGGCTGGAGGGTACTCCGGGTATTTTGGATGAAGATAGAGAGTTGTTGGAAGGGGAAGTCACCGAAACTGAGGTCACGTGGACGATCTTGAACCTAAAGGCCAGAAAGTCGCCGGGTGTTGACAGGCTGCGGGCCGAATTTTACAAGACATCTGTCAACAATTTGGTTCCCTGGTTATGTAGAATTTATAACAACATTGTTGATAAAGGAATTATGACTACGTCCATGAGGAGTAGTGTTGTTACTCTTCTTTCTAAAACCCCCGACGATCCTGCTCGTGATCTTGGTGGATGAAGACCGGTGTCTCTGTCTGCCATTGACTATAAGATCATGGCGGCGATCATCAATGCGAAACTTTTGCGGGTTGCGGAGAAGTTAGTTGGCGTTGGCCAGACGTAAAATATCCGTGGTAGGCGAATGTATCATAACATTCCGAGCGTGAGGGACTTGACTGCTTATACCAGAGACAGGGATGTTAAGTTGGGAATGTTTTCCGCGGATCAGAGTAAGGCCTTTGACCGTGTATCTCACGAGTTTATTAGAAAGTTGCTGGAAGCCCACGGCTTCGGAGAGTTTTTCCGAAGAACGGTGGGCTCTTTGTGTTGGGACCTCAACGGGAGAGTAATTATTTCAGGCCGTCTTTCTCCCCTCTTTGAGGTGAGAAGATGTGTGAGACAAGGCTGCCGGCTCTCTCCGTTGCTGTTTGTCTGGGTCATTGAGACCATTTTAAGGAAGGTTCAGGCTCATCCTAGTATTTAAGGAGCCCCCGTCTCTGGCGACGCGGGGTCCCTAAAGTGTCTTGCTTAAGCTGATGACGTCACTTTTTTCGTTGACTCATAAGTGAGTCTTAAGCAGGTCTGGGAAGTCTTCGCAGGATACTGCGGTGCCACCGGGTCAATGGTTAATGAGGATAAATCGAACCTGCTTCTTTGGGGCAGGTGGGATCGCGCAGCGGTCCGAGGGCTGGCGGTGACGGATGGAAGCGTCAAGATACTCGGTATCCTTTTTGGTAGAGATGGCGTCCATTTGAAGACTTGCAGGGACATTCTCTTCGTTATTAAGGTGAAGAAGGAAAGGTGGCGAAGTTTTGACATTTCGATGATTAACCGTGCAAAGTTAGTTAACGCTCTCCTGGCCTCGAAATGTGCCTTTGTCGGAGAACTTGGTCCTCCCTCTCGGAGTCCGATGAGGCTTCTGGAGAGGAAAGGTTTTGCCTTTATTTGGACCGGTAAGCACGTTGAGGCTGTTGCCAGAGCAGCCCTGTACTTCCCGAAGCAGGAGGGTATTTGGAAGTTAAACACCTCACCTCCTGGTTCAGTGCACTGCTGTTTAGGAGTGTGAAGGAAACTCTGAACTCCTCGCACCATTGTAGGAAATTTGCTGCGTATTTGACAGGATGGTCTGCGGAGAAATTCTTACCTGGCTTCCGATTTGTGGGGCCGCGTAGAGTGACCACTCACTCTACGCGGTCTCACGTAGGGTAACCGGAAAGTGCTGAATTTGAAGCAAATGTATGTCCACATTCTCCCTGGGCCTAGAGAGCAGGTTATTGAGTTTGGTGTCAACTGCAACAGGAAGGAGTCGTGGATAAGCGTGTTGGTAGCCGGAGTTGATTGTAAGAAGCGGGATTTTAAATCCCGTCTGGCTCACAATGACCTTTGGACTAGGAAGAGGCAGTACAGGTGGGGTACTGCTATCATCGACAAGTGTGTCTGTTGCAACCTCAATGAAGACCGATACCACTTGTTCTGGGGTTGTCCCATGGCCGTGCAGGTGTGGAAGCTTCTCTGGGCTTAGGCAGGTTGCCCGCAGCGGCTCAAGGCTCAAGAGGCCGTTCACCTTTGCCTTGGCCCCAAGCCTGAAGGGGATGTCTGGAGGTTGATCATCACTGAGAGCACGTTCAAAGTCTGGAGAGAGAGGAACAGAGTTGTTGATAGTAATTACGGTAATGTGGGATTAAACCATTTGAAAGTGACCTGGCAGGTCAAGTGCGAGCTGAGGAATTGAGTTGATTTGGATGAACGCACTCTTTCGGACCATGCCTTTAAGTTCCGGTGGTTCTTCTGCCCTAAAATTGTTACTGGAACGAAGGAAAAATATTTTTTCCTTTGGGGAACTTAGTCTCCCCATCTTTTCGGCTTGTAATCCTGCATTTCCGGCACCTTAATCTCTTGTGTTTTTGTTGAACTTTGCTTTTTGTGTTAGTCTTTGGAATGCTTCTTTTCTTTGATTCCGGGAAGGAGTGAGGAAGTTATCCTTCGACCTCCTTGCCGGGTGCCTATTTTTGTACCATACCAGTCTCCTCCAGCGGTGCTGGCTTTGGGATAGGTTGGTCGGGTTTGTGTGAGAATTGGGAGGGACTTTGTGGTTCGCTGTGGTCTTTGCTCTTACGTGTGGGGTTTGCCTGTGTGTGCTTGCATTTTGGGAGAGTGTTGTGTCATTTCTGTTTGTGCTGTGTTGGTTCTGCGTGATGGTGTGCAAGGTTGGGAGCCATTGTTGAGTCGAAAGATGGTCTCTGAGCCACGCGGACGGCTCGGCGACCCTTCTGGTGGTGTCTCGGTTGGGATGTCATCACAGGGGCATCCGTGAAGGAGAGCCTTCTCCTACTTGTTTCGGGGTGGCCTAGGGTCTGCCTCGTCATTCTTGGTGTCCCTGTCTGCAAGCGTGAACTGTGGCCTGTTCGAGTTCTTCGGCAGGCCATCGTGTTTCGGGGGTCTCGATGTGCTGACTGTGGAACCGTGGTTGGTGCATTGGTGTGTGTGAAGCACTGGTAGAACCGTGGTTGGTGCATAGGTGTGAGTGAAACACCGGTAGAACCATGGTTGGTGCATCGGGGTGTGAGTGAAACACCGGTGTAACCGAACTCACATTTTATATGTGGTTCGGCGAAGCGAGTGTGTTGGTTTTGCCGGGCAACAACATTTCGTGCCGGGAGAGGGGTCGCCGTCCTCACGTACAATGGCGTCCTCCTGTCTCGGATGCCAAGTTTTGGTTTTTGAAGACGAAGAATGCTTCAGTAGTGACATCAGTTTTGTTGTCTGATAAGCCACATTTTTTGCTCACGGAACATTAATTTTGTAATCATGTCAAAGTCGTTTCTTTTTTTAAACATCCTCTCAATGATCTACAACTAGCTTATGATTAATTATTTATGAAACAGTAGGTGCACTCATAAATCCTTTGCTGTTTCCCCTTTGCGGATGGGACAATTGGTATCCTTGAGTAACTAGCTGCAACGAACATCAACTGGATGTGGTAAACTTTAAAAAATATCAATGCAGTTTTATAAACCAAAATACAGAAACACGCATTAAACAAACAAAAATTAGATTTTAGGTCGGAATCTGAAATAGAATTTACTTCCTCATACAATTTTCTCAGCATTCAGTATTTCCTTCTGATCATTTAGTATAAATTAAAATCTTCAAATTTCTTCTAGGGCGATAATAGTGAGCGTTGCTGAAATGCTGAAGGTCTGGTAAGCTAGACCAAAAAAAAAAAAGGGTACATTCTAATGGCCTACTACAGACAGCTTTGCAATCTACCCGAATAGAAACCATGTCTGGCAAGTGGCGGAAATTGCGGTCTCGTTGCTGATGCCTGTAGACTAGAGATGAACTTACCTGTTACTTGGTGTTCACGGCGCTAACTGTGACTGCTACTCAAAAGTAACAGTGATTTTTAACTGTGATTGGAATCACAGTTTAGGACCTGTTATTTGTTTCCCTTCCGTGAATTCGTGCACCAGTAACGACTAACGAACGAGTAAAATAACTGATAGCAGAATCACTTAATGGAACAGTGGGTTGGCCATAATACAGCGGATCCTGGGTTATATGTTTTTTACTTTTAAACATAAGTCTGCGTTAACCCCGATATTTTGCTGTAGTTATAATGGCTTTTTCAGTTATGTTTTGCGCAATTCTTTTATGCGATTTATAGGTTAAATTTTGAATTCAGATTATCAAATATACAGTTCTTTTATACATAACATGGTGCTACAACTTTGAAAAAAATGAGACAGCATTTATTTTTCAGCCTTGAAATGGACGAAGCAACAAAAAAATTATCATCTAATGTTCACACACAATTCAAAAATTTCTCCAAATTCAAAAAAATTAAAACAAACAGAAAGTAGTGATATTTTACCCAGCATTAATGGTAAATCAACTAGTGAACAAAATTCTTTGAAAAGGGCCAAGTATTATAAGTAAATAATGTGTTCTAAGGGTGTTGAATATAAGAACACATTCGGATTTACTACCTAATATTTCAAAGGTAAGAGTTCTTTCATAAATTGAAAATATGAAATCATGCAGAATTTCTTACCTTGCTTTATAATGTAAAAAAATAAAAAATAAATAAATAAAGGTCAAAATAGACAGGTAAGAACAAAATAGAATGGACAGGTAGCGAACAAAGTATTCATTAGCATAATCTAAAATTGCGAGCCCTCTTCCCCTTTTTTTTCTTTTTGGAAGCATTTAAAATTGTACAATAGTATTTAATATTTTGAAATTTCAGTCACATGTTTTTTAAGCCATTCCATAGTAAAATGTATAACTGAGATACTACTGTCTGCCACAGTTTACAAAATTATGAACTTTATAATTTTCCGACAGAAGATATGGGCACAGCCCACGTAAAGTTCTCTGACAGAAATTTCAGTCGGTAGTCATAGTCATAATATCTATCAGATTTTGTAAAGTGGTTAATACCTGATGATTTTTGTAGGGAATGGAGAGGGGGGGGGAGGATCATATAAATTGTGGACAAATATAAGACTAAATTTAAGCAACTGATTACCTCCCTGTTGGGGAAATTTCTGTGAAGGTATATCTATAGCTTGCATGTGTGTGTATTATTTGGAGGGAATTGCCACACTGGCACGACCCCAAATCGGCAGTTAATAATTAACATAAGAAATGTGTTACCGAATTGTGGACTAGACCTCCATACAGAAGAATGCAGAGTCTACAGGAAATAAAGTAACTAGCATTCTAATAGTATATACAGCAGAGTTAAGGTCAAAAAGCCTCCCGGTGGCGCAGTGGTCTAAGCGATGGCCTTTGATCATTCGTCCGAGAGGGGTCCGGGTTCGAATCCCAGGGAGGCATGGATGTTGTGTTTGTCTTATGGCACTGGCTCTCTCCCTTCCCTGAAACCAGTGATCCTAAATTAGGGACGGGCGACTGCTTATAGCTCATTGGGTTGCTCACAGTGGTCGTTAAACTTCCAATGAAAATAAACCTAGGCTTCCTCAAAAACTACACTATAGTAGATGTTGCCATTCGTGAGCTAAATTCCAGCGTAAGGTTGGACTCCTACTAACCTAAGTGGTATTTAGCTCACGAATGACAACACCTACTATAGTGTAGTCTTGTGGACGGGTAGGGACGCTACCTAAAAATTCGACTGTAAGTAATATCCTTTTATTCCCAAGTAAATCCTATAATTTAGTGAAATTTGTAATACATCAAGTCTAGAAATAGCCATGACATTAAATTATTACCTGTTCATCAAGTTCAGGGGGAACCCTGAGCTGAACTACTTTTTTGTAATTTTTGAATACAGAAAAAGAAACAAAATAAGAAACTGTGAGTACTGATATTATGATTCTAAACATCACAATAGAGTATTACAATATTTAAGCACGAAAAAAGACTGTTGTTTTTGGTATTGACTTTGAGATCAACGCGAATCTAAAAAAATGTGAAAACACAATTTACTGTAAAAACTATAATACTTATGAGTTTATTGATATAATTAAAAATGTAAACCAAGATCTACAGGATTATAGCAAGTATGGATGTCATGGCCCTTTTTCCAAGTACCACTGTACCGGAAGCAATTGAAAACATTATTAAAAAATTAAAACAGGACAAAAATCTTAATAACACACAATTTCAAGAATCAAAAGCAGTTTTGTTATACATTTATGAAAACAATATTTTCAAATTTGAAGAGAACATTGCAAACAAAAAAATAGAGGCCCAATGGGTTCCCCTCTGTCAAATCTATTTGCAGAAGTGACTATGAGCAATATTGAGGAACAAATAATCTGTACAATGGAAGAAACTCCTTTGGTTTACTGTAGATATGTGAATGACATTTTTATTTTGTCACGAATGAGTATTTATGAACTTGAATCATTAACTCAGCAATTTGGTAATATCTATCCAACGTTGACAATAGAACATGAGGAGGAGAATACTTTGATCTTCCTTGATGTTAAAGTTGTCAAGCAAAGAGACCAACTACAATACAGACTACATAGAAAACAGTAATTTATTCCTGTTCTGATTCTATATAATTCAACACATCCATACACACAGAAATACAATAGTATTAAAACTTTAATCAGAAGAGCAATGATTACACACTCCTCAAAAGAAGAATTCTTTACAGCCATTCCATGAAAAAGTGGACAAACAGGAAAACAAATTAAATTGTATCATATTATTATTTATGATACATCAAATTGAAGGTATGAGTACTACATAGAATTTGAATTCACAACAAAAAATGCTATATAAATCATTGTCTCCTTGCATTTCAGTCTTAAACATCCAGAACAAAAGGTAGAATTTACATTTAGTAATTAGACAATTCTAATACCAGTTCTGGAAATGTTTTGACAACTGTTTTTTACTTCCAGTTGTATTTGCTAGATGTAGCAGAGTCCAAAACACTTTGTAATAACATATTTTACACTTAAAAATAATTGAAAATTTAAAAACATTTTTTTTAGTCTGCTGACTGAAATGACCATAAAGATAGTTTATACTAACATACCCTTTGTGTAGAAATTTCAAACTTTGTGGAAGTTTGACTGTCAGCAGTCTGAATAAGTGTAGAAAAAGTCATGTAGAAAAAATTAATTCTTGGACCTCAACTGAGGTGTGACGTGTGTGACATTATTGAAAGTCTCACTTAGGTGTCACACTTTGGTACTGAGGTGTTGCCTGACATTGCCACAACTCTGTTTAATGTAAAAGAAAAGACTTCACGCTGTATATCAGATAGCATAAAGAAAAAGAAAAGATTTTTATGCCATAATGATATATTGTAAGTAGACAGGTACCAGGAAATGTGTGAAATCAATAAAGGACTCACTATCAAGGATGCACAATTTAATACAAAAAAGACACATGCTAATGACTGTAAGTGATGCTTTCACACAGTTCAAAAATGAAAATTAGAACATTTTAATTAAAAAACTAAGTTTTATGACCTGTGTCCTGGATATGTGACATTAATTTTGTAAACACCACGGAATTATGTGCTTGCAAATATCATGCAAATTTGCATTTTTTTATACAATCCTTGGCCAGCAAAATTTTAATTCCCCAAAGTTTCCTTCAAATGAAATAGAACTGATGAGTGTTTTGTGCTGCAGCATTCAAAATGAGAACTGCATGATTTGATATTGCAGACTGTAAAAGTGATGTTTGCATGTGTGTTGAAGAGATACATAAGACACATTTGTAACATGGAAAGATATAGATGGTTTCAAAAAAGTGGTTGAGATTGATGGTTCTATTTGAAGAACTGTGCTTCATAATCAGTTACATTATTATAAAATTCATTCTTTTGTAAGAACAGTTCAGTCACCAAATGAAGGTCTGCTCCAAATTGATTTTTTGAAAATTACAGTACTGTCTCCCAAGATGAAATCCAGAGTAGACACTGGAGGCACCAGCAAATAACTACTGTATATTTACCAGTTGTGCATGAAATATTAAGCATACTGTAGCTGTAATAAGTGATGAGCTCAACCATTACAAAAATGCTGTGTGGGTCTTCTTAAAAATTGTTATAGCTACATTAAAGGCCAAATTTCCAGAAATAGAAAAGTTAACAATTTTTTCTGATGGAAGTGCAGCTCAATTTAAAAACCAATTCACTCAGTAAAATCTTTATTTGAAGCAGGACTTTGATGTCGCTGGAGAGTGGAACACTGAAACGCAAAGTAGAGACAGTGAAATCTAAGGTGATGATTGTCAATTCTGCAGGATTTTTTCTAATGTGTAAATAAATACATTATATGAGTTTATTCTTTTCAGAAAAAAAAAAAAACTAACCGTCGATTCCGATGGGTTTTGTCTAGTCTCTTTTTATCTAACCATTTCTTCATTATTAAGCAATGACGATAAATTAAACTACGATTGGACGTAAATTCCCATTTTCATCTGACTTATTTCCACAAAGAGCAATATGCCTTGCCTGGCCAATGTTCTGGCAACATCAAATAAAATATTTAAAACTTTAGTATTAAATTTTTTATCATGTTCTACTTGAAAATTACACTAGCCCTTTTATTTTTGTCTAAAAGAATATCGACGTGTTTATCCTTTTGTGAAAAATGGCAACAATGCACTAGTGCAGCTTTGTGAGCTTTAAAAGAGAAATGCTGGGATAATTTTCCTAATTTATATTTACCCACACTCTTCATTTTGTGTCATTGCCTTACACCTGTTTCATTCCAAGTACAATCTAATTTCTCCCTGTCTGGACCTTCAGGGAAAAGAAAACAAACTCAAAGCAATAAGCAGTATCTTTAACAATGCTTTACTCTATATCAGGATATTGTTTATACCAGGAAGGAGAAAAGCGTCTCGAATTATCTGAGGGCATCTGCTGCCTCAGGAAACCTGTCGGGGTGGGGGCGGATATCAAAATTGTAAAAAATAAAGAATTTTTCGTCCGATTGGGAAATTTTTGACATTTACAAGCTACAAATAGACATTATCTGAGGGCATGTGCCCACTCAGCAAACCTGTCGGGGTGGGGGTGGGGGTTAATACTAAAAGTGTAAAATATGAAAAATTCCTCGTCTGATTGGGAGATTTTCAGCATTTACCAGCTACAACTCAGCAAACTATCTGAGGTGTACCTACTCAGGATACCTGTGTGTGTGTGTGTGGGGGGGGGGTATATAAACAGTGTATAATATGGCGCATGCGCTCAGATAATGTAACGTGTTGTAGCTGGTAAATGCTGAAAATCTCCCCATCAGACCATAAATTCTTCATATTTTACCATTTTACTCTTTTGGTTTTACCCCCCCCCCCCCGACAGGTTTCGAGAGTAGGCAGATGCCCTCAGATAATGGGTCGAGTTGTAGCTTATAAATGCTGAAAATCTCCCGATCGGACGAGAATTTTTTTATATTTTACAATTTTGGTATAACCCCCCCCCCGCCCCGACAGGTTTCCAGAGTAGGCACATGCGCTCAGATAATCAGATAATGGGTCGAGTTGTAGTTTATAAATGCTGAAAATCTCCCGACCAGACCAGAATTTGTTTACATTTTACAATTTTGGTATTACCCCCCCCCCGAAAGGTTTTCTGAGTAGGCACATGCCCTCAGATAATGTGTCGAGTTGTAGCTTGTAAATGCTGAAAATCTCCCGATCGGGCGAGAATTTTTTTATATTTTACAATTTTGGTATGTCACCCCCCCGCCCCCCGATAGGTTTCCAGAGTAGGCATATGTGTTTAGAAAATGTGTCGACGAGTTGTAGCTTGTAAATGCTGAAAATTTCCCGATCGGACGAGATTTTTTTTTATATTTTCCACTTTTGGTATAACCCCCCCCCCCCCCCCCCGACAGTTTTGTTACCGAGTAGTCACATGCACTCTGATAATTGTCAGACTTGTAGTTTGAAAACCCTAAAATATTTTGTTGAGATGCAGATCAAACATTTGTTGTAAAGAATTACATTAATTATCGCAATTAAGAAAAGACGAAATTACGGAAGCTTTATATGACTTAGATTACCAACCTCTGTTGTGGGGTCGTGGCCATGAGGCGGTCAAAAACATAATTTTTATACGGCCCCTTAAAATGTTTGTGGCCAGTTCTCCTACACCCAGGCCGCGGGTGGCCTAGTGGGCAACGTTCGTGACTGCCACGGAAAGAACCTCAGGTTCGGCAGATACGAAAGATCGATCCACTAAATGTGCGTCGGATGGGCACGTTAAGCCTTTGGATCCCGGGTACTGGCCCCCCGGTAATAAATAAGTGCGTTTTCGCCCCCCTTTCTACTTATCTTCTGTGTCACTTTTCTATCGGGCACTCTAGCCCAAATCTCCTAGCTTCCTACTTCTAAGGGTTGTTTAAGACCTGGGGTCAGACACTCCCTTCATAAAATAATCTACTGAAGATCTGATCTGAGATCCTACACCCAACTTGAGTTAATACGGAATTGTTATGAATGTGACATCGATAGAACAAAAGCTGTTAAAAATGTCTAGGCCTCGGGCCTGTGAAATAACATTTAGTGCCAAAGTAAAAGCGCAATGCTACTAACTTTATTTGAATCATAAACGTTGCGAATATGACATTGAGTAAAAACTATTTAAAAAGCCTAGGCATAGGGTAACGAATGAATATTTCGTGCCTGAGTAAAAGCGGAATATTATTAACTTCACTTGATAAGTAATAGTTGTGAATACGACATTAATTGAATAAAAACTATTAAAAAGGCCACGGCCTAGGCCTAGGGAACGTAAGAAAGTTTTTTGTGAAAAATTAAAGGCGGGATATTATTAACTTGAGTTGATACCTAATTGTTATGAATGTGGCATCGATAGAACAAAAACTGTTAAAAAGGCATAGGTCCTGTGAAATAATGTTTAGTGCTTAAGTAAAAGCGCAATATTATTACCTTGAGTTGATATGTAAACTTTATGAATATAACATCGGTAGAAGAAAGACTGTCAAAAGGTCCTACGAATGAGACATAGTAATTTAGTGCCTAATTAAGTAAGAGAGAAATATTAATTACTTGAAATGTTATGTAAACATTTAGTACCTAAGTAAAAGTGCAGCGTTATAAAAAAATCCCTGTTTGTCGTCTTTTTCCGAACATAGTATGAGTTCTGATGTAATTGCTTTGTTTCGTTGAAACCTAAGAAATGTGTTATGTAATCATGAATATGATGTAATCCATATTCATGATTATGTGCTATGCAATCCCGATCCAGGACGACGAAATTTTCAAGTTTTCGGATATTGTCCTTCTCATATTTACACCAAAAAACGGATTTTCATCTTCAAAATTTGTGCTTTGTAATTTTTTTAAAATTCAATTGTAATTGTCGTTTGTCTTACTGGGAACGTTATCTCCATTCAATTCCCCTCACAGCGCCAAGAAACTGCAATTTTTGTACGGCCCCTAAAGATTTGTGCCCAAAAGTCCGTTATGTCCTAAACTTGTTTTAAACTTTTATAGGTAATTCTGCGCGAATTCTGATATTTTGCTGTAGTTTTTACGGCTTTTTCAGTTGAATTATGCGTAATTCTTTCATACGTTTTTCGCGGTTAGTTAAATTTTGGATTCAGATTATCTAAAACACACTATTCTTTTGTACCTAACATGGTATGTTACAACTTTGAAAGAAACGAGGCAGCATTTTTTTCAGCCTTGAAATGGATGAAGCTACTAAAGATTTACTAAGTAAAGTTCACAATTCACTATTTTCTCCGAATTAAAAAAAATTTAACCGCACTCACTGCGAGAACGTTGAGCTCAGAAACAACGCTGTGAAAAAATCACAAATAGCAGCAGGCTGCCAAACGCAACAGCAGATAACGAGTAACAGCTACAGGAGCAGAATTCACTCGGTAACAGTTAAGACGGAGCTGTGAAAAATCACGAAGAGCATGATGGGTAGCAATGACAGAGTGAGGAACGCTTATTGGACGATCACTGTTACTCACGGTTTTCAGTAGCAGGCGCTACCTGTGACTTTTCGGTAACCGTGATCAAATCACAGGTAGTGAAATAACGCTCATCTCTACTGTAGACACTTGGACCTCAATGCGGCCGTCTGCATATTGCTTTCGTACCAATAACCTACGAAACAGCCACGACTGGATCCAATTTTTCTACTTTTGACTTTGCACAAACAGGTAAAATACATTAAAAGCAAAGGAAGTACGTAAAATCTAATTCATTCATGCTGATGATGAAAAGTAGGTGAGGGTGAGAAATTCCTGAAATAAACACTGTGCGCAGTGTTTATTTCAGGAATTTTGGAACCGGAGGGGTTGGGGGAGGGGGGGGCTAATTTTCCATTTGTTATATATACATAATTTTAACTACTATATTTATATACACTGACTGATAAAAAATCCCAACACCAAGAAGGGGTTGTGTTAGATAAACGACAGTTGGTAGGCGGTGAGAGTACATCTGTAAGATGACGTCTATGCAAATTTCGCGCTCGTCGCATACGTGTGGCGCTAGTAGCGCCCTCGGAACATGAAAAGCAGGTTTACTGTAAATACGCGCTGTAACGTTCGTGAGCGTTAGCTATCGTTGAGATTCGACGTAGTGTATGAACGTTAGTCAAGAATGCCTTTAAGAAAACGAAGAAGCCATTATTAACAGCTCACGGAGTTTGAACGAGGCCGTGTAATAGGGCTACGAGAAGGTGGATTATCTTTCAGCAATATTGCAGCACGACTTGGCAGGAATGTAGCCACTGTGCATGATTGTTGGCAGCGGTGGTCAAGGGAAGGTACTGCCTCGAGAAGACCAGGTTCAGGCCGGCCACGTGGCACTACTGAGAGGGAAGACCGCAGTGTACGGCGTATGGCCGTGGCGCATCGTACTGCGTCTGCGGCAGCAATTCGAGCTGCAGTTGCTACCACAGTGACACAACGAACTGTTACAAATCGGTTACTTGAAGGACAGCTCCGAGCCAGACGCCCTGTAGCGTGCATTCCACTTGCTCCAAACCACTGCCGTTTGCGACGTCAGTGGTGTCAAGCTAGAGCTCATTGGAAGACGGAGTGGAGACCTGTTGTGTTTTCTGATGAAAGCCGGTTCTACCTGGGTGCCAGCGAAGGCCATGTGTTGGTTAGAAGGAGGCCAGGTGATCGCCTGCAACCAACCTGTCTGCGGCCGAGACACACTGGACCAACACCTGGAGTTATGGTCTGGAGAACAACGAGAGTGCTCCTGCTGTCATTTACTATGACAGCAGGAACACTCTCGTGGTTATCCCACGCACCCTGACAGCACAGTTGTACGTCGGTCTGGTGATTCATCCTGTTGTGCTGCCATTCATGAACAGCATTCCAGGGGTGTTTTCCAACATTATAACGCTCGCCCGCATACAGCTGTTGTAACCCAACATGCTCTACAGAGTGTCGACATGTTGCCGTGGCCTGCTAGATCACCAGATCTTTCACCAATCGAGCACGTATGGGACATCATTGGACGACAACTCCAGCGTCACCCCCAACCAGCATTAACCGTCCCTGTATTGACCGACCAAGTGCAACAGGCATGGAATTCCATCCCACAAACTGACATCCAGCGCCTGTACGACACAATGCATGAACGTTTGCCTGCTTGCATTCAACATTCTGGCGGTTACACAGGTTATTAATGTACCTGCATTTCACATTTAAAATGGCTCTTCTCGCGCTTACATTAAGCTGTGATCTTGAAACCTTAATCGATTAAATATGTTACCTATACAAATGTATTGCCGCCATTTCATTCCTTTACAACTATTTTTTCGTGTTGTTGGGATTTTATTTCCGTCAGGATTTTTTTTCCGTATAGAAGTAATTATTACATATCTCATACAGGGGCGCATTTAGGGGTGAGCTTTGGACTCCCAGAAAATGTTTATTTTTTTTTTTCGTTAAAATGCGACTTACATTAGAAAAAAATGCCTTAATTTAATAAAAATGTACCAACTTACATTAGAAAAAAATGCTGTAATTTTCCTTGTATTTTTCATTAACTTTCTTTTTGTTCTGCTGATTCCCAATAACTTACATTTTTCGTCGCCCCTCCCCCGAAGAAAAATTCTGTACACACCCCTGATATAGTAATTACTTCTTCAAACATTTCAAGAATAGCAAACTTTTTTCAGCTAAACGAGAGGAGGTTCGGAGGGGTAGGGGGGGCAGTCTTGATATTGTTGTCTAATAAAATACATTTAACACACTCTTGATCCTGAATCACGATTCCCAGACAATTAGGTATTATTAGGTTACTTATTATATTTTGAATAATAGCATGTGTCGTAATGTACTTTTAGTGAAATAAACTATAATACTGGGACAAATATTAAAAATAATATAATTGGAGAAATATTTGTAGGATAAAAAAGAAACGAAAATTTCTTTTTTATCATAACCTGAAGTTATTAACATTTGGCTCGATAACCTAAAATGTCTCGGGGGAGGTCGTTTCCGGGAGGGCGTCGCCCCCCCCCGAATGTAAGCCTGAAAGAAACACTGGTTGTGCGTTAGGAAAACAAGTCAGAGCTCAAATTAGAGATTCAGTGTATGCAAATTGATCTAAAGAAAGAGAAGATACAAAACGTAATTCCACATGTTTCAAAGCTTAGAAGATTAGAAATCTGGAGTACTTGTCGGAGTGGTACCTGGGCTAATACCCAAAACATTATTAAATATTAAACCCCCGACAGCATGTGAAACAGTGAGACAACTGGAGAAAAAAGAAACCAAGCTTCTTTTTTTTTTTTCAAAATCTTCTTCAGTTCTTCAGTTTTCAAAATCAGCAGGAATGAATGTTGTGGTACAACCTGACTTTCGAATTACTGTATTATAGCTATTTGTGCTATGTTTAAAAAAGAAAAATGGCCCCGTTCCTCGCTTTGTTTCCTAGGTTACTGTGTAAAACGCACTTTAAAGGTGGAACTGTTAGAGCTCCAAGAGTAGACGGTCGTTTGCAAAGACAGCTGCCGTGTCTGACCGTGAACTTCGCCGCGAGATTTCGTTGCATCTCCCTTTGGATTTCAAAGCTGTATGTGTTAGGACATTACCGAAATCATTCGACATTGACAATAATCATACACGTATGGTGGGTTATAGTAAACATAAATGTAGTACATATAATGTTTGATTGATTCAACGCATAATATATCGTACAAATAGCGCAGAAGGAATATTTGGGTGCGAAATGCAAATGTGAACCAACACATTTCTAGATCAAAATTGAATTAGCAAGTTCTCAATTTCGATGAAAATCAGCAATGAAATAGAAAATACGCAGCTACATACCACGAACACCTGATACGTGAAGTTGCAACAATGCGAATTTAAATATACCGCATTATCGTTTACCCTTAATCACCCGATTTTGTTCCTCAAATTGTTTAATTGAAAAATATTTTTACCACATGTGCTCATGAAAAATGAATATCGCATAAAACAAAAAAAGGGGGTCTACAGATATCATGTTTCTAAACTATCACGGCTTTTCCTCAAACATGCAGAGCTCTCTATATCTATTATTAATCGCAGTGCTGTCTGTATTCATACTCAAAAAACAAGTTTTAAAACCAATTCCTACGTTTATAATTTGACAGAATAACACAGCACATAATCTCATCTAATTTTCTAACCAAGTACGTCTGTGCATCAGTAAAAACTGTATGTTCTTGTGAAGCAAATGAACAATTAAAATACATCACTCCGGACCTTTCCTGTTATCTGCCCGCCAGTACTTGACTTCCGAATAACAACGCTTTCAAGTAGTTCCCGATTTCGAAAGTAGCACACAGAGCTCTCGGCAGCAGATGTGCAGTGATCACGTTCTTTTGACCGTTTGTCTGCGCTTTGGAATATTACTATGTGTGGTCATTCGGAAGGAATGTTCTTTAAACCGTTTTCGCTAAATTTAAAAATAAAACTCGTTGGGGCACACACAGGAGCTTGTTATATTCGTACCTATGTGAATTTATGTGGCGAAAAAAAACTGAAAAACTGATAACGGTCGATTTTTAGAAATTATTAAAGATATCGTAGTGTATTGGCCCCAAGAGCGATATTGGTACCTAATTTGTGTAAATGTGTACATTGGCGTACTAAGTTATTTCGTCGGAAAAATTTACCTGTGTGAAAAAAGTGCGACGTACAATTTTTTAAGCATGCCAAAAAATGGGGAAAGGTGCCAAAATATAGTATTTTTAAATAAAAGGAAAGAATTAGTCCGAAGTATTTACCTAGGAGTACGATGGTTTGAAAGAGTACGTGCGGCGATGGCATGAAGGGGTAGTCCGATAATAAACTGTGATGTATATTATAACCACTATAGTCCGGTGAATGGAAGCTTTGTTGAGAAGGACAAGTAACTGGCGGAAGAATACAACAGGAAGCTGTTCAGCAGTTCGTAATAATCGAATCGTCTTGAAGCGAAGAGCCTGCCTGGGAACAATGTAAGTTGTGCTTTTTAAAGAATAATTTTGAGAAAAAGTACAAATTCGTCAGACTCCACACTTCATTTCGGATTTCGTCAGCGCTTAAAATTTCATTATCCTTCACAATACAACAAGAAATCTTAGCCTCCTTTTCCTAGTACGATTTCTGAATTGTAGAAAATCGTTTATTTTGAAAAACAACTGTTTTTACGAGAGAAGAATGTGAGCTACGATGTACGGAATTACAGCAGTTCTACAAATGAAGTGCTTGAAGAAATCACCTACCTCTGTGCATCTTCCAAATCATAACCAAAACTTTAGTACATTCCTTCATTTATTTCCATTCGGAGACATTGCGAAACTAATAATAACGACGTTTTGCACATTTATTTCTCAAAATTAATAAAACAGTTTTGAACTACTTCTACTTGCGAACGATTACACGACGCATCACACTCTTCCGAAAGATGCACCCCACTCGTGTTGTATTCTTCCGCGCATTACTACCAACTCGTACTCCGTTCCGACGTTAGAATCGCTTCAGCCTCCCGCACCAACTGCTGTAAACCATCGTACTCGCAGGTTACAACTTCGGAAAAATTATTTCCTTTTATCTAAAAATACTATAATTTTGCACTTTTCCCCATTATTTTGCACACTTAAAAAATACATCGCACTTTTCCCACGCAGTGAAATTTTTTCCGACGAAATAATTTAGGAGGCTAAAGTACACATTTAACCTAATTTGTAACTATTTGTTTTCTTATGCTGTATAACTTTTTTCTTTTATATATTTTTTAAACAGCTTAAATTTTATTAAAAAGTGAATAAGCAGGTTTTTGCTGTTCGTAGTATCATTTTATATAAAAATAAACTGAAAATTCCCGTAACATTTATCGTGAACTAACACTTTCTCTCACGTTGGGTGTGATCAGGTTTCACCAAAGCCGAACGATACACTCAAAATCTGGAACAGCTTGAAAGCGTTCTTATTCGGAAGTAAAATAATGTCATTTTATTTAACAATGAAGAAAAGCAAACAGTGGCTGTCAGATAACAGGAAAGGTCCCATCACTCATTCTAACTGATACATGCATATAAAAACATTTTCTTACCTTAATTTTTGCGATGGCTATTTTTTGTCATTTGGTTGGAAGTTTGCAGCCCTTTCTTCCTCTCCAAGATGAACAGGATCACCCGAAAGTGCCGGCTCTTGACTGAGTAACTTCTCATATCGCATTTATTTCTGAAACTGCTCTGACGTTTTAAAAACTTGTTTTACATTGAAATTTCCTTCAGAAAACTGTTGAGCATAGAAAAATTGACTCTGAACAGTCTTTGTGTTGCTTTTTTTACGCTTTCCAACCTTAGGTTGAAGAAGCGTATATGCTCCAGCTTTGTCCGTCCGTCTGTCTGTCCGCACGATAACTCGCGTGAAAATGCTTCGATTTCGATGAAATTTTAGTATGTGGTAGGGGACAACCTGTGAACGAACCCTAATGAAAATGGACGAATTGGGGTCAAAGGCCACGACATAGGAGCGGGATCCATTCCTCTGCCCTTATGCGTCATAACTTGTGTAAATATGGTTCGATTTCGATGAAATCGTAGTATGTCGTAGGGGACCACCAGGGGACGAACCCTGTTGAAAATGGACGAAATGGGATCAAAGGTCAGGCATAGGATCGGGATCCATATCAAACACCCTTATCCCATACTATTAAAGGAGCACTTCTTGTATGTATGTACATTTTATTTTGAAAATGGCTCTGAGAATTTTGATGAAAGTCGTTAACCTACCGTTTTCTGGTACTAGAGATCGATTTAGCTTGATCTCGACTTTAGGAAAATTCGTTTAGTGGGTTAAATAACCACCCCGAATTACCACGTTTTTGGTGTCATGGCGTCGTCCCATTAATGTAACCCATGCTTAGAAATCTTATGACGTTACAATCTTGCGTTTTAGATGTCAGCGCGCGGTCATGCCATCTGTTTCAGTACATCACGCGTTGTGTGTGGATCCTATTAAAGTTTTATGACGTCACACTCTTGCAAACATATGGTCCCGATTCCCATCCGCCTCATTACGTCACGCGTTGTGTGCGTATGATCGTTCGCAGGATAACTCGCTTAAAATTCATTCGATTTCGATGAAATTTTAATATGTGGTAGGGGAACACCTGGGAAGGAACCCTAATAAAAGTGAACGAAATGGGGTCAAAAGTCAAGACATAGGAACGGAATCACTTCCATCGCGATTATGCGTCATAACTTACGTAAAAATGCTTCGATTTGGATGAAATGTTAGTATGTTGTAGGGGCCTGCCTGGGAACGAATCCTATTGAAGATGGGCGAAATGGGGTCAAAGGTTAGGACACAGGAGCGGGATCTATTCCATAGCCCTTATGCATCATAACTTACATAAAACTGCTTCGATTGCGACATAACTTTATTATGTTATTTCAGAGGTATACTGAACCGGTTCTGTTGAACATAATCGAAAGGGATCAAAGGTCTGGGCACAGGACCGAGATTTATTCCACAGCGATTACCCTCATAACTTGAGTAATTATTTCTGGTGTGTGGGAAAGCGTATTATAATTCATGCATTGCGTGATTTTACTAACTTGTTGCTCTTAACACTTGGAACTATTTTCTGTAGTGGAGATAGCTGTTTCCGTCAGCGACAACAGCAAGGAGCAATGGCTTCTAGTTCAGGCGTTGCCGTGGATGCACCAAAAAACATTAATCTCTGACGTTATTGAAACTTGTTTTACGTAACAATTTTGTCCCAAAACTGCTGAGCAAAGAAAAAGGAATTGCGGAAAATTGTTCTTTTGCTGATTCGCTCTTAACAGTGGGGACTATTTTTCGTAACGGAGGTAGTTGTTTTCCGCCAGCGACTCTGGCTGAATCGGGGCTGTAACTGCACCAAAACACCAATTTCTCGCGGCTTCCTTTTCTTTTGTTCTTCGGTACTTGTGCTCGTCGCAATATACAGGGCTCACCCCTGGGCGGTTGTGCGTCATCGTCGCCGCTGACTGGGTTTCGGCAGTTGCGCATAGATAGGTAAATTTCACCTGAGAGTTTTTCAAAAAATGACTTCATTAATAACCCGCACGGGGATAACTGGTTTTCCAGTTATTTGGGGAGCGGCGCCCCCACGGCCCGAGCTGACCTTGTGACTGGTCAACATCTGATGTCATGCCACCGCTTGATTTTTATTTTGGTGCTATTGGTGTTTGCAGGGACGGCTGTTCATCCAGCTGTTGGGGAGTCGCGGCCCCACGATCCCGAGCTGGTCTTGTGTCTCGCTTTTTTGTTTTTATTTATTTTCTCCACTGGCTAGTTGCCCGTGTTGTATTCTACCTAATCGCTACCACGTTATGTACTAACACCCCGGTCTTGTGGTTTTGTTACCCTCCACCACTAACTGATTTATATTAACCGCTCAGTTCGTAGGTTGCTGAGATTCCGATTAGGTTCCCTGCCAGGATTTGTCTTCTTTGGATTTCTTTTTTTCCTTTTCGCTGGTTTGGGTGCTAGGCCTACCTGCATGTTTGCCGCGTGCGGAGACCCGTGAGGCGGAAATGGGATGTCTGGCGGCTGAGGTCGCAGGAGACCGGTTAAGTGCCTCCTGTGTACCAACACTCCTCTTCGACCCCGGCTTCGCTGTAAACGGGAGGCTAGAGACTAACCCACCTCTAGTCAGAAGTCTTGTACCAAGTTGTGTACAGGGCTTTAGCGGCTTTTTTGTCGTATGGCACGGCAGGGTGAGCCCGGGGGCTGTGGGATCATGCCAAAGGCGTTGGCATGACGGTACCAGGAGGCCGAAGTGTCCGCCGAGTGCGTGTGATCACAGCCAACGGTCTATATCTGCAACGTATAAGCTCCAGAACTGTGTCTAGCGTCATTTTCTTGGCTTGCGGACCTCCAGTTCTCCCTTGTAGGGCTCGGTGGTGGGTGGAGTAGTCTGCAGACGAATCTTCCTTCTTTTTTCCATGGATAAACCCAAACATAAACACTCCAAATTTAAGTCACCTGAGAAAATGATAGTTGCAAACGACTCTCCTTCGTCTTCTCAACCTACCAAGTCTCAAAACCTTAAACGTTCTTTAGACCATGACCTGGACCAAGAATGTACTACCTCTTCTTCGGCAGCTGTACCAGTCGCTCCGAAGCGTCGTCTCCCCTCGATTGCTGTGACTACGCATGCTACACACTTACTTGTAGAATCCATCGATCCGAATGAGAGACTGTCCACCAGATCTCCATTTTTCATTTCTAAAGCTTTGAACGCTGCGGTTGGCCCCTTGAAGTCTGTGAGGAAGCTTCGCTCTGGGGACCTGCTTGTCCAAACTTGCAGTGTTTCTCAGAGTAACACTTTTCTGCGCCTTTCTAGTCTTCAAGGCATTCCTGTCAAAGTGACACCTCACCCGTTTCTTAACACCTCTCGGGGTGTTATTTCGGAGTTTGATCTCTTGCCATGCAGTGAGGTTGAATTGGTGACTGAACTTGCGGATCAGGGTGTTCTTGCTGCACGTCGAATGATGTTCCGGCGTGATGGCTCTTTGCTTAAATCTAAAAATGTAATCTTGACTTTTGACTCCCCGAAAGTTCCGACAGAAATCAAAGCAGGCTACTTGGTCTGTGCAGTTCGCCCGTACATTCCCAGTCCTCTGCGCTGTTTCAGGTGCCAGAGGTACGGGCATTCACAACGATTCTGTAAGAGTTCCGCTCGTTGCGCTAATTGTGGCTCCGGTGAACATGACGGGGAAGGTTGCACTTCTGCGGCCTGCTGTGTTAACTGCGGTGAGGCCCATGCAGCTTACTCCCGCAACTGTATGAAATGGAAGGACGAGATGGCGATCCAGCGCCTCAAGACCCTGGAAGGCCTCTCGTACCCTGCTGCCAAAGCCAAGTTGGGTATTCCCAACACCCGACAGCGTAGTTTTGCCGCAGTTGTTAAGTCTCTGCCACAACCCGTGCAGCCCTTTGTTCCGCGCCCTGTAGCTCTCGCCGCACTTGCCAAGCGATCTACAGTTGAACAAGCGACACAGGTGGATTTCACCGAGCTCCAGCTTATTCGACCAGCTGAGTCTGCGCCTTCTCTTTTGAAGACGCCCGCCTCTTCCGGTTCCCAGCAGACAGCCTGCACGTGCGGAAGACCCGGCCCTCAATCCGCAAAGGTGTGCAGTGTCCATCAAACTGTCTCAGCCTCTGCGAGGTCCCCACCCTCAACCGACATTATAGAGGACCATGGGAGGAGGAGAGTGACAGTTCGTCCCCAGCCTCAACCAGCATTGCAGAGGAACATGGGGGGGGGGGAGGAAAGTGACAGTTCGTCCCCGCCCTCTGCCAGCATTGCAGAGGAGTGTGGGGGGGGAGGAGAGTGACTGTTCGTCCTTCTCCGTTAGTAATTTTTTTTATAAATCTGATTAACTACCTTGTCTTCCCTGCTTTCATCATACTCTTTTTCAACTTTTCCCAAGCCTGTCTGTTCTTACTCATTTTCCACGCTTTTTAAAATCTGTGACTGATCGTTCTTTGCCTGGCGCTCTTTGGCCAAACCTGGCCCTTGCGCCACTAAAATCCACTAACCAACCAACCAACCAACCAACTTCATTAATAATTTCTTTTTTATCATTTTTCATCGTTTTTTTTATTTAAAAAAACCAATATATATGTACATTACAGTTTTCTGTTAACCGAGATTCGTACCAATTATTCCCACGTTACAAGTACTCAATAAATGCTACGTACAGTTTTCATTTGAACACTTTTTTTTATAAGCGTCGCATAAAACGCACAGTGCAATTTTTTTTTGACAAAATTTCAGCCAAACCTTTAAACTTCATAACCCCCGCCTCTCATCATGCGTAACCACTCTAATAGTCCACACTGCAAGTATGTGATCTTAATATAGGAACTGAAACCCCAATTCCCAAAGTCCTATCCCTCTTTATCATTGTATCATTTCAACTCAACGGGTTCAACAGCTAAATGATAATCATTATTAAATGCAATCAATATTCAGTTCAAAATTCTATGGAAGGTGTTTAAATAAATTTCAATGTCAGAATTTTAATTCTCGATAGATTCGCGGATGTCCTGGTGGTTAGCATTCGTAACTGCCACGGGAGAAACCTCAGGTTCGATCCCCTAACTCTCCGCCGTGCGTCGGATAAGCACGTTAAGCCGGCGGACCCAGTGCACTGGATTTACAGTAATTAATAGGGGCGTCTTCCGCCCCCTTTCTAGCTAGCTTCTGTGTCACTTTCCTATGGGACACTCTAGCTCAAATCTCCTAGCTTCCTATTTCTGAGGGTTGTTTAAGACCTGGGGTCAGACACTTTATTTCTAAAATCCTCTACACATGATCATGATCTGATTACTTATCTGATTCCTGCTCAACGGGTTAAACATCTAAAAGGTAATCAACGTCGCTAAGAAAACTGTCAGGGATAAAAATAAACATGAAAGGAAAAGATTATTTTCCGCTGGCGGCTTGTGGATTTTAACAGTGGTAGATGGTTTCTTTACGTGACCCCGTCTATCCCATACCTAGGAATATTATGCCAACTATCATGTGAACGTCATAGTCTCAATACCTATGTGTTAGATACACATATGAAATACGAAACCGTTGGTTGAAACTTAACATTTCTATCCCGTGTAGAGTGGACAATTTGTGGTTCAAAACAACACACTACTCAGAGATCTAAGCCGAGAGCCTTGAGTAAGTAGGAAGATGTGCCAAACACAAAAATCAGTGCTGCCTGTGTAGAAGATTGTATCAGGGATAGTTTTGAACTTCAGAATACCTATCATTATAAGAGTGCAATCTTGCTTTTCACGAAACCGATCATCTCCGGACCTGACACTTTTAATGTATTACTACGTACTCAGTACTTGATTTCTGGCGGACTTTATTGATAACATGACTTAAAATGTGAGTGTGCGTGTAGACTTCTTTTCTGTGCATCTTATTTCGTACATTTTTGTCTTCGTATAGGACCCCCAAATCATAGAGGCTGGGAGAGGAGAGCGCCCAAATGTGCTCTCGCACGACATCCCCTTGCAACGAAGAACCTTCACACTGTTCACCACGCCACAGGTAATCACCTGGAGATGATTCACTGATGTTTACACACACTCGTCCCACGGTCCACAAGGCAACACCAGACAAACCCTCGAGTCATTCAGTTCCTCCGAAGAATGCGAAAGGACCCGCACACAATTTGGCGGCGAGGTCACCTAGAACGGCGGGTGCAACCCGAAGGTACACCCAGAACGTCTATGTAGGTGGACAAAAGTCCCCTTCAGAGGTGACCAAGTGACAGCGACCCGGACGGGAGACTGTCAGAGGGAACACCAGTTCGACAGGTGCCCCAAGGTACTCGTATGACCCATTGCAGGAGTCTCCCCGGCCCACTTTCACACGGAACCGGCACACCACAAGCTGCAAATACAGAACACCATCCCTTCAGACACTCTCCATTCACACCACACCAAAAGAGATAGAGCAGAGACAAAATCAAAACACTCACTCCCCCCGACTCTCACAGCCTCCTGCCGTCTGAGTTAGCGGCTAGCACCGCCAACCTCGACCGTAGACAAGACAAATTAAACTACCGATGAAAGTGTCGGAGGCTAATCTCCAAACCCTCCATAAAAACAACAAACACAAGTCACAAAAACAAAACACTAGGAAAAGCCGAACACTCCAGCAGAGATCCCTCGGTTTCAAGAGCCGAAACTAAGGGGTAAGTTTTCCCAATGAAAGTTGTAGTTGTTCTTGGTCCAGGTAAGAAACCTGGGCCTAGTCCCCCACCGATACCTAAATGCTCGGTCGGTAAAAATGCGGGAGTCCACTCCCTCCCGGTACCGGAGCTTACACTTGACTTGAAGGATGACCGTTGTCGCCAAGAAGCCCGAGTCGGCAATCCGGGAATGCAGAACCCCTTTCCTCTCCCTACACATCTTATAACATACCTCGGTGACAATCATCCTACTGACATCCCTGCCCACCGCATGGGCAGCGATGTAGATGGAGCACATTAGCCCGATGAAACTGGAGGGCGTCTAGCCTTTTGTGCCAAGCCCAAGCCCAGATTCCCTGCTAAACCTGATGCGCCATTGGGCAGGCGCATAAGAGATGAAACCTGTCCCAAATGCCCCACACCTATCGGAAGAGATGCCACACCACCGAAACTGCCTATTCCTGGTTGGAAGGACATTGTGGGCCAACCGCCACCTAAAGTCCCTCTTCTTGCAGTCCACACCCGTCGAGTGAATGCTCATCCCAGCCTCTCTCATAGAGAAGTTCCTAGGAACGTTGAAATATTTGACGACGTTTTCCCTAGGCCTAGGGAGCAGGTCCATGTAATCTGCTGCGTGTTTTTCCCTGCGCGGTCAGCTTCCGCAAAGTCCTGCAGGCGACCTCCAAGCTGGTAAGGCCTATGCATGCTCTCACGCCGAGGGCCAACAAAACTGTGGCCGGATACGTATTTCGACGAGTTCCACCCCGTGAAATAGTAGACCAAGGCTCCACAGGAATTCACGGACATCAGGGCGCCCTTTACACTCATAAACTGAAATCCATTGAGTCACGTCGGAAGGTGCTTGACTACCAAGCTTCCATCCGACCTGGGACAACACAGGACCGCTCGAGCCACATCCTCGGTCTTCTTCCTGGCCCAAATGAAGTCACAGACTGCTCTCTTTTCATCTGCGTCATGAGACTCCCGGGTGGGGATTCAATTTCCCCTGCAACAGTACATTTCGAAACCAGAAGTGCTTGAGCTAATTTGGTCCGATTCACTCTCGAAATGCCCACTTCCTGCCACCGTTTTTGCTCCTTCTTCGTATTCGCAAGAACTTTCCACCAGGTGCTCACGTGGACCCTCTCCTTAGAAAACAGGATAACGAGCATCCGAAGGGGCCTGTCGGTCACAGCTAAACCTGTAACCGCTGAGTTCTCCCACTTGCTCCAGAGTATAATTCTCGACTTCTGATTGAGACAGGCACCGCTCGCACTGCAGTACTCAGCGAAAGCATCCCGCATCCCGTTGAAGCTCCTTCCCGTGTTGACGAAGAAGGAGACATCATCGGCGTACGCTAGGTACTTCCACGACTCCTCCCTCCTCGGGACCGGAAAATCCTTAATACTCTACTTCCCAGCAACTCTTCTCAAAAGGGTTTCCATGACCAAAACAGACAAAACGGGAGAGAGCGAGCATCCCTGCCTCATACCTCAAACAGGAGAGAGACAGAGAGTGAGAGAGGACCGAAAATAACGACTCTCCCGGAAAGATCCCTGCGAAGCCCTGGGCTTCTAACAATCTCCCGACAAACTCGTGCGATACCCTATCGAAGGACTTGTTTTGGTCTGTGGAGAAGAGCCAAATGTTAATGTCCTTCTCGTCTAGGTAAATGATAGCATCTCTGATGTACCTAACATTCCACTGCATCCGGCGCCTTGCGACACCACACGTCTGGTTAGCACCAATGAGATGTACCGCCACCTTAGCAAGCCTGCTATTGATGACACTCGCAAAGATCTTATAGTCCACTGTGGACAGAGGCACCGGTATCCAACCACTTAGCTCCCTCGACGGGGCTTCGGGGATCATGCACAGCAGAGTGGTCATGCTCCTCCGCATGGTCCCCGGCATATGACCCACCTGCACAATCTCGTTGTACACCCTGGTAAGCAAGGTCCCTAACACATTAACAAACTTCTTCTAAAACTCCGACGGGAGACCATCGCATCCCGGCGACTTACCGGACGAAACGGTCTGAATCGTCTCCCTTACCTCAAACACCGTGTACTCCTCTTCGAGACTCTCCAAGTCCTCATCGGGGATCCTCGTCGTACCCTCCAACCACATATCCGTGACTCCAGGAACAATTTCCCGCCCGGAAAATCGATCTCCGTAGTACCTAGCAGCTTCCTGCAGGATCTGCTTATTGTCCCTCACCTCAGTACCATCAATATGGAGAACTGCCAGGATCACCGTCTTCCTCTCCGCCTTGAGCTTCCCGTAAATGTGGATAATATCCCGCTAATGCTCAAAACTCGTAATAGAACCTTGAAGTTGAACTTTAGACCCAATGCCTCTATAAATGTCGGCAATCTCTTGCCTGATCTGGGTAATGATTTTCAAGTTACAGCCGTTCTCATTACCCCACAGAGTCGAGTTCAGTAGGTTCATCAGAAAAACCTGAGTCTCCGGCTCAGCTCTCGCCAACTCCTTACCCCGAGCAACCAAAATGCTCTGGACCTCGTCTTTCGACTGTTCCTTGCCGCCGATACAGTCATCGGTCACCGTCTTCTGTGGGAACAGCGAAATTATTCCTGTGACAGGTGAACACCGTCTCCTGCGGGAACAGCCAAATTTTTCCTATATCAGGCGAACGCCATCTCTTGCGGAAAGAGCCAAATAATTCCTGTGGCAGGTGAACACCATCTCTTGCGGAAAGAGCCAAATGATTCCTGTGGCAGGTGAACACCGTCTCCTGCGGGAACAGCTAAATGATTCCTGCGGCAGGTGAACACCGTCTCCTGCGGGAACAGCCAAATGATTCCTGTGGCAGGTAAAAACCATCTCTTGCGGAAAGAGCCAAATGATTCCCGTGGCAGGTGAACACCATCTCTTGCGGAAAGAGCCAAATGACTCCTGTGACAGGTGAACACCGTCTCTTGCGGGAACAACCAAATGATTCCTGTGGAAGGGGAAGACCGTCTCCTGCGGAAAGAGCCAAATGATTCCTGTGGCAGGTGAAGACCGTCTCCTGCGAGAAGAGCCAAATGATTCCTGTGGCAGGTGAACACCGTTTCCTGAGAAAACAGCCAAATGATTCCTGTGGCAGGTAAACACCGTCTCCTGCGGGAACAGCCAAATTTTTCCTGTGGCAGGTAAACACCGTTTCCTGCGGGAAGAGCCAAATGATTCCTGTGGCAGATGAACACCGTTTCCTGCGGGAAAAGCCAAATGATTCCTGTGGCAGGTAAACACCGTCTTCTGCGGGAAAAGCCTAATGATTCCTGTGGCAGGTGAAGACCGTCTCCTGCGGGAAGAGCGAAATGATTCCTGTGGCAGGTGAACACCGTCTCCTGCGGGAACAGCGAAATTTTTCGTGTGGTCGGTGAACACCGTTTCCTGCGGGAAGAGCCAAATGATTCTTGTGGCAGGTGAACACCGTTTCCTGCGGGAACAGCCAAATGATTCTTGTGGCAATTGAAGATCGTCTCCTGCAGGAACAGCCAAATGTTTCCTGTGGCAGGTGATGATCGTCTCCTGCGGGAACAGCCAAATGTTTCCTGTGGCAGGTGAAAACCGTCTCCTGCGGGAACAGCCAAATGATTCCTGTGGCAGGTGAAGACCGTCTCCTGAGAGAAGACCCAAATGATTCCTGTGGCAGGTGAACACCGTTTCCTGCGGAAACAGCAAAATGATTCCTGTGGCAGGTAAACCCCGTCTCCTGCGGGAACAGCCAAATGATTTCTGTGGCAGGTGAACACCGTCTCCTGCTGGAACAGCCAAATTTTTCCTGTGGCAGGTGAACACCGTTTCCTGCGGGAAAAGCCAAATGATTCCTGTGGCAGGTAAACACCGTCTCCTGCGGGAACAGCCAAATGTTTCCTGTGGCAGGTGAAGACCGTCTCCTGCGGGAAGAGCCAAATGATTCCTGTGGCAGGTGAAGACCATCTCCTGCGGGAAGAGCCAAATGATTCCTGTTGCAGGTAAGCACCGTCTCCTGCGGGAACAGCCAAATGATTCATGTAGCAGGTGAAGACCGTCTACTGCGGGAAGAGCCAAATGATTCCTATGGCAGGTGAACACCGTTTCCTGCGGGAACAGCCAAATGATTCCTGTGGCAGGTAAACACCGTCTCCTGCGGGAAGAGCCAAATGTTTCCTGTGGCAGGTGAACACCGTCTCCTGCGGGAACAGCCAAATGATTCCTGTGGCAGGTGAAGACCGTCTCTTGCGGGAAGAGCCAAATGATTCCTGTGGCAGGTGAAGACCGTCTACTGCGGGAAGAGCCAAATGATTCCTATGGCAGGTGAACACCGTTTCCTGCGGGAACAGCCAAATGATTCCTGTGGCAGGTAAACACCGTCTCCTGCGGGAAGAGCCAAATGTTTCCTGTGGCAGGTGAACACCGTCTCCTGCGGGAACAGCCAAATGATTCCTGTGGCAGGTGAAGACCGTCTCTTGCGGGAAGAGCCAAATGATTCCTGTGGCAGGTGAAGACCGTCTCCTGCGGGAAGAGCCAAATGATTCCTGTGGCAGGTGAATATCGTCTCCTGCTGGAAGAGTTGCCTCCACACGTCCTTGAGTTGGTGGTTCTTAATTATATCAGTAAGACAATTTCTGTACGGGTCAGACCACCTGCACAACCGGCGGATGTGTTTATTCCCCACCAACGACCCGCAATCAAATTACTTCTGTACACTTCCCTTTGTGCAAATACAGTAATTTGTTTAAACTAGAGGTTAAAAAGGAGAATTTTGCAGATATTTTACTACAAAAAAAAACAACAAAAAAAACTTTATCATCTTTCCAATGCAAAGAACAAATAAAATAAAAATGAAAGCTGTGAAGAGTAAATTCACATTGCGGAGTCAACAGATGATTCGTCCTCAATGTCTTTACTTCTTAAAGCAATAGTTTTTTCGACAATAATTTCTAGTAGAATACAACTTTTTAAAAGAAATATTTTTGTGAAGAGCATTTCATTAAATTTTTTTTTAAAGCGCAAAGCACATTCACATGTGTATAAAGCTGTATATACAATATAATTTTGGGAAATCGAAGGTGAGTTTAGAATGCCAAGTTTTGCATTGTACGCAAAGTATTCATAGGTAATTTTAAAAACTTTGGTCACCATCTTCCCCGTAAGGAAAACCAAACACAGGAAGACGGCACATGTGTCTTTTATTTGTAGCTCCAAGCGATATAGCTCCTAAGGGTAGTTATGTTTAAGGTTGTTCTACTAGGAATCAGCGCGTTCTGTATTAGACGGGTATTGCATTATTTTATCAGAAAATACTGAAAACGGAAAATAAACTTACAAACAAAGATTTCATCAATATAAGTAAGAAAACAGGCATTAAAAAATTACGTTTTAGTAAGAATGTTGAAATACAGTAGTATGCTCACTGTATACAATTGTTTTAGCACGCAGTATTCCTTTCCTATAAATAGGTACAAGTAAATTTCTTCTCGTTGGCCGGATCGTTCAGCATTGGCATTACCAAAGGTCGAGCTCTCTGCAGCTCGACCGAAGAACAATTTCCAAAGGGCGGAATGTGGCTCACAGGAACAAGTGCACTGCAGTAAAAAGACGTTTTATCTATTCCAAGGCATTGTTCTATTAACATTCTGCATTTCAATGATGTAATGGATATGCTAGAAAATTTCCGTTGAACGTTTTATTTGTGCACCTCAAAGGTCTGGGTGAGATTTCCATTTGAGCTACAAAAATATCTATTCTACCTGGAAAAAGTGCGGCGGACAGAGTGTGAAAATTTCACATTTTAAATGTGTGTTATCCGAATATTTACTTGTAAGTGCGATGCTGCGGTATACCTAACGCAACACTATGGCAACGTTGAAACGAAGATTCGTTGCGGGGTGCAATTCACACGCGGAGGATTACAAGTGCAACCGCGTACGTTTAACCACGACAGCGAACCATGCTGTACACATACGCTACAAAATATAGTCCGTTCATGGTTTGTTTTTAAAGCACATGCAAAGATATTTTTCATTCTTTCACATATGATTCAAAATAGAAAGTACTAATATACTTTTTTATATTGTACAGAAAACTGGGGAACTATAACTTTCGGTTCTAGTTTTGAACAGCTTCCATTTGTAGCTGATTTCCTGTCACTGCACTTTTGGTTCTCCTATTAACAGTTTATTCGCAGGTCCGTTTCTATCTTAAACATACGTATCTTTTTCATATCTGAGAGGTTTTTTCTGTCAACAACATAAAGGGTGGATGATGTGGACCTATTTTCTGTAGCGTATCAGTACAACATTTATCGTTCTCCTGCCAAAAACGTAGCCTCTTTTTTCGCCAGTTATTTCCGCATAGTAGTCGTTCTCAAACTGTGGTCCGTGGCTAGGTCCCAGGTGGTCCGCGAAATTTTCTACGGAGAATCTGTATGTGTAACACTCAAGTAATGCAACTTTAAGATAAGCGACGTGTGCAGTGGTCTACGGCACTAAAATAGGAATGTATCAAATGCAGCACCATACGGCTCAGGCCATCCAGTTCAAATGCATATCTCAGTCATATTTTCAGCATCCCGAACAGCCTAAATCTGTCACTTCAGGGACGCGATGTAACCATTTTTAAAGTGCAAGATAAAATAAAGGCATTTCTATGGAAATGTGAACTTGGGAGTAAACAGCTTGGTAGTGGAGAGTACGATTCATTTTCTGCGCTTTTGATTTTTTGCATTCTTCAGGAGAACTAATCAATGATGAATTAGTGTAATTATTTCAGAACCATATGAGAATTCTGCAAGATAGCATACAAATATATTTCCTAGAGCCTGATGAAAGTAAGGAATCCTTTCAGTGCTACATCTGTGATTGAGTCCTTCGGCTTTTCAGCTCGTATATGTGATCGACGTATTGAATTGGCGTCTGATGGAGTACTAAAAATCAGATTTAGTGAGAAATCCGTCACAAACTTCAGGATCCATGTAAAATCAGAGTACCCTGAACTCGGCAACAATGCCATCAAGAACCTGCTACCGTTCCCCATGACGTACAATTGTGAAATAGGATTTCCTGCCCTGGTTGGACTAAAAAGTGTGAAAAGGTTGAGCCTAACTGAAGAATGAAACTATCTTCCATTGTACCTGATGTAACCAAACTGGTCAAAGATTGCAAGTAACACCATTTTTCATTTTGGAATGGAGAATGCAAAATTTATTCGTTAATTCACTTTCTTGAAATGTGCTAATAACATTTTAATTCTGAAAATAATTTTGCTGCTATTATTTCTTAAACAGTTCCATGAGGTTATAAATATTTTTTAATTCACTTATAAATTTTTGATAATCATCTTAAATTATTTTCTTATTGACGTCTATATACTGAAATATGTGGTTTGGTGCTGATTCGTTTGCATTACATTTTGTACAGACTTTTGTGTCCTAGGGCCTATTTTCATTAGTTTGCGATTCCTAAGTCTAAGTCTTGTTAATGCGGTTTGTTCTTTTCTGTTTAACGTTGTGTTCAGTGATTTGCCATGTTCTTTTTTAATTTAAAATATAATTAAAAATAACCGTACTTTTTTTATTATTTTTTTTTTAACTTTTCAACAGTGAAGTAACTTTAATATCATTTTTTAATAATGATAATGTGTTTTAATGAGTTGTTAAATCGATAAATGTGTACTTCAGCGTCCTAAATTATTTCGTCGGAATAATTTAACTGTGTGTAAAAAGTGCTACGCAAAATGTTTTAAGCATGCAAAATAATGGGGAAAGATGAAAAAATATAGTATTTTTACATGAAAGGAAAAATATTTTCCGAAGAACTTGCGTGCGAATGCGATAGTTTGCAGCAGTTGGTTCAGGAGGCCAAAGCGATGCTAACTGCCAGGACGTGAAGGGCCGTGTGTCGGAAGAGAGTAACAGTTGCTAGTGGATGCGCGGAAGAATACAACAAGAGTGAGGTGTATATCTCGGGGGAATGTGTGGTGATGCGTCGTGTAATCGTATGCTAAAAGCAGTAGTTCACAAATGTTTCAGTAATTATTAATAAAGAAATGTGCTAAATGTCTGTTTTTATTGTAAAAAAAGTCTTTTAATGTAATTAAATGAAGGAATGTAAATAATATAATGTGCGGCAGAAATTTTGAGTAAGAAGTTCGGTTCTGGTTGAACCCCAAGCTTTTGTTATGGTTTCGGAGATGTTAAGGGATCGGTGATTTCTTCAAGCACCTCATTTGTAGTTCTGCTGTTATTCCGTCTAACGTTCGTCTTCTTTTTTTCCCTCGTGAAATGGATATTGTTGAAAATAAACGATTTCCTTATAATCAGAAATCGTACTTTGGCAGGGAGGCCCAGAGCTTCGTGTCGAATTGTGGGGGATGATGAAATTTTAAGCCTTTTTGGCAATTTTCGACTTACGATTTCGCAAAATTACCCTTTAAAAAATTATATTACTATGCAACATAAAACCGACCTCTTTCCTTCAGCGTAGTCCTACAACCCGCTTCGATGACTACCTACTGCTGAACTGGCTCCTTGTGTATTCTTCCGCGCGTAATTTGCCGTTCTCAACGACGCTTACATTCACAGGACTCCACCTTCACGCCGTCGCCGCTCCGTCATCTTAGGCCTACCGCACGTACTCTTCCGAACCTTCGCACTTCAAGGTAATTTCTTCGGAAAATATTTTTCTTTTCATGTAAAAATACTATATCTTTTCAACTTTCCCCGTTATTTTGCATGCTTAAAAAATTGTACGTAGCACTTTTCCCGCACAGGTAAATTTTTCTGACGAAATAATTTAGTACGCTAAACTACACATTTTCTGTTAAAGCATTTCGTACTTGTAATGAAGAGGTGCCGAGGTAAGTGGTCCACATTCTACACCTCATACCACTGCCACACAGCAACGAACCTGCCTTTTAACGGACCAACGCTTCACATCTTCGCCTTAGCAATGCGTTACGCATAACGCAGCTTCTCTTCACAGCGTCGGACCCACTGTTCAATTTCCCGATAAATATCTTTAAAACACATTTAAAATACAAAATGTGTACCTTTTTTGCCATTAATTCCCATACTCAAAAATCTACACATCGCACTTTTCCTAGGTACTAGGATTTTTTCGACGAAATAATTTAGGACGCCAATCTACACATTTACCTTTCGCTATGTAAAACAATTTTTCATAACCTCAGAGATTTATACTTTTTGTGCAGCCACGGCCTCGCCTGAACTAGACGCCATTGCTTCTTGCTATTGTAGCTGACGGAAACAGCAACCTCCGCCACAAAAAATAGTCCCTAGTGTTAAGAGCAAAAAGCAACACAAGCACTGTTCAGAATCCATTTTTCTTTGGTCAACAGTTTCTTGGACGAAGTTGCTATAAAAAGAAAGTTTCTAAAACGACACAGCACTTTTAGAAATAAATTTGATATCAGAATTTACTCAGTCAAGAGCATGTCACTTCCAGCTGATGCTGTCCAGCAGGAGAGGAAGGAAGTTGTGGCAAACTTCTTCCAACACAGCGACAAAAAATTTGTAGGGGATGTGTTACTTAAGCAGGGAGCAGCGGATTCGGTACTTCTCCCGATAAGAGGCCGTTCCCGACCGCGAATGTAGCGCCATCTATTAGCTGAATGTACAGTTGACCATTGAAACGTTTTATCGAATGTTCGTTTCGTATGCGACAGATGTCGCACTGTGCCGGAAAGTACTTTGTTCACTAACAGAATTAAGTTCATTTTTATATAACGTCTGCCCGTTAATTTTGTAAGCATCACAGTGATTTTGCTTTTTTCTCCCAAAAGTACACACATACTGAACGTGTTACAGAACTCCATAAATAGTATTTATAAAGTGAGACATCTAATTTTTTGGTAAATGTGTACTTTAGCGTCCTAAATTATTTCGTCGGAAAAATTTAACTGGGGGGGGGAGTGCGCCGTATAATATTTTAAGCATGGAAAATAATGGGAAAAGATGCAAAAATATAGTGTTTTTGTATGAAAAGAAAGTATTTTTCCGAAGAACTTACCTGCGAGTACGATGGTTTGGAGCAGTTGTGTTGCGGGAGGCTGAAGCGATACTATGAGCCACGACGTGAAGGCTCAGTGATCAATCAATGATGTATTTGTCATTTTCTTGTAGAACTTCCGTCCACAGTAAGTAGAGTTTAGGTCCTTTTGGGCAGGACACAGAAACGGAAGGAATGAGAGCAAGTCTAGCGACTTTGACAGAACAGTTTGTAGTGTGATTAGACTACAGTTGATGGCGCCACCGTACAAGTACGATATTGCACATAGAGGGGTGACAGAATTTCAGGGGGGGACATAGGAAAGCATACCCATTTAACCAGTGGGTCCCGCTTGGGGGCCGTCACTTAACGTGCTCGTCCGATCACGGCGGATATTCAGCGATTGTTAGCAATTCACACCATCTCTGAAAGATCAGCCCAGGTTCGAACCTGAGGACCTTGTGTCGATATTCTGAACTGCTAGCCACTACGCCATCCGCGGCTCGTGGAGGCTCCTTGCGTCGGAAGGGAGTAACTGTTGGTAGTGAAAGTGCGGAAGGATACAACAAGAGTGGGGTGTATGTATCGGAGGAGTGTGATGCGTCGTGTGCAAGAGGTAGTTAACAAATATTTCATTAATTATTAATAAAGAAATGTGCTAAATGTTGATGTTATTATCTTCAAAATGTGTGGGAATGTAAATAAATGAAGCAATGTATATGAAATAATGTGCGGAAGAAGTTTTCCGAAAGTTTTGGTTCCGATTGAACCCCAAGTTTTGGTTATGGTTTCGGAGATGTTAAAGGGTCGGTGATTTCTTCAAGCAACTCATTTGTACTTCTGCTGTTATTCAGTCCATCGTTGCTCTTTCTTTTGACTCGTGAAACGGATATAGTTAAAAAAAATAAGATTTTCTTAAAATCAGGAATCGTACTATGGCAGGGAGGCCTAGAGCTTCGTCTCGAATTGTCGGGAATGATGAAATTTTAAGCCCTGTCCAAATCCGCAATAAAGTGTGGAGACTAACAAGTTTGGAGACAGCTACTAACACTGTGGAAAAAGCTACGAAATGGCTTGCGCTGTGACGGCTCTTCAGAAATTCATGTATCTGTCCACGGTTTGGTGAAGAATGTAAGCTGGTCCGTTATTCCCAAGGAATTGATCAGAAACGCTGGAAATGTTGTAAGTGCGAATTCACTAAAAGTATTCGATTTTCTTCGTTTCCAGGAAAAAGCCATTTCTCTTTGAAGAAGTTAGCCGTAATGGCGTACTGCTGGACGAAAGATTATTCTCAGAAACTTATTCACCACGAAGTTGTTGTTGGAAAAAATCTATCGTAGATTGGTGCAATTTCTGTAGAGAGGAGTGCGACAATTACCTGCGTCGCAATGTGGAACCCATTGGAGGATTTGATGACAATGATGAGCCCATTATTGTGGAAATTGGTGAAACGTATTTCTTCCACAGAAAATACAACAGAGGACGGTACAAGAGAGGATACTGTGTTTTCGGTGGTTCTCAAACTGTGGTCCGTGGCTAGGTCCAGGAAAGTGCTTCTTGTTGGAGGTCCGAAATCGCAAAGCCAGGACTCTTCAGCTCTTGATTACGCAGCACATCCTGCCTGGGACTCCCATCATTTCAGACGGATGGCCAGCTTACGCAGACATTGATAATTTCAGCAATAGAATTTACACTCATTCCGTTGTGATCCATAGCAACAATTTTGTTAATCCACTGGATCCTACCATTTACTCACAGAATGTGGAAAACTTGTGGATGCGTTTGAAGAGAAAGCTACGACGCCAGTCGGAACACGAAGAGGACTTTTCGACTGTTAAATGCGTGAATTTATGTTTAGGACACTATTCACAGATAGAACAATATTTGGCAATTTTCTAGTTACAATTTCGCAAAATTACCCTTGAAAAAAGGAAATTACAATGCATTATTAAACTGACCTGTTTTCTCCAGCGTATTCCTACAACCCTCTTCGATTACTGCATACTGCTGAATCGCTTCGTTGTGTATTCTTCCGCCGGTAACTTGCAGTTCTCAACGACGCTTCCATTCACAAGACTCAACCTTCACGCCGTCGCCGCTCCATCATCTTAGGCCTTCGCACTCGCTGGTAAGTTCTACGGAAAAATATTTCCTTTCATATAAAAATACTATATTTTTGAATATTTCCCCATTATTTTGCATGCTTAAAATATTGTACGTCGCACTTTTCCCTCCCAGTTAAATTTTTCGTACCAGGAAATTCTGTAGACCTTTCCTTATTTCTCGCTGGACGGCCACTAATTGGAAGAAATATCGAAAAGTTTCCATAATATAGCATTTCACAGTTTTTCAACTGTGCACCTGTTATAGAACTCCATAAATACAGTTTATAATGTATATTATCTCATTGTCTCCTCAAAAGACGTTGTCTGCATAGTTATAGCATTCCTCACATGCAGCTCAACGGCCCTTAATCTGACGAAGACTAAAAATTCATGTTAAGAAAAAAATCGCTATCCCTGCAGTACTTATATAAACAATAAAAAGATTTTACTAATTTTCCATAAATATGGCGCAATGAATTAAATTTTTCAATTTAATACATTGCGTTATCTTGCCAAACTGGCGATCGTAGCATCAACGGTAAAATATTCCATTTTTTCAAGCACTGTTTTATATTCTATAATTGTTGCAACAAATTATGGAATTCATAAAACATTTATATTTTATTTTTAAGAGGTTTTAAACATTTCTGGGAGGATTTAAGCCCTCAAAAGCTCCTTCTGTCTACGGACCTATTCGGCGAATCAGGTTGTTCTAAACGTATATAGCGAAACAGAGGAAGATATGACGCGGCAATGAAAGATGGAACAGATGGTATTATCATACATATCACGTGGTGGTCTTCGTTAACAGAGGAGACTGAAATTCATTTAGAAGCCGAATATTCTCAACTAGTACAGTTTCATGTTGGTATTGTACATACTGAGCTAGTCAGAGTGTAGCAAACAGCGTTGTTTTCAATTTTCTCAATTGTTGCAATTGCAAATTTTAAGGGGGCTGAAACTTGTTGGCTAGATTTAAACATAGAATCACAATTCTATTTATATTAACATTAATACATCTAAAAATTGTATAATAAGTATAATAATTTTCTAATGCTGGTATATCGCAAATGCGAATTCCAAGAAATCTACACATACAAGAGATTAAAAGTGAAAAAATGTTAAACATCAAACAAGGATCTTCGCTCTTTCCACGTTTATAAGTGAGTCACGGAAAAATTCTCATTGGCCGTCACCGGGAGTCGAACACAGGGTCTTCCATTTAGGCGCCGGATATGCTTCCGCTACACCACAGCGGCCTCGAATTCCTCCAGACTCGCACACGCTAACTGCCAAGCCAAGTTGGCAGGTTGCTTCTTGGAGCCCCGCACAATACTGGGGATTCACCAAAGATGTATTGTAGGTTTTTATTGCGGAAGTAGTCTGAGTCGTCAGTACTTGAAAAATCGCTCCTTCAGCTAGGACTGTTTAAAGTGAAGGATGATCGTAATTTCAGATTGAAGTTCATGGGATGTTTCTTTTTATATTATTGTTATTATTATTATATATATTTCATCATTTCTTTAATGCTTTTTAGCACGTCTTTTGTAAAAAAAGATCATTGCTTATGTTATCGGTTTGTCCGTCTGTAGACACCATATCTCTGCAACTATAAGTCCGATTTGAAAAATTCTTTTTGCGTCAGGAAGCTTGAAAAATGCGAATGATAATCCTTTATTTCGATTTTTACGATGAAAAATTTCGCCACTCGATGGTGTAAATGAAGATGATGTCGAATTTAAATATCCATTTTATTCCACATTTCCTTCTAAACATCTGATGAAAAAAATGATTTTGATTCCATTTATGTGAAGAGTATTTAAGATGTAGTCACGTTTTCAAATTACGCGTAGATTTTCTGCTAGGGGTCGTAAAAGAAAATGACGTTTTCCCCGATATCTCTCATAAAACTCCGATTCAAAAAATGTGTACTTCAACGGTTACAGCTCCTGATGAAAAATATTTTGCATATATTTTTTAATTTTGGTAAAGAATCCTTTGGCCACCAGGGGTCGTAAGAATTAATTTTATTTTTCTTTCTGATGTATTTGTCATAACATCTTAGCTAATAAAATTTCGGTTAAAAAACGTTTTTCGTGGACCGATGCCACTCACGTTGATAAACGTTTTTGGAATTTTTTTATCATTTACCCAAGATTACGCCTCATCTGCTTGGCAGTAAAACTCTGGCCGTTTGCCGTCAGAACGACACTGCAGACGCCGCGGCAAACTCGTTGACAGCCTTAAAATTTGCTGCCGTGTACTCTTAGCCAGAGTTTTAAAACTTACTCTGGTACTGGTGTTGAAAGTTACCACGAACAGGGTCCACATCCTTACCCGTCATAGGCTCCGTAGAAGCCCAGAACTTGCCACGTATTGCCACAGTTCCAGGGTGCAGGCGAACCTGCGCACCAGCAACACCGACAGCCCGGACTCCACAGAGCGGAGCCGAGATTATCCTGGCAGCCCTTCTCTCGTCACAGCTTCTCCTACTACGTCGATCCTTATCTCTGACGGAGCAAACCAATCAGCGTCCGTCCTTCATGATAGGGAATATCGTCCTCCTCCTGATGCCTATTGCTCTTCTTCTTCTACGCTTCAACTCTCTGACTCCACCACCCCTCCTGGTGGTGAGGCTATGACGTTCGTTCCTGATGCTACCGATGACGTAATGGATATCTCTGAGGGCGTTGCTTCTCTGCCCTCGGTAGCCTTGCCCAGCGTTGTGTCAGCTCCTTCATCCAGCGCTGCACCTCTGCCTTCCAATGGAGGATTGCCTTCCCGCTCTTATTCTAGCGTTACCTCAGGTGCGTCCCTACCGACGCAATCGACTCGCCTTCCCCTTGCAGATGCCCATGTCCAGATACATGGTGACTCACTTCAATTGGACGTTCCGCACTTCTCACCCGCTCGCAGGAACTTCACTCCACCCGCGAGTTGGGAGTGTGCCTAGATGCTCTTCCGAATACACCGCTGAAAGTCTATTGTGATACGCTCCTTGCTTTTCTTCCAGCCGGAGCCATTACTCACCTCACCCGCCGGCCGCGGACGGTGATTGTTTATTTCACATCCAAAGAGCATGCAGACACGCTTCTAAACTTTGGTCTTGACCTGGGAGACCACCACCTGGAAGCTGAACCGATTTCCAGGCGCCCTGTTCAGGTCTCCTTGCATCCGGTGCCCCCGAAATCTCGGATGCGATGATATGTACTGCACTTAGTAAGTGTGGTAAGATTGTTGGTCCTGTTATCACACATTCAGCTGCGCCCAAGGATCCTGCAAATAAGAATGTTCGTAGTTTTCGCCGGAGTGTTCGACTCATCTTTCCATCAGAGGAGCATCTCCGTAAGTTCCCACGGATCCTAAACGTCCGATGTGGGCAGCTCTCCTACAGAATTGACATGCTAACATCAGAACACTGTGCTAATTGCAAAGAACTTGGGCATCAGCGTGCTCGATGCCCCAACAACCAGTATCCAGCTCCCACGGCTTCTACAGTGCCTACCGCCTCTAAGCAGCTTCCTGCTACATCTCGCTCTCGACCTGCACCGTCTTCAAATGTGCCAACTGCCCCAGGGCCGAGTTACACAAAAAGTACATCTACAGCCTCTCGTCCACGAGCGTCTTTTGATGCTGATCTCACCTCCCACCTTCAATTTCCAGTGCTCACCTCACCTATTACTCCTCATCCCGTGGCAACATCGGGAGACTTCGCCGCTGGTTTCCCACCAGTCTTCACTGTTGGTGTCTCCGAGTGTGACGGCGGTGCCGATAACTCCTCTGACTCTGCGTCAGCTTCCCGAGCATCGTCGCTCCCTGGAAAACGAATTTCTGGCACTCGTACAGGTACCCGACGTAAGAGGAAGAAGAAGAAATCTTCCTCTGCGGATGGGCAACCATTCCGTACTACCAAATCTTCAGGAGATATCTCTCCCTCTCCTGCGCCAACAGAAATTGAAAGGGACACTGATGATGATGGGTCTCCGCCTTCGTTTGAGGTCTTTTCAAGTGTTCTCTCCAAATGTGGTGCTCCTTCAGAACCTCTCAATCTTGGAGATTACTATCAGTTTTGCACACACACCACGAACCTGGAGTCGACGTATGACTACCTCCGAGAGCGCGAAGACATTCTTCCCGCGCTGCTCCTGCAAGCCGGATGCATTGCTAAGTACCTTCGTGGGTTTGTTCATGACCCCCTGCACCACTCATGGACCATTGGCTGCGTAAACCGATTACAACAACTCCTGAAAGTTGCTCCGCGACTCCTCCAACCAACGACTGACCAGTCCATTCAAGGTCACGACCCTTAATTGCAGAGGGTTCGCTAGCCCCCTAGCGAATGCTCTTGTAATGGAAGACCTCTCGCCCCTCGGGGCCGATCTGTTACTACTACAAGAAACAAACTGCCATTCCTCCACTCTGTTTACTCGCTGGCGTGCTAGCGCTTATGTGTTCCATCATGCTTTCCGCTACTCATCTCACGGTGGACTTGCTATCGGAATACATCAACATTTCCGATCCACCCTCACTGCACTCTCAGTGCAGAACTTATGCCGAGATTTACTCCAGCAAGTCTCCTTCACAGTTGGCGGAGCTCGTTTTCACATCTTTAATGTGTATATTCCATGCACCTCTATTCATTTATCCATCTTGTTCACCAAACTCCGTAAAGCTCTCTCGAAAGTCTCACCTTCGGATCGTGTGCTCTTGGGTGGAGACTTCAATTGCACCCTTGACCCGGCTCTGGATCGCTCTCCTTCGTCACGAGAGCGTCGGACGGATCTCGTCGCACTACTCCATGACCTTGTTGCTGATTTCTCCTTCACCGATGCTTATAGGCGCCTTCATCCACAAGAGACCTCACACACGTGGCGCTCGCCTGGGAGTCAGCTTCCATCAACTGCACGCTTGGATCGGGTTTACGTTTCCACACCGCTTCTTGCGTCTATTACCGAGTTGCAACATCAACCTACTGCTTCCTCAGACCACTGCACGGTCACCCTCACAGTGTTTGTTGCGGCGTCACTCCCTCGGACTGTACGTCCGTGGACATTTGACTCCAATCTCCTCACTGATCCTGAATTTTGTGCCTCTGTCCGTTCTTTTCTCGCTGCTCGTCGCGCAGGGTTGCATTCCGCACCCTGTACCTTGACGTATTGGCTTCGTGTCAAGCATCAGCTCCTCTTACATATCAAGCAACTTTCCTTCACCATGAAGACTTCTAGTCAGATGCGCCTCGATCACGCCAGGCAGATGCTCACACTGATTGGGTTATCAGATCCGCTTTTTCCAGCATATCAGGCGGAGCTCCAGGCTTTGCTGAAACCTCTTGCGCAGCAAGCACTTTTACGTCTGCGCATTAAACATCTCAATCCGGAGGAATGCACCTATGATTTTCTAACATCAATGGAATCTGCACGTAAGTCTTCTACCTCGCTTCGTCATCTTCGCCTCCCCTCTGGCGAAATCACATCCGATTCGGCAGCGATTTGCTCTCACGTTCGTCAGTTCTATACCACCAAGTTCAGTGAAACTCCTCCCCCTTCTCCCTCTGCTCTCCCCCATCTTCTCAATAACCTACCTCAAGTTCCGTCTCATCTTGCTCACACCCTGTCTCTTGCACATACATCCACGGAGGTGTCCGACACCTTCTCTTCCCTTAACCCCCATGCCGCTCCGGGTCCGGACGGCCTCTCTTTTCCTTTTTACCGTGCGTTCTTGCCTCTTTTGTTGCCTTTTCTCCTCTCCGCTTTTTCTGCTGCATTTAACTGCTCCCCCCTCCCGAGGAGTTTCACGGACGCACATGTGGTCCTCTTTCCCAAGAGGGGTGACCCTCTTGACTTGGGAAATTGGCGCCCCATTTCTCTTCTCAATCAAGATTATAAACTCTATACTAAGCTTCTTTCCCGTCGACTAAACTCTATCCTCCCTCACATCCTTGCTGACTCCCAAACCTATACTGTTCCTGGCCGTTCTCTTTCCTCCAATGTTCAACTTCTTCGCGATCTCATTCATCTTGCCAAGACTCATTCTGAACCTCTTGCTCTCCTTTCCTTAGACCTCCGTTCCGCTTTCGATAATATCTCACACGCCTATTTAACACAAACCCTGCTACACTTTGGCTTTCCTCCACAATTTGTCTCCGTTCTTCTCTCCCTCTACCGGGACGCCGTTTTCCATGTTAAGACGGCATCTTTTCTCACAGCACATGTTCCCTTCAAGCGGGGAGTTCGTCAGGGCTGCCCGCTTTCTGGTCAACTGTTTGCGATTGCCGTCGAGCCTTTTCTAAGCTCTCTGCAAACATCTCTTCTAGCACAACTTCCACCACCAGTTGCCAGCTCACGGCATCACTCAGTCATTTACTCTGCTTATGCAGATGACATCACCTTCTGCATTCGTAGTGACTCACAGTTCCAACTGCTTCGTCGTTTGTTCTCCGCATATGCTTCATGTTTTGCAGCTGAACTGAATACGTCTAAGAGCACTGGATTGTGGTGCGGGTCGTGGTCCAATCGCTTGGATGCTCCATGGGGGCCACATGGTCATCCACTACCCAACGCTTCCTGGGTGTGCACTTAGGCGCACCACAAGCTACATCCAGTGCAACTCGCTCGGAACTCCATCCTCGCCTCCTCCGCACAGCTGCATTCTGGTGTCGTGCGCAGTTCTGTACGTCCTACTACCAGCGAGCAAATCTCACCAGGACATACCTTCTGTCCATCTGCAAGCATTCTTGGATTGCATCTACGACCCCGCTTTTCTGTCTCCAGGAGGTTACACGCTGCCTTACTCGAGTAATGTGGGCGGGTCATCACTGGATTAACGTCCACAAGCTCTGTGCTCCTCCCTCCTATGGTGGTGCTGGCCTACCTGATGTCCCGCTGTGCTACAAAGCAAGCCGAGTGATCAACTTCATTCACCTTTTCACGGCTCCAGTGGCTTCCGCAGTTCAGGTACGTGACGTTCTTGCCTCCTTGCGTAACCCACATTTTTCCTTTCTTTCTTTACTTCTCATGGATTGCTGTCCTTTCCCCCCTCCAAACTTCCACCTGCATATTCTGAAGCCCTCATTCACCTTCGCTCTCTCCCCCTCATTCGCTCCCCTCCCTCTTCAACTCTAGAGCTTCTTTCTGAACCCCTCTTCTTCAACTCCCTTGTTCATCCCCCCATCTCCCCTGTTTTTTATTCCCCTCTTGGCTCCGAGCAGGTGTAGTAACTGTACAAGACCTCACTAACTCGGATATGTCCTGGCGCCCTTTCTCTGGCCTCCCCCTGCTATTCTCTCATCCCCATCCGCCCATTTGGTCTATGACTCTCTGCTAACTGCCCTTCTTTCGCTTTTCCCTGATCTTGTCTCCCCCACCGGTCTCGTCTCTGTCTTTTCTGCCCCTCTTCCGCTGCCGTTTTTCCTCCGACTCACAAACTCGGTTCTTCCTCTCTCCTCTCTCTCTTCTAAATCTCTTTATCGTTTTCTAGTGCACCTTGCCACCCCTTCACCGCTTTCTATTCTGGAGGTTCGCCCTGCTTCTCTTCCTCTTGTCTATGCCGCTGCCCGCTCACCCTTATCTGCCCCTCTTGAAATTAATACCCACTGGCTCTTTTTGCATAATCGCCTCCCTGTTCCGTATTTTCTCTTTCGCATGTCTCTTCTCTCCTCCCCTCTCTGCTCCTTCTGCGCACAGGAGGCAGACGTTTCTCACGTCTACCTTTACTGTCCCATCCTGATGCCTCTCCTCCACCAGGCTTTCCGGATTGCCAGTCGCTCTTGTTCTCAAGATCTTCCGTTCACTGCCTACAGACATCTTCTTCTGCGGGCTCATCCACCTACATCTCTTCCTTCAGTATGTGCCTATCTTTTCGTGCTGGTTAAACACGTTATTTACGTATACCTTCAACAACTCGGCAGCATTTCCTCGCCGGTCTCTTTACACCAGGCCAGCGCAGCACTTTTGTGCCATTTTCAAGATCGTTTGCTTTCTCGACTCCGCCTGGAGTACCAGTCGGCTTCTTCCAGTCGTCGAGAAGCCACCTTCTATGCTACCTGGGCGCCGGCCGCTCCATGGTTTGCGATTGATTCTGGACTGCTACACCTATCAGTACCCTAGGACATTCTACACCTCCTTTGCTGAGTTCCGTGGCACCCTGGTGGCCCTCCTCCACTCTACGACTCGTGCAATCCACGCTACCGTTGAATTGTGAATGCTAATGCCATCTCAGTGTATTTTCATGCTTACTCGTGTACATTACTTACTTTCACCCCGCCTGTATTATGTTGCTTTGGTGCCCTCGTTAAATAACTTGCACAATTGTGCACGCTGTGTTTTTATCTCATGTATGTAATGTTTTACCTTCACGGCGGTGTTTGTGCTGTTCTTTTTCTAATTGTGTACTATTGTTTCGCCTGTGTTATCCTGTAAATCATGCCCAGCCAATGTCATGTGACACGATGTGTTTCTCTCTGTCACTTCTGCAATTTTTATTCAATAAGCTTTGCTTGCAGCATTTGTTATTCATCCCCATTGTCATTGCAGTGTATATACCATCATGTTTTTAACAGTTTTGTATTATTTCCCAGTGAGACGCCCAATACTGTACGTCTCCCTCTTATGTTTTCTTATGATAAATTAGAATAAAGCGATTTTGAAACCTTCCGAGTCAGCGGCGACGTGGGTGGCTAAATGGTCGTAGCGCGTCCAAGCGCAAGTGCGACGTGCTACGATAGCCTATCGGAGGGTGGCATGTCGTATGTTGGTTTCCCTTTGGAAAACCCCCACGCCCTGACCATAAACAGCCGTGGAGGAAGACTGCTGCCCCCTTGCCTTGACCAGGACGGCAGGTGCAGTCATATCCGTCCCTTCCCATTGACCGGGGTCATTGGGAAGATCCTGAAATAAAATCGTGCACTGGGTCAGTGGGAACAAAATTCTTTTCCATCGCACCGAAACACTGGACAACAGATTTTTCTCGGGTCGTAGCAGCACTAAATCACTCAATAACTCTGTTATTAAAATCATTATCTTCAATTATCAATTAAATAATTATAAATATCACTGTCATCATTGCATTCTATATCATTTAGATCTTTCACTAATAGCAATTTTCTCTTCCATAATCTCAATAATAATAGAAATATATTTACTGTGCTCAGTACCTTCAACACTGGAGGTAACCCTTTCTTCACTTCACATCTCCCTACCTCCCAAAAGACTCCTCCAAAGTCTTTGCCCGCCCAAGGCAAGCGCTCCTGACCTTATTGTTCGCTCTCTCTCTTTCGTTGTAACAAGCCGCAGTCTCATTCAAATTTTTGTCTTCGTATGAGACCCCCAAATCATGAGGGCTGGGAGAAGGGAGCGCCCTAATATGCTCTCGCACGACATCCCATCTCCCATACACGAACTTTGTTGCAACACTGTTCACCACGCCCAAAATAAACACCTGGACATGGTACACTGATGTTTACACACACTCCCACCACGGCCCAACAAGCAGCACCAGACAATCCCCCGAGTCATACAGATCCTCCGAAGACCTCGAAAGGACCCGCACACAAAGAGCCGGCGAAGTCACCTACAACGGCGGGTGCAGCCCGAAAGTACACCCGGAACATCCATGTAGGCGGACAAATGTCCCCTTCAGAGGTAACCAAGTGACAGCGACCCGGACGGGAGACTGTCAGAGAGGACACCGGGCCGACGGGTGCACCATGGCACTCACACGACCCATGGCAGGTGCCTCACCGGCCTACTTCCACACGGAACCAACACCCTCCCTTCAGATACAATCCATTCATACGACATCAAAAGAGAAAGGGCAGAGACAGAACCAAAACACTCACTCCCCCTGACTCACACAGGCGCCTGCCGTCTCGGTCAGCGACCAGCACCGCCGACCACGAACGGAGAGAATCAGATTAAACCGCCGATGAAGCTGTCAGAGGTTAACCTCCACACCCTTCATCAAACACAAGTCACAAAAACATAGCACTAGAAAAAGCCCAACACTCCCAGAGATATCCCTCGGGCTTCAAGGGCCGAAACTAAGGGGGTTATTTACCCCAATGAAAGGTGTAGTTGTTCTTGGTCCCGGTAACAATCCGAGGCCAAGTCCCCCACCGATACCTAAAGGCTCCGTCGGTCAAAGTGCGGGCGTCCACTCTCGCACAGTCTCGGAGCTCACACTTGACTTGAAGGATAACCGTTGTCGGAGAGAAGCCCGAGTTAGCCGTCCGGGAATGCAGAACCCTGTTCCTCTCTCTCCACATCTTATAACAGACGTCGGTTATAATCTTCCTCCAGACCTCCCTGCCCGCCGCCGGGGCAGCATGTAGATAAAACACATTAGCCGGGTGAAAATGGAGGGCGTCAAGCCTTTTGTGCCAAGCCCACGTCCAGATTCCCTGCCAAAACTTGTGCGCCAAGGGGCAGTCCCAAAAGAGATGAATCCTGTCCTCAATGCCCGCGCACGAAAGGCATCTATCGGAAGAGATGCCATCCCACCGAAACTGCCTACTCCTGGTTGGAAGGACATTGTGGGCCAACCGCCACCTAAAGTCCCGTTTCTTGCAGTCCACACCCGTCGAGTGAATGCTCATCCAAGCCTCTCTCATACAGAAGTTCCTAGGAACGTGGAAATCTTTGACGACGTATTCCCTAGGCCTAGGGAGAAGGTCAATGTACATCTGCTGCGTGTTCTTCCTGGCGCGGTCAGCTTTCGCAAAGTCCTGCAGGCGACCTCAGAGCTGGTAAGACCTATGCATCCTCTCGCGCCGGGGCCAACAAATCTGTGGTCGGGAACGTATTTGGACGAGTCCCACCCCGTGAAATAGGAGGCCAAAAGTCCACACGGGTGTTCGGTGACCAGGGCTCCCTTCACACTCTAAACTGGAGTGCACTGAGCCATGTCGGAAGGTGCTTGACTTCCAAACCCCCTCGGACCTGGGACAATATAGGACCGCCCGAGCCACCTCTTCTGTCTTCTTCCCGGCCCAAATGAAGCCAAAGACCGCTCTCTCCATCTGCTTCATGAGACTTCCGGGTGGGGACTCAATTTCCCCGGCAACAGCGCATTTCGAAACCAGAAGCGCATTAGCTAACTTGGCCCGATTCACTCTAGAAATGCCCACCTCCTTCCACCGTTCTTGCCCCTTCTTCATTTCCGCCAGAACTTTACCCCAGGTGCTCACGTGGACCCCTTTCTTAGAAAACTGGATACCGAGTATCCAAACGGGCCCATGGGTCACAGTTAAACCTGTAACCGCTGAACTCTCCCATTTGCCCCAGAGCATAATACTCCACTTCTTCTCATTGAGACTGGCACCGGTCGCAATGCAGTACTCAGCGAAAGCATCACGCATCGCGTTCAAGCTCCGTTCCGAGTTGACGAAGAAGGAAACATCAACTGCGTACGCAAGGTACTTTAACGACTCCCTCCTCCCCGGGACCGGAAAACCCCTAACACTATCCTTCCCAGCAACTCTTCTCAAAAGGGTCTCCAAGACCAAAACAAACAAAAGGCTCCCTCACTCCTCTTTGAACCTCAAAGAGGGGGGGGAGAGACGACCGGCAATAATGACTTTCCCGGAGAGATCTCTGTACAACGCCCCAATCGCCCTTCGGACAAATACTCCGAAGCCGTAGGCTTCCTTCGCAGTCTCCTTCAAATTTGAAGAACGTAGAACGTCGCGGACGTTTTGTTAGACTTCTTAGAGAATTTCAATACAGTATGAAAAAAATCAAAAGTTTAATAAATATTTATTAATTGTTTGTAAGATTATAGTGCAAACAATAAACATCTGTTATTGTTGATCAAGTCATTCGTCATTTTCTTGTAGGACTTCCGTCCACAGTGAGTAGAATTTAGGTCCCAGCCACCTACAGCAAGATTTTGGGCAGGACACAGAAACGGAAGGAATGAGAGCAAGTCTAGCGACTTGACAGTGCAGTTTGTAGTGAGATTTTCGTACAGTAGATGGCGCCACCGTACAAGTATGATATTGCTCATTAAAGGCTGAGGGAATTTCAGGGGAGCATAGGAAATGATACCCATTTAACCAGTGGGTCCAGCCTGGGGGCCGTCACTTAACGTGCTCGTCCGATGCACGTGGGATATTCAGCGATTGTTAGTAAATCACTCCATCTCCGGAAGACCTTGCCTCGATAGTCTGAATAGCTAACTACTAAGCCATCCGCGGCTTCCGTTTTTGTTGATACTCTAATAAATTTACATGTTTAATAACATATTTTTTAAAATATATACTTCAGTGACGGCCATTTAAATGATCTTAATAGACATCACCTATGAACATCGTATATTTTCAGGGATAACCTCATGCTTCATGACGTAAAAGGTTGTCAAAATGTCTATCGTACCATGTTACCAATCATGTGATTAGGAAGACGCCCTGTGATAGGCAGAAACAGAAAGAACATCCGTAGTGTGTAGTATTAATAGGAAATGTTCATATTGCCATGCTCTGGCAATGTGCGGAAGATAAAACACATTGTGTGCAGCATTGTTAGAATGCAGCGATACTGAGTATCTCCAAGTACGGAAAAACACAGAACAGGCAACATCATTAACAACAAGCATGGGTGTAGACCCTGAGGAGTCTGACTCGAGAAGAGACCAGACAACGATAATCTATTTAAATATTGCGTAATCTGTTAAGCTCCCTGCAGAATTACGTGGAAAAAAGTTAATAGCAAATTCTGAAGAACACATTGTTTTCTCTGTCTTCAAAAACCAACACTTGGACAACCAAGACTTGGCATATCTGAGAGAGGGGGACGCCATTGTGCTTGATCACGGCGACCCCTCTCCCGGCACGAAATTTTGTTGCCCGGCAACAACAACACACTCGCTTCGCCGAATCACATACACAATGTGTTTCACTCACACCCCGATGCACCAACCACGGTTCCACAGTCAGCACATCCAGACCCCCGAATCACACTGGCCTGCCGAAGAACTCGAACAGGCCACAGTTCACTTTGCAGACAGGGACACCAAGAATGACGAGGCAGGCCGTAGACCACCCCAAATCACTCAAGTAGGAGAAGGCTTTCCTTCACAGGTGCCCTGTAATGACGTCCCAACCGAAACATCACCTGAAGGGTAGCCGAGCAGTCCGCGTGGCACAAAGACCAGCTTTCGACCAACCAATGGCTCCCAAACCTGCACACAACTACGCAGAACCGACACACCACAAACAGCAATCACACGCCACCCACCCAAAAAGCAAACACACACAGGCAAACCACACCCGGAAAGGCAAAGTGAGGAAAGAACACAGCGAAACACAAAGACCCCCCCCCCGATTCACACACACAGTCGACCAGCCGCCCCCAAAGCCAGCACCTCTGGGGGAGATTGGTATGGTACACAAACAGGCACCCGGCAGGGAGGAAGAAGGGTCACTCCATCCCGGAATCTAGAAAAGAAACATTCCAAATATTAAAACACAAAACAAAGTTCAACAAAAACATAAGAAACCAAGGATCCGGAAATGCAGGATTACAAGCCGAAAAGGTGGGGAGACTAAGTTCCCCAATGGAAAAAACTGTTTTCCTTCGTTCCAGTAAAAGGTTTGGGCCAGAAGACCCACCGGTACTTAAAGGCACGGTTTGAAAGACTGCGGGCATTCAACTCAACTCTATTCCTAAGCTGGCATTTGACGTGTCAGGCCATTTTCATAGGGTTGAATCCCGCATTTCGGTAATTACTATGAACAACTCTGTTCCCTTCTCTCCAGGTTTTGTAAGTGGTCCAGTGATGATCAACCTCCAGATACCCCGCCCAGTCTTGGGACCGCTGTACTGGTAAAAGACATTCTGATACTTGAGTCGCTGCGGGCAACCTGCACAGGTCCAAACAAGCTTCCGCACCTGCACGCCCATGGGAAAACTCCAGAACAAGTGGTACTGGTCTTCAATGAAATTGCACGAGGCGCACTTGTCGGTGATATCATTACTCCACCTGTACTGCCTCTTCCTAGTCGGAAGGACATCTTGAGCCAGATGAAATTAAAAATTCCGCTTCTTACAGTCACCACCAGCAGCGAGCACGCTCGTCCACACCTCCTTCCTGTTGATGTTGACGACACTAAACTCAATAACCTGCTCCCTAGGCCTAGGGAGAAGGTGCAGATACATTTGCTTCAAATTCAGCTTATTCCGGTTAGCCTCCGCGAGACTCTGAATGTGCCCATCAACCTTATAGTGCCTGTGAGATGTCTCTCTATGCGGCCCCATAAATCGGAAGCCAGGTAAGAATTTCTCAGCAGACAATCCTGTCGAATACGCAATAAAGTTCCTACAAAGCTGCGAGGAGTTCAGAACTTCCTTCACACTCCTAAACTGCAGTGCACTGAACCAGGAGGAGAGGTGTTTAACATCCAAACCACCATCCTCCTTCGGGCAGCACAGGACCGCTCCGGCAACAGACTCAACTTGCTTACCGGGCCAAATAAAAGCGAAAATTTCTCTTTCCAGAAGCCACATGAGATTCCGAGGGGAAAACCAAGTTCTCCGACAAAACCACATTTCGAGACCAGGAGAGCGTTAGCTAATTTAACTCTGTTAATCACCGAAATGTCAAAACTTGGCCACCTTTCCTTCTTCTCCTTAATAGCGAAGAGGATGTCCCTCCAAGTCTTCAAATGGACACCGTCTCTATCAAAAAGAATACGGAGTATCCTGACGGGTCCATCCGTCACCGCCAGTCCTCGGACCCCTGCGGGATCCCACCTGCCCCAAAGAAACAGGTTCGACTTATCCTCATTAAGCATGGCCCCGGTGGCACCGCAGTATCCCGCGAAGACTTCCCGGACCTGCTTAAGACTCACTTCCGAGTCAAAAAAGAAAGTGACGTCGTCAGCGCAAGCAAGATACTTTAGGGACCCCGCACAGCCAGGTACGGGGATCCCCTGAATGCTAGGATGAGCCTGAACCTTCCCTAAAAAGATCTCAATGACCAAGACAAACAACAACAGGGAGAGCGGGCAGCCTTGTCTCACACCTCTTCTCACCTCAAAGAGGTGAGAAAGACGGCCTGAAATAATGACGCTTCCGTTGAGGTCCCTGTACAAAGAGTCCACCGCTCTTCGGAAAAACTCTCCGAATCCGTGTGCCTCCAGCAGCTTTCTAACAAACTCGTGAGAAACACGGTTAAAGGCCTTACTCTTATCCGCAGAAAATATTCCCAACTTAACACCCCTGTGTCTGATACAGGCAATCATGTCCCTCACACACCGAATATTATGGTACATCCGCCTACCACGGATACTACACGTCTGCCCAACGACAACTAACTTCTCCTCCACCCGCGAAAGTCTCGCATTGACGATCACCGCCATGATCTTATAGTCAATGGTACACAGAGACACGGGTCTCCATCCAGCAAGCTCACGAGCAGGATCGTCAGGGGTTTTAGAAAGAAGAGTCACAACACTACTCCTCATGGACTTAGTCAAATTTCGTTTATCAGCAATGTTGTTACAAATGCTACATAACCAGGGGACAAAAATATTGACAAATTTCTTGTAAAATTCGGCCAGAAGCCCGTCAATACCCTGCGACTTTCTGGGCTTGAAGTTCAGGATCGCCCACCTGACTTCAGTTTTGGTGAATTCACCTTCCGACAACTCCCTATCTTCATCAGAAATACTCGCAGTACCCTGCTTCCAAGACCTCAGGCTGCACTTCCGCTTTGCCAAATAACCTGCCATAAAAGTCAGCCGCCGCCTGCAGGATATCGGAAAGATCTCGGACCTCTCTACCGTCAATGCCAAGGCATTGAAGGTTCTCCCTAACCCTCTCGTTCTCGACTTTAAGTTAGATGAAGTCAATATCACTTTCCTGCCGAAGCACTTCCAAGACCCCAGTCAACTTGACCGCCGAGCCTTCCTTCCGATAGAAGTGACTAATTTCACTCCTGATATTAGTAATCAGAGAGGAATTACACCCATCTTTATCACTTCGAATCGCCGCATTTTTGATGTTCATCAAAATCATGTGACGCCTTCTCTTCGACTTGGCCAACTGTCCACCATTCTGAGAAAGGAAATCTTTCACCTCCTCCTTCGTCTGTTCCCACACACCGCACTTATCGTCAGTGATCGTGTCCGCGCCCGCGTTCAGGATCGAGCGAAGGTGCACTAGCGCATCTTCATCGTCTAACATAGAGATGTTCAAACGCCACGGTGTAGCACCTCTCTCTCTCGGAAACGGCACACACACGTCCATCAGGACTGCAGAGTGGTCCGAAACATACAACAGTGGATAGTTCGGACCAAATATCTCAATCCTGTCAATCTTCGACACAAGAAACATATCCAGGCGGGAGGCGCTGCCTCCTCTAAACCAGGTATAACACGGAATACTGCGGTTAAGTCTCCTCCTGGCATCCCAGAGACCTTGGCCGTCCAGGAGGACCTTAACCACGTTACCATAAGCTTTCGACACCCTACTGGTTCCGGCCCTGTCGAGGTCGCAGTCGGCGACGGCATTAAAATCCTCGCCAATAGTCAACACATCTTCCGAACTTGTGATGAAATGCGGAAGTTCATTATAGAACGACCTCTGCAAATTACCCTTATTAGGAGCGTAAATACACACAAGTTTCATGGAGATATTCCAACTGTGGACGTTAAGAGAGATCACCCGACCTTCCCCGTCCGATTCAAAGTGAGTGATATCTCTTTAAAACTTCTCTTTATAAATTACAGCAACTCCCGTGTAACCAGTACTCCCAAGCGAGTACTTAAATCTGAGACCGGACCTTCTGCGAAAAGCAAAAATCTTTTCCTTATCCTTATGGTGGGTTTCTTGAATCATGAGGAAATCCAGATTATTCTGGCGAAAGAACCCTTCGAGCCAACACTGCTTCTCCTCCCAATTGAGGCCCTGAGCTTTCAAGGAACCAACCCTAATGTTTGTGCCGGAAAAATTAACCCTACCAGAGTCCATACTTACTTAGTCCTGCAAAAAGAAAGAGTTTCAAAGACAAACCCAGAAATAAAACGCAAAACCCATATTCTGAACTTGGAGAGAGAGGAAACGTGACCAAGTTACTTTTCAGTACCAGCCTTCTTAACAACACTTCTAGTCAACCTTTCTTCTCGAAGAACTTGGCCATTCGCTGTTGGGATCACATGTCCCGAGCCATGCAACATTACAGAGGCAGCAGCAGCAAGATCATTAACCGCTTTAAAATTGCCCGCAGTATACTCTTTTCCAGGTCTTTTTTTCTTGTTCTGATACTGACGCTGTAGGTCAGCACAAAGGGACTCAGTATTCTCATTATCTACTTCGGTATCAGTACAAGCCTAAACCTTACCGTTCACAACAGCAGTATATGAGAATTGATTCTCCTCCTCACTCCCGTCGCCGACGTTCAGCGGTCCTGCGGTAGGATCCCAGAACGTTCCGTGGGCCTCCGGCGTTGCCTCAGAGCCGGCAACGACGTGACCGCCGCCCGCAGTTGTGGGAACACTAAGCGTAGGTGAGCCTCCGGGACCCCGAATGGGCTGCTTCTGCCCGTCTGAGGGTGGAGTAGGGCACGCGGCTTCTCTTTCGGGAGGCCGCCCGTCCTGGCTATCCATGGCCGCGGAGTTTACCTCCGTCCCTTGGCCTTGGCCAGAAGGACGGCTGCAGTCATATCCGTTTCTTCCCAATGACTATGGTCCTTGGGGAGACCCGGAAACATGCTATGCACAGGGTCCTCAATGGAAACCAAAGTTCCCCCTATTTCACCAAAACACTGTGCTTCATTATTTCCTTCATTTTGACACTTAGCACTTTCAACACACTCATTATACACTTCACCCTCAATAAGAATATTATTATGACTAAAATCGGGGAATATGTCAACATCGCAGCTATCATTACTTCCGCTTTCACTTAGAACACCCTCCATCACAGAACCGATGTCAGAGAATTCAGACTCACATTCATTGTTCTCTGAGACATCAGTACTTTCCACACTAGAATTCTCTTCTCCATCGCTGGAAAAGTCCCTACTTTCTCCAGGCTCTTTTCGGGCACTACTGGGAGCCTGTTTGTCCTCTTCGATGGAAATAACCCTCGTGCTGGATTCCACTGGAATAGTAGCACCGGAGCCATTAACATCAACCACCCTATTTTCCTCATTTTGCCCATCCACGATGCTTACGATTCCGGGCCTGGATTTGGAAACCTCAAGGTCTTTGACAGACAAATTTCTTGATTTCTTAGTATACCCATCGTCATCAGAAGTTGAAGGGGAGAGACCGCTTTTCCCATCTTCACCGATAGGAAAGGTTTCTCTCTCCTTCGCTGGAACAGAAACATGCTCTTTATTCACATTGTTAGTTACACTGTTCTTACCTGAACTAGCATCATTACCTTCCTCGGGGATCCTGTGAGGTTTTGAGGAGTGCTCCGAGCTGGTAATTTGGTGGGCCTCATCTGTTCTACTCGAGGCCGCAGCCTCCGCAACACATTTTGAGCCCTCCGCCTCACCAGCATGGCACTCCTCCATATCTTCTGGTATTATTTGCGCCTCTGGTCATTTGAACAAAGGCATTGCCCACTGGAAAGAGGAGGCCCTGAAACGAACCGTTGTCATGTGACCAAAATGGTCTGAAATTGATGCAATTTCTCCAAGGTTTTACCGCAGGTGAATACAGTTATTGTTCTTGTGATTAAAGTCTCTTAAAACCCCTTATTTGCATTAAGTTTTCCAGTCAAAACTGCTTTATTCTTGTGTCAATTTTGTAAAAATGTAATCGTGTGTAACATTAAATTTTGTGCAGGGTTTAGATTACTATATCTGTAGCACTTATAAATAACATTTGCTCGCAGTAGTTAAAAAAATGATCACAAATAATAAGCTGAAAATTTGGACTTTGGTCAGAAGAGCCGCAGATGGCTTAGTGGTTAGCGAGTCAGACTATGAATGCAAAGGTTCCCAGGTTCGAACCTGGGCTGATCTTTCAGAGATGGTGTGATTTACTAACAATCGCTGAATACCTCCCGTTCATCGGACGAGCACGTTAAGTGATGGCCCTCAGGCTGGACCCACTGGTTAAATGGGTAGACTTTCCTGTGCTCCCCCCCCCGAATTCTCCCACCCCTCTGTGTGCAACATCGTACTTGTACTGGGCCGCCATCTACTGTACTCTAATCTCACTACAAACTGTTCCGTCAAAATCACTAGACGTGCTCTCATTCCTTCCGTTTCTGTGTCCTACCCAAAAGGCGATCTCGCTGTAGGTGGCTGGGACCTAAACTCTACTCACTCTGAACGGAAGTTCTTCAAGAAAATGGCAAATACTGTGTAGACGGAATGAATCCGACGGATCTAGACTTTGGTCACATGACCGTTCGTTTCATGGCCTGGTAATTTGATGAGCCTAGTTTCCTATTTCTAGGGTTGCTAAAGACCTGGGGTCAGACACTCCCTTCTTAAAATCCTCTACATATGATCATGTTCGGATAAATGGATATCGTTTCTTACACACACACACCCTTAAATTCTCTCACCCTTCTATGAGCAACATCGTTTTTGCACTGTGGCGCCATCTACTGTACTCTAATCTCACTACAAACTGTTCTGTCAAAGTCGCTAGACTTGTTCTCATTCCTTCCGTTTCTGTGTCCTGCCCAAAGGGCGATCTCGCTGTAGGTTACTGGGACCTAAACTCTACTCACTGTGGACGAATGTCTTACAAGAAAATGACTTCTGCACTTTGTGTAATGTTTTCTTCGTGACTGCCGCGGGAAGGACCTGAAGTTCGATCCACTAAATACCCGCGTGCGTCGGTTGGGCACGTTAAGCCGTCGGACCCCGGGTGCTAGCCTCCCGGTAATAAATAAGGGCGTCTTCCTCACCCCTTTTCTACTTCGCTTTCGTGTCATTTTCCCTTCGGGCACTCTAGCCAAAATCTTCTAGCTTCCTTTTTCAAAGGGTTCTTTAAGACCTGCGGTCAGACACTCCCTTCCTAAAATCCTCTACATATGATCATTTTAGAGGAGACGTTCGTGACTGCCAGAGAAATTACCTCAGGTTCGATCCACTAAATGCCCACCGGTAATAAATAAGGGCGTCTTCCTCCCCCTTTTTACTTTGCTTCCGCGTTACTTTCCTATCGGGCAATCTAGCGCAATTTTAGTAGCTTCCTATTTCTAAGGGTTGTTTTAGACCTGGGGTCAGACACTCCCTTCCTAAAATCCTCTACATCTGATCTGATATTTAGAAGAGGGCCGCGGGTGGTCTAGTGGGTAACTTACGTGACGAACGCTCGATCCACTAAATAACCGCCGTGCGTCGGATGGGCACGTTAAGCCGTTGGACCCCGGGTTTTGGCTTCCCGGTAATAAATAAGGGCGTCTTCCTTCCCCTTGCTACTTTGCTTCCGTGTCACTTTCCTATCGGGCGCTCTAGCTCAAATCTCTTATTTTCCTATTTCTGAGGGTTGTTACAGACCTGGGGTCAGACACTCCCTTTCTAAAACCTCTGCATATGATGCCAATAGGAAAGTGACACGGAAGCGAACTAGCAAGGGGGAGGAAGACGCCCTTATTTATTACCGGGGTCGAACTTTCTTATCCGCCTGGAATTTTGACCTTAATATAACCGATTAACAGAGCACCCACGTCATAAACTACAAACGGTGATTTATAAAAGCCTGTTTTGTGGCCCAGTAATAAGGTACTAGACCGTAAATGATTTTAATTTAGCTTTCGGAATTAGTAGACAACGAAAGAAGCGTTTGATTTAAATTATACTTTTTTTAATATGAAGAACTACTGCATACTGAAAAACTTGTACAAGTATATTCTATTTCAGATTCCCACCTAAAACGTAGTTTTTGTTTTTTGTAATGCGCGTATTGTAGTTTGGTTTATAATATTTAATTGATTTTTTTAAGCAGTTTCGTTTACCCAGTTCACGTTGGTGGCAGATAGTTACTTAAGTATACCAATCGTCCCATCCGCCAAAGGTAAACAACAAGCAGTTTATTAGTGCGGAAACTGTGTCATAAATAATCAGCAACTAGTTATACATCATTGAGAGAATGTTTTAAAAAAAGTCACTGATATGCTCATAAAATGAATGTTCGGTTACCAAATACGTGGTCTACCAGATTTCAAAAATTTGTATCCCTGAAGAACTATTTTTAAATTACTAGATGGCGCTACATTCCCCAAGACCTGACGGACGTTAAACTGACTCTCAAAACATTTATTTTTTAAAAATATACAAAAAAATTCGTTTAGTTTTACTTTTCTTTTTAAGGTTTCCAAAACAAAATGTTGGCTAATTCTTTAATCATATCAAATGGAATTATCGGAAAAAAAAGCATCGAAAATTTTATTTCGGAGGTGCAGATAAAAATCGGTAAATGTATACCTTAGCGTCCTAAATTATTTCGTCGGAAATAATTATTTGTGTGAGAAAATTGCGGCGTACAATTTTTTAAGCATGCAAAATAATAATAGGGATAGGTGAAAAAATACAGTATTTGTAGATAAAAGAAAATAATTTTCCGAAGTATTAACCTACGAATACAGTGGTTTGGAACAGCACGTGAGGTAGGCCTGGGGCGACGGCGTCAAGGTGCAGTCCAGTGAATGGAAGCTTTGTTGAGAAGGGCAAGTAACGGGCGGAAGAATACAGAAGGAAGTGGTTGAGCAGAACGTAGTCATCGAAGATTCTTGTTGGAATACGCGGAAGGAAAGAGGTCTGTCTTACGCAGCATTATAGGTTGTTTTTTTTAAAGGGTAATTTTGAGAAAGCGTAAGTACAAAATCGTCAGTCTCCACCCTTCATTTCGGACTTTGTCAGGGCTTAAAATTTCATTATCCGCAACAATACAACAATAAATAGTCCTCCCTGAAATAGCACGATATATGAATTGAAGAAAATCGTTTATTTTGAAAAATATCCGTTTCACGAGGGGGAAATGTGAGCTACGAAGTACAGAATACCAGCAAAACTACAAAGGAAGTACTTGAAGAAATCACCTACCCTTGCGCATCATCCAAACCATAACCAAATCTTTGGTTTCAACAGGAACCAAAACTTGTTCCTCAAAACTTCTGTAGCACATAAATTCATTTATATCTCTTAATTTCTTTCCATTGCGAGACATTGGGAAACGAATAATAACAACATTCCGCAAATATCTTTGTCAAAAAAAAAAAAAAAAGTTTTAATCTACTTGTACTTGCGCACGATTACACGGCGCATCACACTTTTCCGAAAAATACACTCCAACTTCTGTTGTATTCTTCAGTTCACTAGCAACTCCTACTCCGTTCCGACGCACGGAACCATCACGTGGTGGCCGTTAGCAGCGCTTTAACCTCCCGCACCAACTGCTGCAGACCATCGTACTCGAAGGTTAATACTTCGGAAAAATTATTTCCTTTTATCTACAAATACTATATTTTTGCACCTTTCCCTATTATTTTGTTTGCTTAAAAAATGGTACGTCATACTTTTCCCACGCAGTGAAAGTTTTCCAACGAAATAATTTACGACGCTAAAGTACATGATCGCTAAAAATCCCCTGCTTGAGGGTAGCTTTTTTGAATATTTCGGGAACAGACGGTGGAAACCAACTTCTTCGGGGGTTAAAACATATACAAAAGAAAAGGTGGAAGAGTGAGAGAGGGCGAAACTGCCGTTGTGCTTTAAGGAAATTTTAAGAATTTTTAACATTATTTTTTTAAAAAGAAAAACACAATGTTCCGTTTATTTTCCAACTTATGTGTGGAAAATCAATTTTCAAAATTAAATTGTACTTGCAGCGTTTTCATAAATCCTGCGAAGCGCTGTTTTACTCTCCAATAAATCGTATGTGAACCAAATACTTTTGTTTCCTAGAAATTCCAGACTGGGGGAGTCTTTGCTACAATGTATATTAAAACTGCATGTACCATCATTCGTCGCAATGTCATATCTACTACTGATTAATACTGCATCCCTACTACAACCAGATTAGCCTAATATGTAAAATTAAAACATGAATCTTTGTTAGTTCACTGCGCTCCTAAATCGATTGCAGTTTTCTCCGTTAGCGAATCTGAGCGTATGATATCATGTATATTAAAACTGGATGTTGCATCGTTGGTCGCCTTCTACTTATATTTAAAGAACGCTTACTACAACGTCCCAATTTGTAAAACTCTAAAATGGAACTCTTTTTGCTGTGTATTGAGCTACTAACTCTATGGCAGTTTTTTCCGTTAGCGAAAATCAGCTCCAGATATCATGCAATTTACAATTGGCTGTTCCATCGGTCAGCACCACCTGATATACACTATCTACCAACAAGTAATTGGACACCCCTGCAATCGACGATATCTGCGGTCCTGATACACGTCACGGCGGACGCCGTTAAGTATCGTGTGGGAAACAACAACGTAACCAGTCGCATGCAAGATGCCACGCAGTTCGGAGCTCTCCGATTTCGAGAAAGGTGTAATCGTCGGGTATCACAGAAATGGCCGATCGATACGTGACATATCGAGCTATGTAAAGTACCCAAAATCGACAGTGGACTACGTGTTTGGCAAGTGGAAGATAAGAGGTGACTGTCGGAATGTGTCCCGACCCGGCAGACCCACAAAACTGGTAGTTAGAGACCGACGGGTCCTGGCCAGAGAAATTCGGAAGAACCACACCAAATCGATGGGCCACATCCAGGAGAAGTTTCAACAGGCATCCATGATAGTTCTCTCGATGAATAATATCCATCAGGAAGCCCATCTGCTCGGTTATCATGGAAGTGCGGCCTCTCACAAGCCTTTGATCACCAAGTCCAATAGCGCAGCTCGGCCAACGTGATGCAAAAAACGCCGACAGTGGACCGTTGAGAAGTGGAAACAAGTACTCTGGAACAACGAATCAAGGTTCACCCTCTACCGTTTGGATGGCAGAGTTCAGTTTTGCCGTCTGCCTGGAGAACTCCTACTGCCGGAATGTATTGTGCCAACTGTGAAGTTCGGCGGCAGTGGAATTATGCTATGGGGGTGTTTCTCCTGGTATGGCACGGGACCCTTGGTCGCAATTCCCAGGGCAGCCAACAATCCACTCTTTATATCGCCAAAATCACTAGCAAATATCTCTAGAAAATCACCAGATTTAAGGAAGAAATCAGCAGTGCCGTATTACACAAGTCTGGAACGAAGTATAAGTTACATTATTATGTATATATATATATATATATATATATATTGGGATGTAAGGTCAGGTGATGCGTAACATCACAGCCTCTCCTTGACAAATGTCAACCCCGCCTTTTCGTGGTACATCCTGTTCCCACTAAAGGGGCTCTGACGACCGCCAATAGCGGTATAACTATACCATCGGCATTAGAGGAAATGCTATCCCACACTCACCAACCCCCTTGGCCAGCGTGGTGAGTTATGGCCAAACCCCTCCAAAATGACTCCACAACTTAAATCTTGGCCCTCAGTCTCCGGCAGCTGGAATGTACCTGGCCAAGGCAGCGGCCAGTGCGACATGAAGGCAGAGGGTGCTAAGAATCCCCGGAGGAACGGACTAGGCTGCCATCTGATGCTGACCTTGGCGACGTATAACGGACGCTCCCTATCTTCTGATTCAAGGCTTCTTGAATTGGAAGAGGAACTACAAAGGATCAAGTGGGACATCGTCGGGCTAAGTGAGGTAAGGAGAAAAGGAGAAGAGCTCATTGAACTGAAAAGTGGACATCTCTTCTACTATCGTGGGACAGATACTGGCAGAACTAGTGGTGTTGGATTTATAATAAACAAAAAACTGAAGGATAAAGTTGTAGAAGTTGAAAGTTCCTCTGACAGAGCTGCACGACTCGTTATCCAACTCTCCAGAAGATACCAGGCTCAGATTATTCAAACTTATGCACCCACCACAAGTCATCCTGAAGAAGAAATTGAATAATTTTATGAGGAAATTCGTCATCTAAATAATAAAGGTAAGCAGCACTTAAAGATAATAATGGGAGATTTCAATGCAAAAATAGGGCAACGGCAACAGAATGAAACTTCAGTAGGTAAATTCGGTCACGGCAACAGAAACCAGCGTGGAAATACTCTCGTAGAGTTTGCAGAGGCAGAAGGGTTTTTCTTCTTGAACTCCTTTTTCAAGAAAAAGCCACACAGGGAATGGACATGGAGACATCCAAATGGGACGACAAGTGAAATTGATTTTATTATGTGTAACAAAAAATTCGTCATAGAAGACTGCAGTGTGCTAAACAAGTTCAACACAGGCAGTGACCATAGATTGGTGAGATGTAAGATGCACCTCAACACTAAACTCGAACGTAGCAAGCTCATAAGACAAACAAAATGTATTGACATAACCAACCTTAAAAAACACAATAATACCTTCAAATTGGAACTGAAGAACAGATTCTCTGCTTTAGAAGGCCTAACATCGGAAGAAGTGGATATTTCTGAAGTTAACAGAAAAGTAACCAAAGCTCTTATGGAAACAGCAACAAAATTAGCTGGGTCTAAGAACAAATTGCATGTGAACAAATTATCAGGAAAAACCAAAATGTTGATGCAAAAAAAGAGTGTGATGAGGACAACTAAAGAAGATGTGACTTCCAAAGTGGAATATATAGAGCTATTCAAGACAGTACGAAAAAGTATCACTGAAGACGTAAGGAAATTCAACTGTGAACTAGTAAGGAAAGCAATTGAAAACAACCAAAGCCTAAAGATAGCAAAGGGACATCTCAGTAAGGGGAAAAAACAGATTATGGCACTGAGAAAAGAAGATGGTTCTGTAACAAGAAATAGAGGCGAAATTTTGACAAGAGTGAAAGATTTCTGCTCCAAATTATATGAAAGGGATGATACATGTACTCCAGACATCATGAAAGGTACCAGTACCAGAGTTCTTCCAGTCCTTCCAGCAGAAGTTGCACATGCAATCAAGAACATGAAGCGAGGAAAAGCTCCAGGAGAAGATTGAATTACTGTAGACATCATACAAGAAGCAAGTGGAGAAATCGAAACAGTACTCGCCCAAATTTTCACTCGATGCCTTAATGAAGGAAAGATTCCTGAGGATTGGAACACCGCTACAATGATCCTGCTATATAAGAAAGGTAACATTGAGGATCTCGGAAACTACAGACCTATCAGCCTCCTATCAGTAGTTTATAAAATCTTCACTAAAGTTCTTTCACACCGCTTGAAGGTAACACTGGACATGGCTCAACCGAGAGAACAAGCTGGATTCAGGAGTGGCTACAGCACAATAGATCATATCCACGTACTGAGAGAATTAATTGAAAGAGCGAGGGAATATGAACTTCCATTGTGCATGGCTTTTATCGATTATGAAAAAGCCTTTGATTCGGTGAAACCATCAGCAGTTGCAATGGCTCTGAAATCCTGCGGTATTGAAGATGCATACATTAATATTATTAATAACATCTATGAAAATGCAAGTGCAAAGATTCGGCTGTTTGAAAATACAACACACATAAAAATTGGAAAAGGAGTGAGACAATGTGACACCATATCTCCGAAGCTCTTTAATGCCACATTGGAAAATGTCTTTCAATCACTGAACTGGGAAAACAAAAGGATAAAGATTAATGGAACTTATCTAACCCACTTTCGTTTTGCTGATGACATAGTAATTTTTGCAACTACCCCCATCAGAGCTACAGAGTATGATCCAGGAACTTGCTGACAAGAGTAAAGAAGTGGGATTAAAAATGAACTTTCAGAAGACAAAAGTGATGTACAATGCTTTTACAAGAAATGAAGATTTATCGATTGATGGAGAAAATCTGGAGATAACAGACACGTACGTTTATCTTGGACAGCAGATATCAAGTGAGGGTCACATTGGTGAAGAAATGAATCGGCTTACAAAACTTGCCTGGAGAGCTTTTGGAAGAAACAGCATAATTTTCAAGAGCAATATGCCATTATGTCTTAAAAGAAAAGCGTTTGGTCAATGCATCCTTCCAGTGCTTACGTATGGTGCAGAGACGTGGACCTTAGCTAAAAGAGACATACAAAGGCTGCAGACAACTCAAAGTAGCATGGAGAGGTGCATGCTTGGTGTAACCAGGAGAGATAAGAAGAGGAACACGTGGATCCGAAAAATGACAAGAGTGGAAGACATCATGATCAGAGTTAAATCCCTGAAATGGCAATGGGCTGGACATACTGCCAGAAGAACAGACCATCGATGGACAGCCGAAATTTTAGATTGGATTCCAAGGGACAGGAAAAGACCCAGAAGAAGACCACATGGAAGATGGGTGGATGAAATTCGAAAGTATGCGGGAGTGACATATAGGAGACTGGCACAAGACAGACCGTTGTGGAGGAAACTTGGGGAGACCTTCGTCCAGCAGTGGATTGATAATGGTTGACAATGATGATGATGATGATGATATATATTTTATATACACTATCTACCAACAAATAATTGGACACCTGTGATAGCAAGGGAAAACGAAGTTAATTCACCTTCAATAGTTGGCGGAGCCTCCACGAGCGGCGATTACAGCTGCGATCCTCCGGGGCATACTCTCAACCAGGCGTTGTACGACGGCTAGCAGTATTTTCTTCCACTCGGCTTGGAGAAGACAGGTCAGTTCCTTCACCGATTTAGGACGGTGGGGGTTACCCTTAAGTCGACGCTCCAACTCGTCTCAGAGGTGCTCGATTAACCCCATTGTCACCATACCAAGCCATGGTGGACCTCGCAACATGACAGGTGGCATTGTCATCCTGAAAGTAACATGGGTCCACCCCGTAAAACTGCCACAACGTAGGAAGCGCATGGTCATCCAAAATGGTGCAGTAGGTCTCGGCGTTGAGTCTACCAGAAATTGCGACCAAGAGTCCTGTGCCATACCAGCAGAAATACCCCCATAGCATAATTCCACCGCCGCCGAACTTCACAGTTGGCATAATACATTCCGGCAGGAGGCGTTCTCCAGGCAGACGCAAAACCCAGATTCTGCTATCCGAAAGGTAGAGGGTGAACCTGTTTCCACTGTTCAACGGTCCACTGTCGACGTTCTTTGCACCACGTTGGCCGGGCAGCGCTATTGGACTTGGTGATCAAAGGCTTGTGGACGGCAGCACGTCCATGATAACTGAGCAGGTGGGCTTCCTTACGGATGGTATTCATCGAAAGAACACTCCCGGATGCCTGTTGAAACTCCTCGCGGATGTGGCCCAGCGATTTGGTGCGGTTGTTCCGAATTTCTCTGGCCAGCACCCGTCGGTCTCTAACTACCAGTTTTGTGGGTCTGCCGAGTTGGGGCACATTCCGACATTCACCCTCTCATCTTCCACTTGCCAATCACGTAGTCCACTGTCCATTTTGGGTACTTTAACTCGCTGGATATGTCACGTATGGATCGGCCATTTCTGTGATACCCGACGATTACACCTTTCTCAAAATCAGAGAACTCCGAACTGCGTGGCATCTTGCATGCGACTGGTTGCGTTGTTGTTTCCCACACGATATTTAACGGCGGCGGCCATGACGTGTATCTGGACCACAGATATCGTCGATTGCAGGGGTGTCCAATTACTTGTTGGTAGATAGTGTATATATATATATATATAGAGAGAGAGAGAGAGAGAGAGAGGTAGATGAAAACATAATATATGTGTTTATGTTGCGAATTTTAAAAACCTCAATGAACGCTAAGACCAAACAACATGTGAACTTTTAAAAACGTTAATGAATGTTAAGCCCAAGAATTTAAAGTAAAACAATATGTACATGCAATAAAACTCTGAGAATAAAATCATGATAAAGTGAAAGTCACAACAACGTTGAAACCAAGGACGTAGAGTTAAATTATATGCAAATGCAATAAAATTTAGAGAATAAAACAATGACGTAGTTAAAAGAACGAACGAACGAATAAATAAATAAATAAATAAATATATATATATATATATATATTGTTAGTGCGATGTAAGGTCAGGTGATGCGTAACATCACAGCCTCTCCTTGACAAATGTCAACCCCGCCTTCTCGTGGTGCATCCTGTTCCCACTAAAGTGGCTCTGACGACCGCCAATAGCGGTATAACTATACCTTCGGGATTAGAGGAAATTCTATCCCACACTCACCAACCCGCTTGGCCAGCGTGGTGAGTTATGGCCAAACCCCTCCAAAATGATTCCACTACTTAAATCTTGGCCCTCAGTCTCCGGCAGCTGGAATGTACCTGGTCAAGGCAGCGGCCAGTGCGACATGAAGGCAGAGGGTGCTAAGAATCCCCGGAGGACCGGACTAGGCTGCCATCTGATGCTGACCTTGGCTACTTACAATGGAGGCTCCCTATCTTCTGATTCAAGGCTTCTTGAATTGGAAGAGAAACTACAAAGGATCAAGTGGGACATCGTCGGGCTAAGTGAGGTAAGGAGAAAAGGAGAAGATATCATCGAACTGAAAAGTGGACATCTCTTCTACTATCGTGGGACAGATACTCTCAGAACTAGTGGTGTTGGATTTATAATAAACAAGAAACTGAAGGATAAAGTTGTAGAAGTTGAAAGTGCCTCTGACAGAGCTGCACGACTTGTTATCCAACTCTCGAAAAGATACCAGGCTCAGATTATTCAAACCTATGCACCCACCACAAGTCATCCTGAAGAAGAAATTGAAGAATTTTATGAGGAAATTCGTCATCTAAATAATAAAGGTAAGCAGCACTTGAAGATAATTATGGGAGATTTCAATGCAAAAATAGGGCAACGGCAACAGAATGAAACTTCAGTAGGTAAATTCGGTCACGGCAACAGAAACCAGCGTGGAAATACTCTCGTTGAGTTTGCAGAGGCAGAAGGGTTTTTCATCTTGAACTCCTTCTTCAAGAAAAAGCCACACAGGAAATGGACATGGAGACATCCAAATGGGACGACAAGTGAAATTGATTTTATTATGTGTAACAAAAAATTCGTCATAGAAGACTGCAGTGTGCTGAACAAGTTCAACACTGGTAGTGACCATAGATTGGTGAGATGTAAGATGCACCTCAACACTAAACTTGAACGTGGCAAGCTCATAAGACAAACAAAATCTATTGACATAACCAACCTTAAAAAACACCATAATACCTTCAAGTTAGAACTGAAGTACAGGTTCTCTGCTTTAGAAGGCCTAACATCGGAAGAAGTGGACATCTCTGAAGTTAACAGAAAAGTAACCAAAGCTCTCATGGAAACAGCAACAAAATTAGCTGGGTCTAAGAACAAGTTGCATGTGAACAAATTATCAGGAAAAACCAAAATGTTGATGCAAAAATGAAGAGAGATGAGGACACCTAAAGAAGATGTGACTTCCAAAGTGGAATATATAGAGCTATGCAAGACAGTAAGAAAACGTATCACTGAAGACGTAAGAAAATTCAACTGTGAACTAGTGAGGAATACAATTGAAAACAACCAAAGCCTAAAGATAGCAAAGGGACATCTCAGTAAGGGAAGAAAACAGATTATGGCACTGAGAAAAGAAGATGGTTCTGTAACAAGAAATCGAGGCGAAATTTTGACAAGAGTGAAAGATTTTTACTCCAAATTATATGAAAGGGATGATATATGCACTCTAGACATCATGAAAGATACCAGTACCAGAGTTCCTCCAGACCTTCCAGCAGAAGTTGCACATGCAATCAAGAACATGAAGCGAGGAAAAGCTCCCGGAGAAGATGGAATTACTGTAGACATCATACAAGAAGCAAGTGGAGAAATCGAAACAGTACTCATCCAAATTTTCACTCGATGCCTTAATGAAGGAGAGATTCCTGAGGATTGGAACACCGGTACAATGATCCTGCTACATAAGAAAGGTGACATTGAGGATCTCGGAAACTACAGACCTATCAGCCTCCTATCAGTAGTTTATAAAATCTTCACTAAAGTTCTTTCACACCGCTTGAAGGTAACACTGGACATGGCTCAACCGAGAGAACAAGCTGGATTCAGGAGTGGCTACAGCACAATAGATCATATCCACGTGCTGAGAGAACTAATTGAAAGAGCGAGGGAATATGAACTTCCATTGTGCATGGCTTTTATCGATTATGAAAAAGCCTTTGATTCGGTGAAACCATCAGCAGTTACAATGGCTCTGAAGACCTGCGGTATTGAAGATGCATACATTAATATTATTAATAACATCTATGAAAATGCAAGTGCAAAGATTAGGCTGTTTGAAAATACAACACACGTAAAAATTGGAAAGGGAGTGAGACAAGGTGACACCATATCTCCGAAGCTCTTTAATGCCACATTGGAGGGTGTTTTTCAGTCGCTGAGCTGGGAAAACAAGGGGATAAAGATTAATGGAGATTATCTAACCCACCTTCGTTTTGCTGATGACGTAGTCATTTTTGCAACTACCCCATCAGAGCTGCAGAGTATGATCCAGGAACTTGCTGACAAGAGTAAAGAAGTGGGATTAAAAATGAACTTTCAGAAGACAAAAGTCATGTTCAATGCTTTTACATGAAATGAAGATTTATCGATTGATGGAGAAAAGCTGGAGATAACAGACACGTATGTTTATCTTGGACAGCAGATATCAAGTGAGGGTCACATTGATGAAGAAATTAATCGGCGTACAAAACTTGACTGGAGAGCTTTTGGGAGAAACAGCATAATTTTTAAGAGCAATATGCCATTATGTCTTAAAAGAAAAGTGTTTGATCAATGCATCCTTCCAGTGCTTACGTATGGTGCAGAGACGTGGACCTTAACTAAAAGAGACATACAAAGGCTGCAGACAACTCAAAGTAGCATGGAGAGGTGCATACTTGGTGTAACCAGGACAGATAAGAAGAGGAACTCGTGGATCCGAAAAATGACAAGAGTGGAAGACATCATGATCAGAGTTAAATCCCTGAAATGGCAATGGGCTGGACATACTGCCAGAAGGACAGATCATCGATGGACAGCCGAAATTTTAGATTGGATTCCAAGGGACAGGAAAAGACCCAGAAGAAGACCACATGGGAGATGGGTGGATGAAATTCGAAAGTATGCAGGGGTGACATGGAGGAGACTGGCACAAGACAGACCGTTGTGGAGGAAACTTGGGGAGACCTTCGTCCAGCAGTGGATTGATAATGGTTGACAATGATGATGATGATGATGATATTGTTAGTATTGTGAATTCAACTGGCTTCTTTGATATACTAAACATATACCACAGAATATGAGTTCTCAACAGCAGGAGAGTTAATTGGATGACCCATAAGAAATGAAAATGTGATTTAAGATTGAATTTATCCCCATCACATGAAAATTTTGTATTAATATTTGAAACAATTTCTTAGTGTATTACTTACACAGCTAAAGCCTTAAATATACTTTCTGTCATTCATGTATAATTTACAAGTTTGGACATAAATTGATCTTCAGGTTAGCTTTGTAAGAAAACTGAACAATTTTACAGTATTTAAAGAAAAACAATGTTTTATCAGTCAGTCTGCTCAAAAGTTTTCAAATTCAGCATCTGAATATGGTATCTGAGAAGATGACGACTGACCCTCGGTGAATCTGTCATATATTGACATTGTGGCAATTCTTCAACTACTTCTTTTGGAAGCTCATATACATGACACTACTTGCCCTCACGTTTCAAACCAAACTTTATGATCAGTATGCTGACCAAAGTGTCAGTTTTCATTGTATTTCTGGTTTTGTTTTCTACATGATTTACATAACTAAAATCTCTTTCAACATCTGCATTCGAATGTGGCAGTGTTAAAACATGTAACGCAAAATCAGAGAGTTCCTTAAAAGGATTTTCTCCTGTTGAGTCCTTGTATGATGCTATTTCACACCACAGCTTTACAGTGTCATGAACTTCAGTCCATTTGACATAACGAAAACTTCGCCATTGCCTTTCAATCTGCGTTAATATAGATGCATCGGAATAAAAAGGTGTTCTAAAGCTTACAACAGAAGCCTTCAGTAGTCTTAAACATTCTGATATAGATAACAAAGGCATATGCTGCAAAATCTAAATGTTCGATGGTAATCGTTTCCTCAGCTGTGCTACAAGTTCCTTAAAGAACAGAACACATTTTTTTCGCATATCCTTTTCAATATTTTCTGGTGTTAAATTAATATTACAATTTTGAAATATAAGATAGGATCCTTTAATGACAAACATTTTCTCATACTTAAATTCAGAGCAGACAATCAACTGAGGAGGTGGTAGCCTGCGCAAGAGTTACCGCTTGCAACAGGAAGTATACATTTTATTTAGAAATCTCCTTTTAGAACACTTTAAATATTCGTATGAGGTTCGGGTCAAAGGTATTTTAGGAAAAAAACTGACAAAAAGTGGAGAAAAGAAAATAATTGTTTAAAACATGAAAGGATAAAAAAGTGGTGAAATACAATAGTACAGGAAATACGAAAGACAAGATTGAAAAACATAAATGGATCCATTTCTTTATCAGTTTTGTTAACAATTATTATTCTTAGTCGGCTATATTCCCATATCTAAAATGAATAATCTTGAAATACAAACGGTATAGTCTAAATAGAATTAAATATTATAATAAATTTTGGCAAATAATTATTGCTATTATCTTAGGAGCTAAAATAAAATTACATATGTTCCAGAGTATAAGGTATCTTTAAGTTATTGTTCATTTTAGCTACAAATATTTTAAATTTAAAAAGCTTAATCAATAATCTGATTTAGTACTTTCCATTAGTTTTTATAAATTACAGGAGCCAATGCTTTCAATTTATTAAAGGTTTTTTGAGCACCGTAAGATCTGATTTCAAATTCCAGAAAACATCTGAGGTCACACTTTATGGCAATTTTTATCTACTCTGTATTTTTGGATTTTTGTTCAAAGGATAATGCATTTCTATTTTTCCAAATATTATATTTTGTAATTGCTATTATATGATGTATTATTATTTTTTTTTATTCAGAGCAGTGTAACGGTGTATGGTACAAGATTTGGTGGGTAGTAAATTTATCTATGTAATTTAAATATTTTTTTAGCCGATCCCAGATGTGTTTTTATTACAATCAACGAATAATTTTTCTAAAGTTTCCTCTTAACACAGTAGGTGCAGTTTGGATTAGGTATTTTTTTAATTTTAAACAGACATTTTCTTGTAGGAACAGTATTATGTGATATTTTGAAGAGTAAGCCTCTAGTATGAGTACTTAATTTTATTTTGTATTTTTGTATTGCTGTATCCAAATATTTTTTACTGTATTAGATAGTAGTATATCTTTTAATTTTGTTGAATGATTTCTGTTTAACTCTAGGTATATTTTACATAATTTATCATCATGGGTGATATTTTTTAAAATGGATTTATCCGTTATTTCCTTCCAAATACTTCACATTTTTGCATATTTATTTCCTGTAAAATAAACAAATGTTTCTTAGGTGTGGATTAGTTAAAGCACTGTATTTCTCTACAGACCTGAAATTTTAATGTTTTTAATGCTGGGTGCTTCTCATTTTGAAAACATTTCAAAGTGTAAGGAAACGGGGTGATTCGTTTTTCAAAGATGGTCTTACAATATCCAATCCCCCATATTCAAAATTGTTATACATTACGCTTCCTTTTATTTTATCTCTCTTTCCTTCCCAAATGAAACGGAAAGGAAGTTGTTCTGCCTTTTTTATGACATCTTTAGGAATTTCAAACGTTCTGGCAAAGTAATAAAACTTTGAGAATTGTAAAGAGTCTATAATATTGGCCTTTGAAAAGAAGGAATAACTTTTTGTTTCTAATTTTGTATTATATCTTCCCATACTTTCGATATATTCTTTCCATTTTGCAGTTAAATTTGGTTCCTCAAAAACCAAATGGTCCAACTGTCTGCCCTTCAGATGCTAAAATGGAAAAACCAATCGGTCGTGGACTTGTAGTTGGAATAATCGAAATGGACGTTCGCGGTTAGGGTTGCAATTTGACAAAAACAGAGAGTATGACTAAAAATCTCCAGATTTCTCACTAGATGAAAAATGATATCTCTAGTATTGAGACATGTCGCTGGAATGATAATTTTGTCACCAGATGTAAATCATTATCTCCAGATCTGGCTAAATTGGTCACCCTGGCAATTCCTGGTAGACTTAACAGCGAGACTATTGCACCATTTTGGATGACCATGCGCTTCCTACATTGTGGCAGTTTTACGGGGTGGACCCATGTTACTTTCAGGATGACAATGCGACCTGTCATGTTGCGAGGTCCACCATGGCTTGGTATGATGATAACGGACTGGCCTGCACAGAGCCCGAACCTTAACCCTATCGAGCACCTTTGGGACGAGTTGGAGCGTCGACTTAAGGGGTGCCCCCACCGTCCAAAATCAAGGAAAGAACTGACCTTTCTTTTTATAGCCGAGTGGAAGAAAATGCCGCTAGCCGTCGTAAAACGCCTGGCTGAGAGTGTGCCCCCGAGGGTCGCAGCTGTAATCGCCGCTCGTGGAGGCTCCACCAACTATTGAAGTTGAATAAACTTCGTTTTCCCTTGCTATCACAGGTTCCCAATTACTTGTTGGTAGATAGTGTATATGTGACTGAATTTCGATGCTTGCGAGCACACCTACTGCAACCTGTACGGCACAAAAGGTGCAACATGATGGAACGAACGCCAAAATCCGTTGGTTGTGGATTGAATTCCGAAATCGGTTGTAAGTTTAATGTTTAGCGAAGATCGTTGCATCATGAGATGAGCATTAAAACCGGCTGTTCCATCTTTCGTCGCCATGTCTTATATTCCCCTGATTTGTGACGGACATCTAGATAGACTACAACTTTTTAGGCCAATTAGGAAAACTCTAACATGAACCTCTCTTTGTTGTGGGTTAAGCTCCAAAATCTATTGCAATTTTTTTGAGCCTTTGATGCGTGCTTGAAATCATACTGTATATAATAATATTGTTGTTCCATCTTATATTGCTCCCATGAGGTGACTACGAACGACGGCATGGTAATTCATAATTGTCCAGTAATTATAATACAGGGCTAGTAGAATCTAACATGACATTCTGTTAGTTCTGCTCTGTGGTCCTAAATCGATTGTAATTTTTTCCATTAGCAGAAATCGGCACATGACGTCATAAATATTGAAACTGTCTGTTCCGTCTCTCATGGACCCTATGAGGCAGTGTCGAACGTTGGAACAGCATTTCTAATTTTCTGCACACGCCTACTAGAACTTGATTGGCCAATAAGTAAAGCTCCAATAAGAACCTCTGTTAGTTCAAGATTTAACTCCTAAAACGATTGTTTGAGTGCCAGAGTGAATTTAAGTTAAATCAAGAAGGGTTTCTTTGCCTCCAGGTCTCAGACGGCCCTTAAGAAATAGGAAGCTAGGAGATTTGAGAAACTGAACTCAATACGACAGAAGAATACAAAAATGTAGAGACAGGGCAGGGGGGGAGGAGAGAGAAATTGTATAACTATAATAGTAGTCCGAATATAATGGCATAAAATAAAAATCAGTTTTACATTCTTTTGCCCAAAACCACATGGCTTTTAACAAGGAAAACGGAAACTAATTTCTGTCTATCAACCCTTCAAAACGCTTCTAATTTTCTTCATTTTTTTCAGTTTCAACCTATCTTTCTTAAAAACGCCGTCTGGATGTGCGAAAGCTAAGATACTGATTTGGTACTTCTGATTACGGTTGTTCGCTCTTGCTGTTGTGCTGCCATCGTTTGAGTAAATGACCAGTTTACCAGTGACGAATTTTACCGAATGTTTATTTCGTATCCGATAGATGTCGCAGTGTCGCCGAATAGACTTTGCTCACACACGCACATGTCAATCTTCTACATAACTTTAAACATCGGCAGGTCTGCCCTCTAATTTTGTTTAAATCACAGTGATTTTCCTTTTTTTAAACAATCTCCCAGTCCTCTCTAACCATTTAGGTATTATTTTACACACAATTCGGGCAGACACGTTCTAAATAATCGGATGTTTTGGTCTACCGTGACACACCTGTAAATTCAAGAAAACTTTCCTTTCTTTCTTCTCGATGGCCCTTAATTGAAAGAAGGATCAAAAGGTTCTCATGGATTATGAGAAGGTATTCCGTAAGTATGATAGAACTACAGAAAAAACTATTTATAAAGTAATTCATTTTGTTTTTTTGTCACGAAAAAGAAACTCGTAGCCCCCACTACAGTTTAGCTTTTTTTCTTTCTGTCCAATGTTCCCTGTTTGGGAAAAGGAGCTTAAGGACCTAACACCGAGATGTTTGCAAAATTAACAGGCAGACCTACCGATGCTTAAAGTTATGTAAAAGGTGCAGGTAAACTTCAAGTCAGGAAAATCCTTTTGGGCACACTTCGACATCTGTCGGATATGGAAAGAACATTTGGAAAAGTATTTCAGTGCTAAACTGCTCTTTCATTCGCTAGATGGCGGGACACTCGCTGGAGTGAAACGCCCGTAATCGAAAGAAGTACGCTGTTTTTTATTTCACCCTAATAGCTTCGGACAATTACTATATTTATACGATTTTCTAAATATAATTACTTGTTCCTAGAGGACCGGTGGTTGGGAAACACTGCTCCCGAGGAAGAGTGCGTACTAATGTGCTGCCATCGTTTGATAAACCTTTTGAAGACTAGGTCGGGAGGGAAAAAAAATTCAACTCTAAAATGCCGCCCTGGTGGCGTAGTGGTCTAAGCGGCGGCCTCTGATCATTTATCCGAAAGAGGTCCAGGTTCGAATCCCGGTGAGGCATGGATGTTGTGCTTGTCTTACGGCACTGGCTCTCTTCCTTCCATGGATCCAGTATCACTAAATTAGGGACGGACGACTGCTTATAGTCCAGTCACGGTGGTCGCTAAACCTCCAATAAAAAAAAAAAAGTCCTAAAACGTACACAGAGAATGCAGGTCCGATTGTGCTCGGGTAGGTTTAAGCCAACAAAATTTTATTTTAGCGCCCTTATATATTGAAATGTGAAACAAACGGCGGCTGCAACTAAATGAGATTTAAAAAACCTACATAAGTGTAGGTGAATTTCTTGAATTCATTCAAATTTTATTATATAAGAGTAAAAATGAAATCTTTGTTAAATTTAGTTTCTGCACTTATTGGAAAGGTTCCTCAAAACGAATTTCTAAGAAAGTAGTAGAAACTCACCATTTTTGTAATTATAATTTAAAACAATGAGAGGAAAAGAGAAGTACGTATTCCTTGTCAGGTTACAAGCTGAAATTTATAAACAGCCATTGGAAAAAAAAAAAAAAAAGTAGAGGAACAAGAAGTTTGCTAAGATTGCGTAGAAACTGCCTTAAAGATTTGAACCCGTTGTTCCCATATTACATACACTGAATAAATGCTACGTACAGTTTTCCCAAGAACGGAAATTTTTTATACAATTTCTGCCAAACATTTCAAAATTTATAACCCCCGCCCCTCATCATGCTAAACCACTCTAATATTACACCCAGTTCTGAGTGGGTGTCATCCCCACTGCAAGTATGTGATCTTAATATAGTAACTGAAACTCCAATTCCCTAAGTCCTATCCCTCTTTACCATTTGCTTCATTTCTACTCAACTGGTTAAGTAGCTAAACGATACAATATTAACTGTAATCAATATTGAGTTCAAGATTCTCTGGAAATTGTTCCTATAAATTTCAATGTCAGAATTTGAATTCTTTATAGTTTCGCGGATGTCCTAGTGCTCAACAGTCGTGACTGCCACAGAGAAAACTCAGGTTCGATCCCTGGCAGGTACGAACGCTCGAAACACTAACAGTCCGCCGTGCGTCGGATGGGCACGTTAAGCCGTCGGACCCCGAGTACTAACCGTAAGGTAATAAATAAGGGCGTCTTCTTCCCCCTTTTCTACCTAACTTCTGTGTCACTTTCTTATGGGGCGCTCTAGCCCAAATCTCCTGGCTTCCTATTTTTGAGGGATGTTTAAGACCTGTGGTCAAATTTTTCCTTCCTAAAATCCTCTACACATAATCGGGATCTCATTACCTATCTGATTGCTGATCAACGGGTTAAACATCTAAGAGTAATCTGTCAAGGATCTAAGAAAACTGTCATCTAAGAGGTAATCTGTCAAACATCTAAGGAAACTGTCAAGGATATACATGAACAAGAAAATAAAAGAACGTTTTCCGCTTTGTGACCTGTGGATTTCAAGGGGCGTAACTGGTTTTATCACGTGACTCCGTCTATCCCATACCTAGGAATAATATCCCAATAATCTTGTGAACGTAATAGTCTCAATACATATGTGTTAGATACACATATGAAATACCAAACCGTTGGTTGAAACTTAACATATCTACCCCATGCACAGTGGACATTTTGTGAATCAAAACACGCAACTCAGAAATTTAAGCCGAGAACATTGAGTAAGTAGGAAGATGTGACAAACTTAAAAATCAGTACTGTCTGTGTAGAAGATTGTACTTTGAATGTACGTATCGTTAGGAGAGTGTAATTTTGCTTTTTATGCAACCAATCATTTGCAGAACTGATACTTTTAATGTATTATTATGCTTTAAGTTTCTGATTTCTGGCTGACTTCATTGATAACATGACTTAAAATGTGAGAGTGCATGTAGAATTTTTTTTCTGTGCGTCTTATTTCGTACATTTTGAATAATGAAACAACATCATGAAATAAAAAAAGAAATGTGTTAAATGATTTGGTTTCCTATTAAAAGCAGTCTTTAAAAACCCTATTTATTCCAAGATTTTTTGAGTCCTTGGGCCGCGGGTGGCCTAGAGGGCAACGTTCATGGCTGCCACGGAAAGGACCTCAGGTCCAATCAACTAAATATCCGCCGTGCGTTGGGTACTATCTCCCTTTGTACTTCGCTTCCGTGTCACTTTCCTATTGGGCACTCTGGCCAAAATCTCATAGCTTCCTATTTCTAAGGGTTGTTTAAGACCTGGGGAAAGACACTCCCTTCCTAAAATTCCTCTACATATAAACATGATCATTTTTGGGTCTTTAAAGGTACTATGCGCTTATAATAGGAAGACTGACGGGGAAACTTAGTAAAGTGGTGGCAAACTATTTGTTTAGCTCAACGAATACTTTGTTTCCAATTTCCAGTACTGTTTCAAATAACTTCATGTGCCAATTTATATGTTTACATAATTCAGCTGCTCCGTGCCAACTGTACAAAGCAAACAAAAGGGGTTCTAACTTTTCTGCCGTATTACTTTTTTTTTAATAATAATTACTTAGACTCTCTAACAATGAAAATTTAAAAAGAAAAAGAAAAAGCGCCCTCTTTTGAAGTTCGATGTGTCGACAGACTTGTGTACTTTACCTGTCGTGACTTCCCTTGTGCCACTTCGTCATACAAATATTAACATAATTTTATTTATTTTAGGAATGTCGTTCTTCCTTTGTTTGGTTGAACTGTAATACCCACTTGAAATCACTTGCTGAACTTATTTGGGTTGCTAAGGAGAATTGTTAGCTGAGAACATTTTCCGTGGTATCCTCAGCTGTATTGCCTCCCCTAGAGGAAAGTGTGACAAAGTGGAGAATACGACTCATGTCAAAATTAACAATACCTGATTTAAGTTCCAAAAATTTTGATCTGATACTTTAATAAATGCCACATGAACGCGTCGGTGCGATATACTTTCCATGTCGGAAGTTCTTTTAGTGAATCAGCTGAGCGTGTACAAACTTCTCAGAGGGGTAGATTGCACAAAGACAAATCCGAATCACCTGGCAATCTAGGGTCGGAAACGCCATTTTCATGCGGTAGATGGCGTTGTCGGGAGAGAGACTGCTCATACGATCTTTCAGGATACCATCATTTGTAAACCGCCCGCAGGGGTAGTAGGATGGCTGAGTTAACGAATGCGGAAATGACTGATATGCACCTCGCATACGGAGCATCGAACTGCAACCGACGAGCCGCCGTGCGAATGTACCAGGAACGATACCCGATGAGACAAATGCCAACCACCAAGTGTTTGCACGGCTGCATCAGAGGTTATGCGGCACTGGTTCTTTCCAGGCACCTGCCATGTGTTGAGAACGTTAGGTGCGCACTCCTGCCATCGAACAGAATGTGTTAAGTCATACAGCAGACAATCCCAGTGCCAGCACGCGAGCGATTGCCCATCGGCCCAGTCTGCCCCAATACACCGTATGGAGGGCTCTGCACAAAAACCGATTGCATCCATATCGTGTGCAGCACGTTTAGACACTAAGCCCTTAGGATTACCCTCAACGCATTGCATTTGCGTAATGGTACTTGCAGAAGAGTGCGGCAGAACCCCAATTTCCTGCTTCTGTGCTGTTCACAGACGATACGTGCTTTCCACGGGAAGGTTGCTTCAATGCACATAACGCGCATGCGTGGGCGGAGGAGAACTCCCATGCTGTACGACCACGTTCAGCACAAAACCGCTTTGCTCTTAATATTTGGGCCGGCATTGTCGGGGACCACTTAACTGGCTCATTCCTCATGCCTTCTCGTCTGGACGGAAGGTGTTACCGGATATTTCTGGAGGACGTCTTGCCAGAGCTATTGAACGAACAACAGATCCCTCAGTCGCTGCGCCGTGCAATGTGGTTTCAGCACGAACGTCATCCATTTCAGCGATGACGTTCGTCATCACTTAAATATGACATTTGGACATCAGTGGATCGGGCGTCGTGGTCCAGTACATTGGCCTGCAAGATCGCCGGACTTAACATGCCTTGATTACTTCTTCTGGGGTTACATCAAAGGATTGGTGCAAAGAATATCTAACGAGAAGAAGTTAAATCTCAGCGAGACGTAACTAGCGCAGCCGTATCTTAAGGGGAAACATGAAGTGTACAGAAGCCAATATACGGGCTGATCGGCTGATGCCGGAGCAGACTGCACATGCGTATTTCTTTTGACTTCAATTCTTTGGATAAAGAACAGTCAGCCGAGCTACTCAGACTTAGAGCACGTGATTGTTACCTTTTCAGTAACATAATCATTTCGCAAATCGGATATGTTAGTTTTGTTACGCCAATCGGGTTAGTTAGGGCTTCTGTTTGTTCTTCAGAAACATTTTCAGTAATGCCAAATACTAGGGAATGTCTGCATTTTGTACGGATCCTTAGGCCTAACTGTAATATTTGTTGAAATTTAATTTAAATAGTAATACTAATGTTATTGCATATTTTTCTCACCAACATAAGGGATGGGCGGGATATCAGAAAACAACAACGACAAAAAACTGCTCTAAGCAAATAGTCATGAGATCGAAGAAAACCATCGTGGATCAAAGAAAAGCTTCACTGCCGTAGTCTCCCTAACGTGGTTTGCTCCTGAATGTTAACATTCCCGCAGAGCATATTATCTCTTAAGATGTGGCCGCTTGTTTAACATTATTTCTATGAGAGTTGACCTTCTTTAAGCGTTAGATATTCTTTGATTGGTGTACGAAACCCCCGTTGAAAGTGATGAGGACCTTGCAGCTGCGTCGGAAGTCCGAGACACACCAGGAATTTTCCAAAATGTACGTGATTCCATGCACCCACGATTTAAGTACAGCTCATGGTCACAAATTTGAACACCTTCTGTAACCTCAATGCCTTTCGCAAATGTCTTGTGAGTAACAAAAAGCATTTTGTTCTCTTACGTGCTGCTCTTTCATTTCTCGTCCTTTCTGTACACTAGCACATGAAGATGGAGTTTCCGACCCTGCATTGCTACGTGACTCCGATTTGTCTTTGTGCAAACTACCCCTCCCAGAAGTTTGCACACGCCAAGCTGAATCATCCTGTATAGAACACAACACAATGGCTAGAGTATTAAGAGTAGGGCGCTTGTAAATACATGGCAGGCAAAATTGATACCGAATGAAATATTCTTTCCTGTAACTTGAAAATTTTGATGACCTTAGTATTTTATAAAGTTTAATTACACTTGCACATTTTAATTCATTTAGTGTATCGTAACAATTTAATGTACTTATACACAGTCGAGTCACATTATTGGGACCACCTCCTACTTTTGACATCAATAGCGCGTAGCCAATGAAAGAAGTCACGTGTCGTGAGATGGCATGGAACGTATATAAGGTGTGCGGTAGACATTCTGAAAACATATCACTCGTTGCTGTCATGGATAAAAGCAGCGCTTTATCAGATTAGCAAAAAGATATGATCATCGGATTTCGTTCCAGCACAGTTCGTGAACTGTTCGCGTGCTGCTGTGGTTACAGTGTATCGTGGTAGGTGTAATGGCACATTTGCGAATAAGCGACTTGGAATCCAAGATTTCGTTTTTTTGTTCGTGCCAGGTGAATATACACCAAAGCTCAATGCTGTCGAGACACGATGCAAAAAATATGGAAATAATCGCAGATTTAAAAGATGAACTTTTATTTACAAATAAAACCAGATTAAAATCGTCTCAAGATCTTTCAGACCCACTATATGTCCGTCATCGGGCACTGCGGTATGTAATTTCGCGAATTATACAGGCGGAAGCAAACACCCGCAATGCAACAGCATGGAAGGGTATAGCTCCAACCCACGCACGCGCACTCGACAAACATACATAATGCAAATCACTACAAAAAACACGGTAATGAGTTGTGACGATATGTACAATGGTTTGAAATAAAATATTTCCATGAGCTGATTAGAGTCCATGGCGCGTCATCGTTACAACACTGATCTCTTTGAAACCCGAGTTAGCCGTCCGGGATTTCAGAACCTGTTTCTCTTCCTCCACATCTTATAAGAAGCCCGAGTTAGCCGTCCGGGAATACAGAACACTGTTCATATGATCATATGAAGAAGATTTTAGGAAAGGAATATCTGACCTCAGGTCTTAAACAAACCTTAGAAATAGGAAGCTAGGAGATTTGGGCTAGAGTGCCCGATAAGAAAAGGGACACGAAAGCGAGGTAGAAGACTCCCTTATTTATTACCCGGTGTCCGACGCACGGCTGATATTTAGTGGATCGAACCTGAGATCTTCTCCATGGCAGTCACGAACGTTGCCCACTAGGCAACCAGACAGAACATTGTTCTTCTCTTTCCACATCTTATATAGGGATGGGCACATCGGTGGGTAACATCGATGATCGACATCGGTGGTTGCTCATTCCCAAAACATCAATAGTATCGGTGAAAACCTCTATGTTTTTGCTAATAAGCCAAATAATCGCTGTTTTCAATCTGCAGCAGTAAATACGCTACAGATCTGCAAAATGTCTGTTCAATATAACAGTGATTACTGACCAAACACATCGGGTAACTAATTATATATATTAAAATGCTCGATGCATTAGTTGCAACCTCTGTTTTTGTTCTATGCATCTTGAAAACATCGACGTTTCTTCTATGCATTGGGGGAAACCTCGATGTTTTGCTTATAAGGTGAAGAATTCGCACTCTTCAACCTGCAGCAATGAATGGGAGATCTATTTGTAAAATCTGCGTTGAATGTAACGGTGATACTCAACAATACAACATCTAGTAACGTAATATTTCTTAAAACGCCCGATGTATCGGTGGAAACCTCGATGTTTTTTCGATGTATCGGTGTGAACTAAGATGCATTGCTAACAAGCCGAAGATTTCACACTTCTTGATCTGCAGCACCGTATGGGCATATCGGTGGGTAAAATCTCTGTTCAGTATAATGGTGATTGCTCACCAATTCAACCCCAAGTAACTAATAATATTTCTTAAAATCCTCGATGTTTTTTCGAAATATCGGTGTAAACCACGATGTCTTGCTAACAAGCCGAAGATTTCACACTTTTTGATCTGCAGCAGCGAATGGGCATATCGGTGGGTAAAATCTCTGTTCCATATAATGGTGATTGCTCACCAATTCAACCCCAAGTAACTAATAATATTTCTTAAATTCCTCGATGTTTTTTCGAAATATCGGTGTAAAACACGATGTCTGGCTAACAAGCCAAAGATTTCACACTTTTTGATCTGCAGCAGCGAATAGGCATATCGGTGGGTAAAATCTCTGTTCCATATAATGGTGATTGCTCACCAATTCAACCCCAAGTAACTAATAATATTTCTTAAAATCCTCGATGTTTTTTCGATATATCGGTGTAAACCACGATGTCTTGCTAACAAGCCGAAGATTTCACACTTTTTGATCTGCAGCAGCGAATGGGCATATCGGTGGGTAAAATATCTGTTCAATATAATTGTGATAGATCACCAATTCAAACCCAAGTAACTAATAATATTTCTTAAAATCGTCGATGTTTTTTCGATATATCAGTGTAAACCACGATGTCTTGCTAACAAGCCGAAGATTTCACACTTTTTGATCTGCAGCAGCGAATGGGCATATCGGTGGGTAAAATCTCTGTTCAATGTAATGGTGATTGATCACCAATTCAACCCCAAGTAACTAATAATATTTCTTAAAAGCCTCGATGTTTTTTCGATGCATCGGCTCACATGCCTTTGAGGAAACGATCTCGGTTTTTCCCAACGAATCAAGTAAAACAACCAATAGGAAGGCGATATTTCTTTCCTCTGTATAGTTATGAATGTAACAAAAAGAAATGTATTTATTTTCGTAGAAGATATTTTCTTCCAGTTCCAAAATCCATGATTTTTCGATGTATCGTCTTCTGCAACATCGAGGTTAAAGCATCGATGATTTTTCGATGTATCAGCTTCTGCAAATCGAGGTGAAAACATCGATGATTTTTCGATGTATTAGCTTCTGCAACATCGAGGTTAAAACATCGATGACTTTTCGATGTATGAGCTTATGCAACATAGAGGTTAAAACATCGAGGATTTTTGCATATCCCTAATTTTATAACAGACTTCGGTGATAAGAAACTTCCAGAACTTTTTATTAAGAACGAATCACGGTGTGATGCAATATGCATCTCCTTGTGATGTTGTCTTAATCTCCCTTCACCGGGCACCACCTATTGGATGGGCACAAAAGAAAAAGGTTTTTTCCAGGTGTAATGAGCTGGGATCCTGCGGATGAAAATAATAAAATTTAGAGTGCTAACTCGTAAGAACGTGAAAAATTTAAAAGAAAAATTATTTAATAGATTTTTTTTAATGTAAACTTGGGACAAGCATCATTATTTTGCAAGTTGCCCTAAGCCTAATCTTGGTTTGACTGCATTGTGCAGTTTTTGCTTAGTTTTGGCTTATGCACTGGAATACGCGAAACGAGGCCTAGCAATCCTAACTAAGACAACTGTGTAGTGCCATGCCTGATCCTGTAACATCTTGAAGAAAACCGAAATATGGGGAAGTTTATATAGGAGAGCCTATTTTTTTACTGAAATGTAGAGACAAAAAAAAATCACTTACCTTTTGGGCTTTGGGAAGTGCAATCCCTTCATCATAATATTAATGGTGTGGGTTTGCATTCCCCTTCACTATGTTCCTTCCAAATCCGTTCCGTTTTTTCCAAATTTGAAATTTTGTCATGGCAATACTAATGTTAATGGTTCTATCAATATATATATATATATATTCTTAACTGAAGTATGGTACAAAATATTTTCGGTGTCAAGAACAGTGCTTAGGCTCCAATACTTGTTTAACCACTCCCAAATTTCCTTAAATTGTTCAAACAGACGAGTGATAGTTTCTACCTCATCACAATGTGGACCTTTATGATTGGGAACGGAAAGAAATCTCTTGCACGATTCCATAGTGAGGTTATGTGCGATTTTAGAACTCTTTCCCCGCCGCTGGGGCAGAATTAAATTGGAGGGCGTCAACCTCCGAATGAGGAATAGTACTTAACTAGCGGTTCATTTCACGAACAGCCTCTATCACGGAGGCATTCGATTTACGAAAATTTCGGTAACATTAACATATGTGAAGGGGTGTTGGCTCTGGAATATTAAATAAATTTAGTTCTTTAATGCAACTTTTTAGTGCAACTGTGCAAATCACTTCTGCTACACTAAAATATCTCTTCGGAGAATGAATTTCAACAGCAGTTTTAAGCCCAACATTAACAGCAAAACACAATTAATTATCTTATCATCTGTATTTGTTTTAAAATAAAAGAAAGTCTTTGTCTACGTTTAAAGCCAATGTCTCTTTTAAGGATGCAAGTAGGACTTCTTGTATGTGTAAAATTAAATAAACAGCGTTTTCTAGCCAAAAAAAAGAAACAAATAAACAGAAACAATCTTATCTCTGATTTGAAAGAGAGGAACCTTTGACTCTCATTTGTGGATGGCATTGCTGTTCGACACGAAAGAAATTCTCAGATGAACCACAGGAAGGGAAGTTCAAAAAAAGAAAAAACTGAAAGCGATTCAAACATGCTGTTGAAATGGTTATTACTAGAAAAATTGCCAAAACGACCAACTCAAGTGTTTATCACTTTACAGCTCAGTGCATATGCACAACACACTTTGCAAAACAAGATGAAATGGCTGGACTTCCGAATCAGAACGTTTTCAAGTAGTCCCCGATTTGGAGTGTATTGTTCCGGTTTGTCTACACAGAACGGGGTCACACTCAACATGAAAAAAGTAGTTCACGATATGATAGGAATGTTCTTATTTCACAAAAATACGTCAATTTACATTCTGAAAAGACGCCTTAATTTTGTCCTGATAGATTTCATGTTTAGTTGGCCGCTACACCCTCCCCTCTGAAAAAGTTCTACAAACGCTCCTGGTTCTTTAACCACACAAATTATTTTTGTATTTTCACTGTACAGTTCAATTACTGACATCTAATTTTTTTAAACATTGCTCTCATCAGAAGCAGCACTAACTTTGCATTCAGCTGAAACTTTTGTGTAATTGTTCAAGCATACGAGGTCTAACAATTAAGTAATGAGACTGATTTTGCGGCAACGCTGCAGCCTCGTTCGTCACATATGTCTAGCCATGTGTGACAATGGTTCTTTTCCTACCCGTTGTCCAAGTGGCAGCACCCTGGAAGGCCTCAGTCACGTACCGACTCGATCAAGCTTATCGTCCTGCCGCATGCGCAAAACAACGATGTTTCGTCAGGAACCACGCCCACTTTTCTAGTTCTAACCTTTGACGTCTGGGGACGCCGAACCCCATTGTTGTTCTCATCTATCCGCCCGTGATTCCTAAGTATATTCTAATACACGCGGAGGTTTACTTACTCATTTGTGACTATTTTTTTAGTTTCGTGTGTGTGAAATCTTTTCATTTTTCTTGCTAGAAGCATTATGGTTTACTGCTGCTTTCCTTTTTGCACATCTGAGCACGGAAAAATGAGTGGACAAAATAAACAAACTGTTATGGCAATGTGCTACATCTAATGCCATGCAGTACTGCTCCTTGTGAGCGTGGCTTTTCAGCAATGAACCTCAAATGAGTAATCGGGCAGGTCTGAATAATGACACTTTAAATTACTTAATGATGATCAGAAGCAATGGCCCTTCAATTAAAGATTTTGATCCTCAAAATGCTATTTGATTGTGGTGGGCAGATACCTCTGATGGGAAGATCAGACGGTTAAAGTGAAGAAGCACCATAATCTTCACGTTAACCGTCCAGGGAGAGCTTTTAAGGGCTTTAAAGTTCGCAGAAATGTTTACAATGTTCTAAAAAAATTGTTTTATGAATTTCATAAATTTTTGTAACTATTGTAGAATATAAGGCAGCGTTTGAAAAAATGGCATGTATTAAATATTACAAATTCGCATGCTGATAAAATTTAATAGAGCAAAAACTCTGTAAATGTGTACTCTAGGGTACGGTGAAAAAAAATTTCGAATTCAGACGGCCGCCCCCGCCCCTTTGGTCCTGATAATTCTTTCTCGCTGGGGCCCTGACCGGCCATTATGAAACTCTCTAACGTGGAACTATGTTCGTTGTGGGTTGAGATCCTAAATCAATTGGAATTTTTTATTTTTTGAACAGCAGTTCTTGGGATCATATATATTAAAACTCGATGTTCAATCTTTTCCTATGAGGTGACTACGAACGATGGAACAGCCGTAAATAGTCTTTCACTAATTATACTGCACGCAGGGCCTGATGGTAGCTCTTGCGGGGCCCTGGGCGAAATTTCATTGCGAGGCCAGAGCAAAATTTCATTGTGGACCTAAAAATTAAATCTCATATTTTCATAAAGTCGCTTCTGAAAATTATCGTTCGTGAGGTAGACACACGAACACTACCGTAAAGACAAAACGATTACCTCAAAGAAGTATTTGCTTTAAGCTTAAGAAAATGACCATAATACGGACTGAAAGTTCAGAGAGAGAGAGAGAGAGAGAGAGAAAGGAGGGCAGAGAAAGAGAGAGGAAGAGAGATAGAGAAAGACAGTGAGATAGAAGAGAGAGAGGGAAAGAGATAGAGAAAGATAGAAAGAGAGAGACATAGGAAGAGAGATAGAGAAAGAGAGAAATGAGAGAGAGAAATAGAGAGAGAGAGAGAGAGAGAAAGGATGGCAGAGAAAGAGAGAGGAAGAGAGATAGAGAAAGACAGTGAGATAGAAGAGAGAGAGGGAAAGAGATAGAGAAAGATAGAAAGAGAGAGACAGAGGAAGAGAGATAGAGAAAGAGAGAAATGAGAGAGAGAAATAGAGAGAGAGAGAGAACGATGGCAGAGAAAGAGAGAGGAAGAGAGATAGAGAAAGACAGTGAGATAGAAGAGAGAGAGGGAAAGAGATAGAGAAAGATAGAAAGAGAGAGACAGAGGAAGAGAGATAGAGAAAGAGAGAAATGAGAGAGAGAAATAGAGAGAGAGAGAGAGAGAGAGAGAGAAAGAGTGAAAATAGAGAGAGAGAGAGAGAGAGAGAGAGAAAATGAGAGGTAGAGAGAGAGAGAAAGAGTGAAAATGAGAGGTAGAGAGAGAGAGAGAGAAAGAGAGAAAATGAGAGGTAGAGAGAGAGAAAAAAAGACAGCGAGAGACCGAGAGACAGAAAGTAAAAAGTGTTAAAATCTACGATTTTCTTTCCCGGGAGAAGAGGTTTAGGTTGCATTGTGACTCTTATAACAGCTTATTCACAAAATGATAAAAAGATACCTGCTTAGCGAATATTTTCTCATTGGAAATACTTTTGTACAGGAAATATAATAAGGATCCCTCTAAAATAAATTGGTATAAACAGTTTCTTTCCCCTGACACATGTTTAGTGATTGATTTTTAATGCACAGTGGAGTAATTGAAAAATTAGTGATATTCCATATATGAAAGTTATATATATGCGTTCATATATGAAAGTTGCCCTTTTTTTTTTTTTTTTTTTTTTTTTTTAATTTCTCGTAATGTTGGGAAAGTGGCCTCCATAGTAGTCCGAAAGTAACTTGTATATTGTTCTTTTTATTTCCTTAAATTTAAGTATCAGGCATTCACACAAACTGTTGGATATATTAAAGTAGGGTACCACAAAATGATGAAATTTAATTTGCTATTTCATGAATGCGGAAAAGATTCAGGTGGTAACAAAACTCATTTCGAATCTGCAAATCTCAGTGTCCTTACGACGAACAGGGGACATAACGTATTCAAAAATGGGGAGATTCGAAACAAAGAAAAAACTTCAAAAATATATTTTTAAGGGTCTTGCGCCCCAAAAAATACAAAAAAATGTTGTTATATTTTATTAACCGAAAATTATTTTGTTTTCTAAACTGCGGGGCCCTCCAAAGGCGCGGGGTCCGCCCCGGTTGCCCCTATGGTCGAGCCGGCCCTGACTGCACGCCTACTATAACCTGATCGGTCACTGGGTGAAACTCTGTTCGGTAAGGGTTCAGCACCTTATTAGATTGTAATTTCCTTTGTCAACGAAGATAAGCTTTAATATAAAAACTGGCTGTTCCATCGCTCGTCGCCACCTGGTATGTGCCCCTGGTTCATCACGCAGGGAACATGTGTGTTACAACCTGATCGGATGAACACGAACTTTTCCGTGGGTTAAGCTCCAAAATCGATTGCAATTTTTTCCGTTAGCGAAGATCATTACATAATAACATACTCTACATATTAAAACTGGCTGTTCCAGCTTTCGTCGCCACCTGATATCTGCTACTGATTTGCACTGCACGTTTCCTGCCACCTTATTGGCCGAATAATTCTGAACATGAAACTCTGTTAGTTGGAGCAAGGTTTAACCGGTTCAGGAAAAGGCTATAACATTAGCGTTGAAAACAATAGACTTTTGGTGATTGGCCAGTGAGCGTTAGAGACGACTTCAGCCGTTAGATGGCACTGCGTCCCAAGGTATGAACGCTTTAAAGTTGTTGGAATTTTGGAATTGCTGGATTGTGTATGTTCGTCATTTTTTTTTTTTTTTTTTTTTTTAAACCAAACTGTGTTTTTCACAACAAATCTAACCCATTTTCAAATGGTTTTCTGAGAAGAAAAACGTGGTATTTCCATTCCATGAGTTTCCCTCAGATCAGAACCTAAAGCAACTGTTGCTGAAAGAAATATCTCGTCAGGATTTTGCTCCAAATGACAAGTCACCTTCAACTATTGTTTGTGGTAAGCATTTTCATTCTGATAATTACGTACCTAATTCATTTTTAGAAAAAAACCTCAGCTATATAAACTCTTATTAGGTAAATGTGTAGATTTGCGTTTTAAATTATTTCGTCGGAAAAATATTAGTACCTGGGAACGTACAGATTTTAAATTATGCAAATTAATAGCAAATGGTGCAGAAATTTTCTGTTTCAAATGTCTTTTAAAGATTTTTATTGTAACATTTACCTGTACGTTCGATAAGTTAGGCCTACGGCAGCGCCTCTTCACAACATCGAACTTATAGGTAAATGTTGTGATAAAAATCTTTAAAAGACATTTAAAATACGAAATTTCTAAACCATTTGCCATTAATTTTCATATTACGAAATCTGTACGTCGCACTTTTTCCAGATGCTAATATTTTTCCGACGAAATAATTTAAGACGCTAATCTACACATTTGCCAAAATCTCAGCCCTAGATCGTTGAAGAATAAAGGAGGAATGAGATTTACACATAAATTACCCCAGTTCCTACAGAAAAAATTATCTTGCCCATGTACTACGAATTCAGAATGCAAATATCCATCTGTTCAGGTGAAAGTGAATATAAATAAAATCTCAAATGTAAATAATGATACGGAATCAGTTTGTTAATGCAAACTACATCAATAGATGGTGCTGCGTCCCAACTCATCTTTTCTGTCCTCGCTGTTTTTGCTTAATGTTACAGCCTGGTAGGATTCAGTTCAGCTTTGGTTGGAGATTTAGCTCCTAAGTCGATTGCGTGAGGTAGGGCATGAATCTAAGTTATATTAGGAAGGGAGTTTCTGACCTCAAGTCTAAAAATGTTTTTAAGAAGTAGGAGATTAGGAAATTTCAATAAGTGAACTGAATAGGGTTGACAAATAGATAAATGTACTGATAGTTGGGAGAGAATTGGTCCTTGACAGTAGCGTACCGGAAAAACGACGCCCCCCCCCCCCCCCGCGAGAAATATATTTCAGGCCCTTTTGAGAAAAGACAGCTTTCAATTATGAAAATTTAGGTGTATATATTGCTTTCAATTACTGATTTTTTTAAATTCCATATTATTAACTTAATATTATTATTTGGCATTTTAATATCTCAACTTCATTGGAACTTGCAAATATCTTTCCCAAGATAAATATTATTGCGTGTTACACAAAAGCGCCAGCTGTAATTAAAACTATTGCTCAAGTTTTACAAAAAAAAAAAAGAAATTACCGCGAGCCAGTTACGCCCAATTTAATTATATGATGCAAAATTCACTTTTTTAGGGAACTAAGAACGGCCTCTTTGAAATGCCTGATGCTCTCACACACACAACACATAAGTGCCTTGTAACGATGGCTTATGGTATTTTCTAATTTATCTGAAAATACACTAGTAAGCAGATAGATACGTAAAAGAAAAAAGAATTATGGCACACAAAATTAAAAATAGTTAAATTATTTACACTTGAATACAGAAAAAGCAATTGCGGCAAAGCCACAAGTTTTGGCATTTGATAAAAAAATTGTTTTTAACTGTATTACAAAAAAAAATCACAGAAATTGAGATAACACTTGTTGTTTCACATTGTCATGTTAAGATACATGCATAGAAGAGTTGCCATGATTGGCAAAAGGGGCCTTAAAAGCTTTGGGAATAACTGACCCCCTCTCATCCAGCTTTATAAATAAAAACCACCAAAAAAAAAGAAACAAAAAAATTGTTTTTCTTTTTAATGCATTATTCAAAAGTGCAGTCAAAAATTCTTGAATATTTCTTTAACCACTTTCATATGAAGTTTGTGAAAAATATTTTTTTTTAATCTTTCTTCGGAAGCTAGAGGCCCTCTTGCCCGTAAGATCCCCCTGGAAAACGCGGCTTGCAGGGACTATCACTACGATTCTGATCTACTGGTCCATCAGTCGCGGAGATCGGAGGGAAAAAAGCTCTGATTCAGGGCTAACGTAAAGCGATTCCATTTTCCTCTGCATGGTAGCGAAGATGAGCGCATGATATTGTTAAAACTTCCATAAATCTGTTCAAACCGCGTTATTTTCCTTTAATATTTTGGTGAAAACATCAATGTTTCGGCTCTGGCACCATCGAAGAAACCAACCCAGTTTTGGTAAACATATCATCCGCAAAACCAAGCAATACGAAATTCACATTGCCTTTCTCATGAAAATAATGAAACCAAAAAGGAATTCAGATACTTTTCGAGCAAATATTCTTTACCAATTTCAAAATACCGATCATGAAACATTGAGGTATTTTTGAGGTATCGGATTCTTTAACGTCGAGGTTAATTCATCAACTGGTAAATGTTAGGTACTTTTTTAGAATTTCAGATTTTGAGAAGCAGAATATTGATACACTATGCGTGCAACTTAAGACACTCAAACTATTCATATCGTTGTTAATCTAAATAGACTTGGCAAAAATCTCTAATACAATGAAAGGGTAGAAGAACATTGAAAATTGAGAACCGAAATGAATAATGTGGATAAAAAATATGATAGCAGCATGTGCTGCCATCTCTGTTCCATTTTGGAATTACAAGATGCTGAATACAGAGAGAGATCCCAAAATAACAGTCATTAAATGAAAAACACAATGTGAACTTTATTTTTTGACATTTTTTCTTCTTATCGTTTTTATTGTTTTCGAATTTAAGAAACTGTCTATTAAGTAATTGTGAAATTGTATTGATTGAAGAACGTGTCTTTTAGTTTCATATTTTTGTCATCATTTTTTTTTGCCCGAATTGGTATCCATTAACAAGCTCCTAGCGAATCATGCACTGTGGTAAATAAACATTGTACGCCACCCGTCTTTTGGGAAGCTTGTCAAAAACTGCAGTGAAAAATATCATATCCGATATCGTAACCTGTTTAAATTTCCTCGACAACCACGAGTTCGGAAACGAGTTCTGTCAATAATTGTACACCATTATGCGAGTAACCGATCAGATAAAAACTAATCGTGAACTTTAGAATCGGAATGATACCTGAATACTGCTCATGTGAACGGTGTCTCCGATTTCTTAGATAGTGGAAAATCATTCATTATTTACAATGAATTGTGGAGATCTCAAGTTTTTTTTGGACAATTTGCCAATCATCGCTGTTGCCATCAAAGCGCTTTGGTCTTAAACCTGTTTCCCGTTCTCAAAGGAACGAATGACTTACTCAGTGAATGAACTTACAATGGTAATTTGGTAACATTTCCGTACATAAGTGGACGAAAAAGTTATTAACAATTTCAGAGCTTTGTCGCTGAGACTTGGATATTCTCTCACGATAATTCCCCAAAACTCAGTAAAAGATTTGGATCTGATTATCCATACCAGACTGGCATCAGAAGGAAGTTAAAAAAGATTTCCTTTTTCTAGTGAGTTAGCCTGCAGGATTTCAGATCTTCTGTGAAGAGGTTAGCGATCCAAGTTTTCTCTAATCTTCGGCGACAGGCAGGGCCGGATGGAGCTCTTGCGGGGCCCTGTGCGAAATTTTATTTCGGGGCCCAGAACAAATTTCCTTGTGGTCACTAAAAAATAAATCTCATATTTTAATAAAGTCGTTTCTGAAAATTATCGTTCGTGAGGAAGACACACGAACACTACCGTAAAGACAAAATGAATATTTCAAAGAAGTATTTGCTCTAAGCTTAAGAAAAAGACCATAATACGGACTGAAAGTTCAGAGAGCGAGAGAGAGAGAGAAAGAGAGAAAAGAGCGAGAGAGAAAAAGAAATAGAGAGAGGAGGAAAGAAAGGGAGAGAGAAAGAAGAGAGAGAGATAAAATCAATAAAGAGAGGAGGAAAGAGAGAGAGAGAGAGAAAGTAAGAGAGATAGAGAAAAAGAGAAAAAGAAATAGAGAGAGGATGAGAGAGAGAAGGGAGAGAGAGGAGGAAAGAGAGAGGAAGAGAGATAGAGAAAGAGAGAAAAAGAAATAGAGAGAGGAGGAAAGAAAGAGAGAGAGGAAGAGAGAAAAAGAAATAGAGAGCGGGAGAGAAACAGAGAGAGAAAGATTTAAAAGTGTTAAAATCTACATTTTCTTTCCCGGGAGAAGAAGCTTAGGTTGCATTGTGACTCTTGTAACAGCTTATTCACAAAATGATAAAAAGATACCTGCTTAGCGAATATTTTTGTATAGGAAATATAATAAGGATCCCTCTAAAATAAATTGGTATAAACAGTTGTTTCCCCTGATACATGTTTAGTGACTGATTTTTTAAGCACGGTGGAGTAAATGACGAATTAGTGACATTTTAAACTTTTGTACGCGTTCATATATGAAAGTTGACTTTTTTTTTTTTTTTTTTAATTTCTTTTAATGTTGGAAAAGTGGCCTCCATATGTAATCCGAAAGTAACTTGGATAAAGGATTTCCTTAAATTTAAGTATTAGGTTTTCTCACAAATTGTTGGATATATAAAAGTAGAAACCACAAAATGATAAAATTTTATAAACAAATACATCGCTCTTTCCACGTTCCAGAAACACATAGCAACCGAAAAATTGTTATTTGATCACCGCCGGGGAAGAGAATCCACGAATCTCTCGATATCTGGACGAGCGCGTTAACCTTACACTACATTGAGAGATCCATGGATTCAATTCCCTGGCAGTGACCGAATAACAATTTTTGGGTAGCCATGTGTTTCTGGAACGTGGAAAGAGCGATGTATTTGTTTATTTACTGACGCCACGTATGTGGAGGATTTTCACTTTGGATCTCACCCGATGAAATTTAATTTGCTATTTCATGAATGCGGAAAAGATTAAGGTGGTTAAAAAATCCATTTCGAATCTGCAAATCTCAGTGTCCGTACGACGTACCGGGATAACGTATTCAATAATGGGGAGATTGAAAAAAAACAAGAAAGTTCAAAAATATATTTTAAGGGCTTTGCGCCCCTAAAGTTACAAAAAAAAATGTAGTTAATTTTTTTTTTACCGAAAATTATTTTGTTTTCTACACTGCGGGGCCCGGTACAACCGCCCCTGTTGCCCCTATGGTCGAGCTGGCCCTGGCGACAGGCGTTAAAAAATGTAGGTCTAGATTTCTTCTTACTTGGAGTTCATTGGAACTCGTGAGAAATAAATAACTTCACATTAATAACGTGGAACGATACAGCAGCTATATAGGAAATAGTATAACTATATTAGTAAACCAAATTTATTGCCACAGAAAAAAAATCAGATTTGCAAGATTTCGATCGCCAACCGGGTATATATAACCAGAAAACACTTTCGCACGAGAAGTGATAGATGCAAGAATTCAGCTGTCTACCTGTGCGATAAAACATGATACCATAAGTTGCAAATTAAAATCACTTTATTTACAATTTAAAAGTAGGTTGAAATACTGACTAGCGCTTTCGGGGATCCCGTTGTCCCCATCTACGAGTCCAAAGCACCACAGGGACACGACAGAGGCATTCATTATATACAGATAACCCCCTCCCTTCCCGTACACCACGTCACCAACATTTTAGTGATACCAACATTTAAACAGAAAAATACATACAAGTTATTAACAGCTGATATTACATTAGATAAACGACAGTTGGTAGGCGGTGAGAGTATATCTGTAAGATGACGTCTATGCAAATTTCGTGCTCGTCGCATTTTCGTGGTGCTAGTAGCGCCCCTCGGAACATGCAAAGCAGGTTTGCTGTAAATACGCGCTCTAACGTTCGTGAGCGTTAGTTATCGTTGAGATTCGACGTAGGGTGTTGATGTTAGTCAAGAATGCCTTTAAGAAGACGAAGACGCCATTATAAACAGCTCACGGAGATTGAACGAGATCGTGTAATAGGGCTACGAGAAGGTGGATTTTCTTTCTGCAATATTGCAGAACGACTTGGCAGGAATGTAGCCACTGTGCATGATTGTTGGCAGCGGTGGTGAAGGGAAGGTACTGCCTCAAGAAGACCGGGTACCAGCCGGCCACGTGGCACTACTGAGAGGGAAGACTGCCGTGTACGGCGTATGGCCTTGGCGCATCGTACCGCGTCTACGGCAGCAATTCGAGCTGCAGTTTCCACCACAGTGACGCAACGAACTGTTACAAATCGGTTACTTGAAGGACAGCTCCGAGCCAGACGCCCTGTAGCGTGATTTCCACTTACTCCAAACCACTGCCGTTTGCGACGTCAGTGGAGTCAAGCTAGAGCTCATTGTAGGACGGAGTGGAGATCTGTTGTGTTTTCTGATGAAAGCCGGTTCTGCCTGGGTGCCAGTGATGGCCGTGTGCTGGTTAGAAGGAGGCCAGGTGAGCGCCTGAAAACAACCCGTCTGCGGCCGAGACACACTGGACCTACACCTGGAGTTATGGCCTGGGGAGCAATTTCCTATGACAGCAGGAGCACTCTCGTGGTTATCCGACGCACCCTGACGGCACAGTTGTACGTCGGTCTGGTGATTCAACCTGTTGTGCTGCCATTCATGAACAGCATTCCAGGGGGTGTTTTCCAACAGGATAACGCTCGCCCGCATACCGCTGTTGTAACCCAACATGCTCTACAGAGTGTCGACATGTTGCCGTGGCCTGCTAGATCACCAGATCTTTCACCAATCGAGCACGTATGGGACATCATTAAACGACAACTCCAGCGTCACCCCCCAGCCAGCATTAACCGTCCCTGTATTGACCGACCAAGTGCAACAGGCATAGAACTCCATCCAACAAACTGACATCCAGCACCTGTACGACACAATGCATGAACGTTTGCGTGCTTGCATTCATTATTCTGGCGGGTACACCGGTTATTATTGTACCAGCATTTCACATTTAAAATGGATCTTCTCGCGCTTACAATAAGCTGTGATCTTGAAACCTTAATCGATTAAATATGTTACCTATACAAATGTATTGCCGCCATTTCATTCCTCTACAACTATTTTTTCGTGGTGTTGGGATTTTGTTTTTCCGTCAGTGTATAAGAAATAAGTCCAATGGCTAATCTGCACTTTTTGCCTAGTGTCATATGGTATTTCTTATATTTAGTGTAATATCAGCTGTTAATAACTTGTACGTCTTTTTCTGTTTAAATGTTGGCATCACTAAAATGTTCTTGACGTGGTGTACGGGGGAGGGGATTTTTATCTGTATATAATGACTGCCTCTATCGTGTCCCTGTTGTGCTTTGGACCCGTAGCTGGGGACAACGGGATCCCTTAAAGCGCTAGTCAGTATTTTAACCTACTTTTAAATTGTAAATAAAGTGATTTTAATTTGCAACTTATGGTATGGTGTTTTATCGCACAGGTAGACAGCTGAATTCTGGCATATGTCAACCGGGTATGTTTTTCAAGGAAGGTAGAACGTAGTTTGTGTCTACCTTCCTTCAGGTGGCCCCGCAGTTTAAAAAAAATGTTTAATGTGCGAATGCTTCGAAAACTTATTATTAACCTACGTCTATAAATTCGAATTACTATTATAATTATTCTATTTTCTAAATAATTTCATTCGTTTCTTTTGAGCATGTAGCGAAAAACTCGTGGACCTGCGGTTGAGAAACACTGTTCCAGACGAAGAGTGAGTAGTGACGTGCTGCCATCTATTGATTTGTCCAGTGAAGATTTTGTCGGGAAGTCCGAATTCTTTTACTGGGAAAACATCGTGAAATGCGTCTATTAATATAGGAAGCGAAAGGCCAAATACCCAACCCATAAAGTCTTATCCCTATTGACCACTGGTCACATTCCTGCTCAACGGGTTAAACAGCTGAAAGGGGATCAAAGCTCAAAGTAAACAGCAAAGGTAAAAATGAACATGAAATGAAGACCGCTTTTTGGTTGGCGAAGCAGCTGTCACTTCGCCAAAATGAAATCTGTAAACAATATCCTACCAATCATGTTTACGTGGTGGTCTCATTACAGATTTCTTAGATACACGTATTAAAATACGAAACCGGTGCCTAAAACTTTACGTTTCTCTCACATGCGTGATGGATATTTATTTTGTGGTTCAAAACAACACACGCTACTCTGGGATCTAACCCGAGATCATCGACTAAATAGGCACATGTGCGAAACACAAAGAACAGCGCCGTCTTGTGTAGAGGTCTGTTGTACGGAAAGTTCTGTACTTTAGATTAACTCTCCTTCAGAGAGTGGGATGTTGCTTTCCTGGCACCCAGTTATCTGCCGACCTGATACTGTTAATATATGAGTGCGCACTTAGTTTATGATTTCTGGCTGAATATATCGGTAGCACTCACTTAAAAGGTGTTATTTAGGGACGCGGGTGGCCTAGTCGGCAAAGTTCGTGACTGCCGCGGAAAGGACATCAGTTTCGATCCACTAAATATCCGCCATGCGTCGGATGGGCACATTCAACCGTCGGACCCCGGGTACTTCCCCCCCCCCGGTAATTAATAAGGTTGTCTTCCTCCCCTTTCTACTTCGCTTCTGTGTCACTTTCCTATCGGGCACTGTAGCCCAAATCTCCTAGCTTCCTATTTCTAAGGGTTGTTTAAGAACTGGGGTCAGCCACTCCCTTCCTAAAAATCCTCTACATATGATGATCATACTGTACATTAAAAAAAAAGGTGTTATTTAGGGCCCCGGGTGGCCTAATGGTCAGCGTTCGTGACTGCCATGGAGATAACCTCAGGTTCGATCCTGGGCAGGTACGAACGTTCGAACCACTGAATACCCGCCGTACGTCGGATGGGCACGTTAAGCCGTCAGACCCCGGGTACTGGCCCTCCGGTAATAAATAAGAGCGTCTTCCTAACCCTTTCTACCTCGCTTCCGTGTCACTTTCCTATCGGTCACTCTAGCCCAAATCTCCTAGCTTCCTATTTCTAAGGGTTGTTTAATACCTTGTGTCAGTCACTCCCTTCCTAAAAATCCTTTACATAAGATGAACTGACTTTACATTAAAAAAAAGTGTTATTTAGGGCCGCGGGTGGCCTAGTGGGCAAAGTTCGTGACTGCCAGGGAAAGGATCTCAGGTTTGATCCACTAAATATCCGCTGTGCGTCAGATGGGCACGTTAAGCCGTGTGACCCGGGTACTGGACACCCCCGGTTATAAGTAAGGTCGTCTTCCCCCCCCCTTTCTACTTTGCTTCCGTGTTACTTTCCTATCGGGCCTGTAGCCCAAATCTCCTTGCTTCTCATTTTTAAGGGTTGTTTGAGACCTGGGGTAAACACTACCAAAACTCTTCTCTACTTTGTAGGCCTCATAGGTGGCCAAATCAACAAAGTGTTCGTTAATCTGAGGAAAAAAAACTTCTTAAGAACTGAGGAATATAGTCACACGAAACGACTGACATTAATTAGAAAATAGGTAACAACTGATTAGATTCGGCTGTTTGCTTAACGAACGACAGAAAATACCATCAAAAAGGATCAGATTCCACTAATCTTCAGCGCGCTGGACGCTTCGGAGGGAGTAGAAAAAGAAGTAAAATCTAGTACCGAGAACATTTTGCCCTGATAGTACAGGGAGAACAAAAAAGAGAATACGGTTTCCCGTTAAATTGAGAAGCAGTAAGCTGCCCTACAATACTCTTTGGAAAGATAGTTGCCTTCGCTTTTTTCGGAAGGACAACTTCCTACTCTTCTTCGAAAGGACAACTGCCTATTCTTCTTCGGAAGGACAACTGCCTTCGTTTTCACGGAAGGACAACTGCTTGCCGTTCTTCGGAAAGACAGTGGCTACTGTTCTTCGGAAGGAAAACTGCTTACTCTGCTTCGGAAGGACAATGTCTACTTTTCTTCGGAAGGGCAACTGCCTACTCTTCTTCGGAAGAACAGTTGCCTTCGTTTTTTCGGAACGACAGCTGTCTATTCTTCTTAGTAAAACCAGAGGCCTACTGTTCTTCGGAAGGACAGCTGTCTACTCTTCTTCGGAAGGACATTGTGGCCCAACCACCACCCAAAGTCGCTCTTCTTTGCAGTCCACAACCGTCAAGTGGATGCTCAGCCTCACCTCTCTTCTAGAGAAGTTCCAAGGAACGTTGAAATCTTTGCCGAGATGTTCCCTAGGCCTATAGGAGCAGGTCAACGTACATCTTCTGCCTGTTCTTCCCTGCGCGATCAGCTTCCGCAAAGTCCCGCACTGGACTTCCAAGCTGGTAAGACCTATGCATACCCTCACTCCTAAAGCCAAAAAAATGTGGAAGGGCACGTACTTGGAAGACTCCCAACCCGTGAAATAGGGAGCCAAGGCTACCCACGGGTGCTCCGCGACCAGAGCGCCCTTCACACTCTTAAATTGGAGTGCACTGAACCATGTCGGAAGGTGCTCGACTTCGAAATCCCCCTCCTACCTGGGAAAGTATAGGACCGCCCGAGCCACGTCTTCGGCCTTCTTCCCCGCTTAGATGAAGCCAAAGACCCCTTTCTCTATCAGAGAAGGGGGTCTTTCGGCTACCGGATAGGGATTCAATTTCCCCGGCAATAGTGCAATTAGAAACCAGAAGCGCGTTAGCTAACTTACCCCGATTCTCTCTCGAATTGCCCACCTCCTGCAACCGTTCTTGCTCCTTCTTCACCTCCGCAAGAACTTTCCGTCAGGTGCTCACATAAACCACCACTTTAAAGAACTGGATACCGAGTATCCGAACGCATCCATCGGTCACAGCTAAACATGTAACCGCTGACCTCTCCCACTTACCCCAGAGCATAATATTCGACTTTTCCTCATTGAGAAGGTCACCTGTCACACTAAAAATACTCTGCGAATGCATTCCGCTTCCCCCTCAATATTCTTTCTGAGTCGACGAAGAAGGAGACATCATCGGCGTACGCAAGGCACTTTAACGATCCCCCTCCCCTCCCTGGGACTGGAAAACCAATAATACCCTCCTTCCCAGCAACTCTTCTCAAAAGGTCCTTCAATACCAAAGCAAACATAAGGGGAGAGACGTTTCAACGTTTCAATCGCACTTAAAAAAATAATGTTTAAAGCCTACGGCTTCGGAGTAGGTTTCCAAAAGACTGCTCTGGTTCTGCGAGAAGAGCACAAATACATAACCACTGACCTCTCCCACTTACCCCAGAGCATAATACTTGACATTTTCTCATTGAGACGGGAAACGGATGCATTTCAGTACTCAACGAAAGCATCCCGCATCTCCTTCAAGATCCTTTCCTAGTCGACGAAGAAGGAAACATCGTCCGCGTTCGCATGGTTCTTCAAGGATTCCACGTTCTCCAGGATCGGAAAACCCGTAATGCTATCCTTCCCAGCATCTTTTGTGAAAAGAGTCTCCAAGACAAAAACTAATAAAAGGGGAGAGATGGGGCATCCCTGTCTCAGTCCTCTTTGAACCTCAAAGCGGGAAAAGAGACGACCGGCAATAATGATTTTCTCCGAGAGGTCTCTATACAACGCTATAATCGCACTTCAGTCAAATACTCCGAAGCCGTGGGCTTCTAACAATCTTCCAACAAGCTCGTGCGATACCCTGTCGAAAGCCTTGCTCTGGTCCGCCGAGAAGAGCCCCATCTCACTGCCCTTCTCGCCGCGTTAAGTGATAGCCTCTGGTCTTCCATTGCATCCGGCGCCCAGCCATACCACCCGTCTTGTTAGCACCAATGAGATGAACCTCCACCTTAGAAAGCCTGCTATTGATGACCCTCGCAAGGATCTTATAGTCCACTGCGGACAGGGACACCGTTCCCCAACCACTTAGCTCCCTCGACGGGGCGATGCGGATCATGCACAGAAATTGGACCATGCTCCTCCTCATGGTTCCCGGCATATGACCCACCTGTACAATCGCGTTGTGTACCCTCGTAAGCCAGGGCGCTAACACATTAACAAACTTCGTGAAAAACTCCGACGGGAGACCATCGCATCCGGGCAACTTACCGGACGAAATTGCCTTTATCGTCTCCCTTAACTAGGGCACCGTTTTCTCCTATTCGAGGCTCTTCAAGTCCTCGTCCAGGATCCTCTTCGTACCCTCCAAGCACATATCCGTGACGCTAGGATCCATTTTCTCGCCGGAAAACAGATCGCCGTAGTACCTAGCAGCTTCCACCAGGATCTGTTAATTTTTTCCTCACCTCAGTACCATCAATGTAGAGAACTTCCAGGTTCTCGCTCTTCCTCTCCGATTCGAGCTTGCGGTAAATGTGGATAACATCACGCTCCTGCTCAAAAGTCGTAATAGCACCTTGTAGCTGAACTTTAGACCCAATGCCTTTGTAAAAGTCGGCAATCTCTTGCCTGATCTGGGTAATGATTCCCATGTTACATCCGTACTCATTACCCCTCACAGTCGCGTTCAGTAGGATCATCAGAAAAACCTGAGTCGCCGGCTTAGCTCTCGCCAACTCCTTTCCCCGAGCAACCAAAAGAGATCTGGACCTCGTCTTTCACCTTTTCCTAGCTGGCGATCCAGTCATCTGTGACCGTCTCTGCACCAGCCTTCAAAATCGAACGGATGCTTCAACATCGCGCGATAGCGCTTCAACATCGTCTAACATTTACACGTTTAGGCGCCACGGTGTCGCCGTCCTCTCCCTCTGTGCCGACACACAGACGTCCATCACGACAAGGCTGTGATCAGATATAAACAACGTCTGCGAGTCAGGGTTAAAGACCTCTGCCCCCATAACCCGGTCTATTTTCGAGACCTACAGCATGTCGATTCTCGAAGCCAAATTATTCCTATGGCAGGTGAGTGAGCCCCGTCTCCTGCGGGAACAGCTGCCTCCGCACGTCCTTGAGTTGCTGGTTCTTAATCAGATCCGTAAGACCTTTTCTGTACGACTCTGACCACCTGCACCTGTGAGTACTCAACCGGTCCATATGGTGTTTCACCATCCCCCCCCCCATCAACCCGCAATGAAAATATTTCTGTACACTTCCCTTTGTGCAAATACAGTATTTGGTTCAAACTGGAGGTTAAAAAGGAGAATTTCGCAAAGTTCTTTTTCAACATTAAATCGACACTTTATCATCTTTCCAGTTCAAAGAACAAACCAAATAAAAATGAAAGCTGTGGAGAGTAAATTCACATTGTGGAGTCAACAGATGATTCGTCTTCAATGTCTTTACTTCTCAAAGCAATAATTTTATCAATAATTTCTAGTAGAATATAAGGTATGAAAGAAATACGGGAACACGCCATACAATACAAATTCCGAAGATGACAATCCGATTTTTGACGTAAACGTGACAAGGATGGCAAGTCAGGTAATATCCGAAAACTTGAAATTTTTTATCGTCCTGGAGCGGGACACGAACCCGCGTCTCCCAGAAAACGCCCGGGTATGCTAACCCAGAAACTACACCACCCAGAAAGACCAAGTTTCAAGTTTCCGATCAATTTGAATATAACCATCACAGGATTCGCTAGTCGAAACAACCGGCATTCATGTTATGCGATGGTCTCCCGTCGGAATTTTTCACGAAGTTTGTTTATGTGTTAGCGCCCTGGCTTACGAGATTATCGGATTGTCATCTTCGAAATTTGAGAATATAAGGTATTAAAAGAAATGTCATTGTTGAAGAGCAATGCAGTTCATTAAATATTTTTTACGGCGCAAAGCATATACAAAGCTGTATACATATGTTTTGGAAAGCGAAGGTAAGTTTAGAATGCCAAGGTGTGCATTGTACTCAAAGCAGACATAGGTAATTTAAAAACTTTGGTCACCATCTTCCCCGTAAGGAAAACCAGTTACAAGACGAAAGGAAGAAGACTGCTCGTGTGACTTATTTATAGTTACATGGGTAATTGTTCCTGAGGGAAGCCATGTTTAAAGTTGTTTTTATTATGAATCAGGACGTTCTCTATTCGACTGCTTTTACATTCAGTTATCAGAAAATATTGAAAATCGTTAACAACATAATGGAAAATAAACTTTCAAATGCATTCTACAAACAAAATGAGCAAACATTTTATCAGAAAATGATAGAACACATGCATTTAAAAAAAATTACATTTTAGTAATAATGCTAAAACAGTATGCTAACTTTATACAATGGATTTAGCGAACAGTATTTGTTTCTGAAAAATATATACAAGTGCGTATCATCCAGAGGTGTGTAAGCTTTCGGAGTTGCTTTGTAATTAGTTTAGCCGACGGTACAAATTTCGTTGCCAAAGGGATATCTAGTGCGGAAAGTCATGATGCTTCAGAGAACAAAGGATACGAGTCGGAAGTCTCGTGACATCGGTTGTTTTATAGAAAATATTAAAAGTGAAAGTAATGATAGATGCGATGTTGACATATTTCCCGATTTTAGTTGTAATAATATTCTTATTGAGGATGAAGTGCATAATGAGTGTGTTGAAAGTTCTAAGTGTCAAAATGAAGGAAAAAGTGCAGCCCAGTGTTTTGGTGAATTCGGCGGAACTTTCGTTTATAGTGAGGACCCTGTACATAGCATGTTTTCGGGTCTCCTCAAGGACCTTAGTCATTGGGAAGAAACGGATATGACTGCAGTCGCCCTTCTGGCCAAGGGACGGAGGTACACCTCCTCGGTCGTGGATAGCCAGGACGGGCGGCCTTACGAAAGAGAAGCCGCGTGTCCTGCTCCACCCTCCGACGGGCAGAAGCAGCCCGTTAGGGGTACCGGAGGCTCACCTACGCTTAGTGTTCCCACTACTGCGGGCAGCGGCGACCCCGTAAGCCCCCGGAACGTTCTGGGGGTTCTCCCGCAGGACCGTGGAACGTCGGCGTCGGAAGTGAGGAGGCGAATCAATGCTCTGTTACTGCTGTTGTGAACGGTAAGTTTTGGGATTGTGCTGATACCGAAGTGGATAATGAGAATACTGAGTCCCTTTGTGCTGACCTGCAGCGCGAGTATCAGAACTGGAAAAGAGTATACTGCGGCCAATTTTAAAGCGGTTAACGATCTTGCTGCTGCTGCCTCTGTAATGTTGCATGGCACGGGACATGTGATCCCAACAGCGATAGGTCTTACCAGCTTGGAGGTCGCCTGCTGGACTTTGCGAAAGCTGACCGCGCCGGGAAGAACACGCAGCAGATGTACATTGACCTGCTTCCTAGGCCTAGGGAATACGTCGTCAAAGATTTCCACGTTCCTAGGAACTTCTGTATGAGAGAGGCTTGGATGAGCATTCACTCGACGGGTGTGGACTGCAAGAAGAGGGACTTTAGGTGGAGGTTGGCCCACAATATCCTTCCAACCAGGAGTAGGCAGTTTCGGTGGGGTGGCATCTCTTCCGATATGTGCCTTTCGTGTGCGGGCATTGAGGACAGGTTCCATCTCTTTTGAGCCTGCCCCATGGCGCACCAGGTTTGGCAGGAAATCTGGACTTGGGCTTGGCACAAAAGGCTTGACGCCCTCCAGTTTCACCCGGCTAATGTGTTTTATCTACATCCTGCCCCGGCGGCGGGCAGGAAGGTCTGGAGGAGGATAATCACCGAGGTCTGTTATAAGATGTGGAGGAAGAGGAAAAGAGTTCTGCATTCCCGGAATGCTAACTCGGTCTTCTCTCCGACAACAGTTATACTTCAAGTCAAGTGTGAGCTCTAAGACAGGGCGAGAGTGGATGCCCGCACTTTGACCGACCGAGCCTTTATTTATCGGTGGGGACTTGGCCTCGGATTGTTACCGGGACCAAGAACAAATACACCTTTCATTGGGGTAACTTACCCTCTTAGTTTCGGCCCTTGAAGCCCGAGGGATCTCTCTGGGAGTGTTGAGCTTTTTCTAGTGTTATATTTTTGGGACTTGTGTTTGACGAAGGGTGTGGAGGTTAGCCTCCGACTCTTTCATCGGTGGTTTAATCTGTCTTCTCTCCGGTTGAGGTTGGCGGTGCTGGCCGCTGACCGAGACGGCAGGAGGCTGTGTGAGTCGGGGGAGTGAGTGTTTTGGTTCTGTCTCTGCTCTTTCTCTTATGATGTGGTGTGAATGGATGGTATCTGAAGGGAGGGTGTTGTGTATTTGCTGCTTGTGGTGTGCCGGTTCCGTGTGGAAGTCGGCCAGGGAGGCACCTGCCATGGGTCATGTGAGTGCCTTGGTGCAACCGTCGGCCCGGTGTCTTCTCTGACAGTCTCCCGTCCGGTTCGCTGTTACCTGGTCACCTCTGAAGGGGACTTTTATCCGCCTACATGGACGTTCCGGGTGTGCCTTCGGGTTGCACCCGCCGTTCTAGGTGACCTCGCCGGCTATTTGTGGGCGGGTACTTTCGAGTTCTTCGGAGGATCTGTATGACTTGGTGGTTTGTCTGGTGCTTCTTGTGGGGCCGTGGTGGGAGTGTGTGTAAACATCAGTGTACCATGTCCAAATGTTTATTTTGGGCGTGGTGAACAGTGTGAAGATGTGTTGCAACAAAGTTCGTGTATGTGGGGGGGGGGGGGGAATGTAGTGCGAAACCACATTAGGCCGCTCCCCTCTCCCAGCCCCCATGATTTGGGGGTCTTATACGAAGACAAGTGCTAAGTGTCAAAATGAGGGAAAACGTAAAGCCCAGTGTATTGATGAAATCGGCGGAACATTGGTTTCCAGTGAGGACCCTAGTCATTGGGAAGCAACGAATATGACTGAAGCCGCCAAGGACAAGGGGCGGAGGTACACCTCCGCGGCCGTGGATAGCCAGGACGGGCGGCCGCCCGAAAAAGAGGCCGCGTGGCCTACTCCACCCTCCGACGGGCAGAAGCAGCCCGTTAGGGGTCCCGGAGGCTCACCTACGCTTAGTGTTCCCACTACTGCGGATGGCGGTCACGTCGTCGCCGGCTCTGAGGCGACGCCGGAGGCCCCGGAACGTTCTGAGGTCCTCCCGGAAGACCGCTGAAAGTCAGCGTCGGGGGTGAGGAGGAGAATCAATGCTCCGATACTGGTGTTGTGAACGGTAAGTCTTGACCTTGTACTGATATCGAAGTGTATAATGAGAATACTGAGTCCCTTTGTGCTGACCTGCAGCGTCAGTATCAGAACAAGAAAAAAACACCGGAAAAAAGAGTAAACGGCAGCCAATTTTAAAGCGGTTAACGATCTTGCCGCTGCTGCATCTGTAATGTTGCATTGCACGGGACATGTGATCCCAAAAGCGAATGACCAAGTTCCTGGAGAACAAAGGTTGACTAGAATTGTTGTTAAGAAGGGTAGAACTGAAAAGTAACTTGGTCGCGATTCCTCTCTCTCCAAGTTTGGAGTATCGGTTTTGCGGGGTTTTTTTTTTCTGTGTTTGTTTTTGTAACTCTTTTTTTTTTTGCAGGACCAGATAAGTATGGACTCTGGTAGGGTTTATTTTGCAGGCACAAAAATTAGGTTTGGTTTTTTGAACGTTCAGGGCCTCAATACGGAGGCGAAACAGTTTTTAACTCGAATGGTTCTTTCGCCAAAATAATCTGGACTTCTTCATGAATCAGGACACCCACCATAAGGATAAGGAACAGATTTTTGCTTTTCGGAGAAGGTCCGGTCTGAGATTTAAGTACTCGCTTGGGAGTACTGGTTACACGGGAGTTGCTATAATTTATAAAGAGAAGTTTGAAAGAGATATCACTCACTTTGAATCGGGCGGGGAAGGTCGGATGATCTCTCTTAACGTCCACAATAGGAATATCTCTATGAAACTTGTGTGTATTTATGCTCCTTATAAGGGTAATTTGCGGAGATCGTTCTATAAAGAACTTCCACATTTTATTAGAAGTTCGGAAGATGTGTTGATTGTTGGCTGGGATTTTAATGCGGTCGCCGACAGCGACCTCGACAGGACCGGAACCAGTAGGTGGTCGAAAGCTTATGGGAACGTGGTTAAGGTCCTCCTGGATAGACAGGGTCTGTGATATGCCTGGAGGCGACTTAACCCCATTATTTCGGGTTATACCTGGTTTAGGGGGCCAGCGCCTCCCGCCTTGATACGATTTTTGTGTTGAAGATTGACATGATTGAGATATTTGGTCCGAACTCTTCACTGTTGTATGTTTCGAACCACTCTGCCGTCGTGATGGACATGTGTGTGCCGTTTCCGAGAGAGAGAGGTGCTACTCCGTGACGTTTGAAGATCTCTATGTTAGACGATGAAGATGCGCACCTTCGCTCGATTCTGAAAGCGGGCGCCGGCACGATCACTGACGATGAGTGTGGTGTGTGGGAACAGACCAAGGAGGAGGTGAAAGATTTCTTTTCTCAGAAGGGTAGACAGTTGGCCAGGTCATAGAAGAAGCGTCACATGCATTTGATGAACATCCTTAATGCGGCGATTCGAGGGATTGAAATGGGTGTAATTACTCTCTGATTACTAATATTTGGAGTGAAATTAGTCACTTCTATCGAGAGGAAGGCTCGGCGGTCAAATTGACTTATCAGCTGTAGTGATGGAAATAGCAGGGTTTTGAGATAGCTGGAGGAGTTGTTTCTTCTCAAACTGTAAGTTCTTAGTTTGTATCGTTTGAGTTTTCGCTGCGTTGACAGACAGAAAACGAACTAAGGATTTCATTTTTTTTTTATTTTTTCCCCTCCATTGCTAATAATATGCATCCCCCCCATGGACCTAGGATTCCCGAATTGTTTGGCAAAGTGAAATTGCATAAAGAGGGCCAACCCATTTGTCCATTGGTTTCGGGTTATTCTAACCCCACCCGGCCCTTAGAAAAAAGCCTCACTTCGTTTTTGAAACCTTTGATTTCTCATTCTCACTTTTCCATTCATAGTTTGAACCAAGAACTTGACAAAATTAAGTACTTTGACTTTTGGGATCTCCATTTCATCCTAGCGTCGTTGGATGTTGTTTCCCTTTTCCCTAGTATCCCTCTTGATTTTGCCCATTCTAATATTGAAGACATTCTCCCGACTTTAGGTGCAACCCCTACTGAGAGTATGGCAATCATTGAAGCTTTAAGACTAATTGCTCGGCGAACATTGTTTTGATTCAATAACACCCAGTTTTGTCAGACTGACGACACCACCATGGGTTCACCTTATTCACCACTTTTAGCTGAGATAGTTTTACAGCACCTTGAGAATAATGTCCTTCAACAGTGCCCTCTAAAACCCTTATTTTATATGAGATATGTTGATGACATTTTGGTAGCATGGCCACATTCTGTTGGTGATTTACATGATTTCGCTGATTTGTTACCTGTCCCCTTTCCAACCATCAATTTTACTGTTGAATTGGAGGATCAGAACTCTATCTTTCTTGGACCTGTTCTTGATTCGGTTTCCTTCCACTCGGTCGTTCTCTTTCCGGGTTTTTCGTAAATCTTCAGCTCCCCCTTTTCTGATACCTTTTTCTTCATTCAGGCCTCCACAACACAAGAATGCAGCTTTTGCATTCCTGTTTAACCGAGCTTATACTCACTCATCTTCTGCCACCCTAAGGACCCGTGAAATTCAATATAATTTTGATTTAGCTAACCAATTTGGCTGTCCTTGGCATTACGTGCTAAAACAACTGCATAAATGCCAACGTTCTAAACTCTCTACATTACAAAGAAATAGTCAAGCTAACACCTATGTAGGTTCCATTGATTACATCCCCTATGTCGTACAGATCCTGAAAAAAGCCTGTGCCAAGCAAAATATGGATATTGGAATTCAGACTCAAAAATTACTTTCTTTGATCAAAAGAGATCGTGATAAAGTCAATCCTTTACACAGACACGGAGTGTACGCTATGCCTCTAAAAGCTACTTTCCCTAATGTGCATTATTCCAGATATATAGGATCCACCTTTCGAAATATTTCGACTAGGATTTCTGAACATGCCTACAATGTTAGAAAAGGATCTTGCGGTACAGCATTATCTCGACTGGTTAATCAGGGCTGCCATATACCGGATTGGAACAATGTTAAATACTTAGCAACAGCATCCAACAAAACTAATTTACTATTTATGGAGAGCATTTTTATCAACTTATTATACAACCAATACTGTAACGATGACTCACCATGTATATTACGATCGTCATGGAGACATTACATTTTTAATCATTGTACATTTTATCACAATTCATAGTTCATACCACCATATTAACCTGTAGTGATATTTATTTGTGTATGTGTATATCATGTAGAAGTGCACTTGCGTTAAATGGAACTACGTCATCCAACCAGTGACTTTAGGTGACTAACCACCTCCTTATAAACGGGAGTTTGGCCCAATATGTTGCCCGATGATGGACCCAATGTGGATCCGAAAGTACTAGCATGTTCCTGTGATGGTTTTTAGATGTAAATAAAGTTCATTTTTTAATTGCAACTGAGACCTGTTTTTTAAATCGTGTAACGACAGCATTGTGAAGGTGGTTATTATTATTTATTGACACGAACCCGGAGGTTCTTCCTAGAGCTTTCAGCGAAAACCGTAGATACTACAAAAAGCTTTTTTTACATATATATAGTATTTTTCGAATTTTTTTCTGTCTTTAAATTTAACACATGGGTGTTACATAGAAAAACATTCCTTTTTAATAAATGACGTTTTATGTACATGCTTCTCAAAAATTTTTGAATATAAGGTCAGCTGAAAACTTAATGGGAAAATTTTCCGCATGGTTCACCGGATTCAATCGCTAACCGGTTTCGAACTAATAGTCACAAACCAGCTCTTAGAACAACGCACCACTAAAGCGGCAGCCTTTTTTTAAGACTGTCACTTTACTAACAACGTCGGTTTCGTTACTCAAACTGAGGTTTACGCGAGGAATCTGGATTGTTTCTTGACACATGGAACATTTCCTTTTCCCAGGAATTAACAGATGAAATTAAGAGATGTGTTGTCAGCCGAAATGGTAACACCTAGGCTTGTAAGAAGATCACTTGAATTACTTCTAATATCAGAGAATGTTTAGAAAGTGAGAAGTCTGTCACACGCCAGGAATGAAGCAGAAGGAACACAAGTCATTCTAGTGGGAAACTGGCTGCACTAAGCTGTTACCACGGCGATTCAAATATTTATCCCCTCTAGAGCTGAACGTAATGTTCGACTTCTATTCCTGTACTAATCCAGCACGCACAATCGATTGTATATCGTTATAACGTGAAACACACACGGCTAATGGAGAGCAATAGTGCTCTTCAGGTGAACAGAGGTTGGGCGTGATGAACGTGCAGTTCGTGTGCTCCAAAGCAATCACTGAATAAATGGTTAAACGTAGCAGCAAAGAGAACAGTTTGTGCAGTTGAATACGATTAAACTCTGAAGAGAAGCACTGCACGGGAATAGTCACTGCGTTTCACGCTGATGACACCAATCTAGAAGGCAAGGCCAGGCTACTTCAGCGCTGGTGGTCGTTAGACGCCCTGTACAACGACCACCAACGCTGACAAAAAGGTCGAATATATGACAGCACCTTCCAGCAGAGGTGGGTTCTTAATAATCCACCGTTGTTCGTCTATTGGATGAGATTGGTTCCTCCTCCCGACGTCAAAGAATGTCTGCTCATGAAGTGACTCCTCAGAAGGATCAGATCAGTATATATGTAGAGGAATTTAGGAAGGGTGTGTCTGACCCCAGGTCTTAAACAACCCTCAGAAATAGGATGCTAGGAGATTTGTGCTAGACTGCCCGATAGGAAAGTGACACGGAAGCGAGGTAGAAAGAAGCAGGAAGACGCCCTTATTTATTACCGGGGGACCAGTACCCGGGGTCCAACGGCTTAACGTGCCCATCCGACGCACGGCGGGTGTTTAGTGGTTCCAACCGGCCCATGATCGAACCCGAGGTTATTTCCATGGCAGTCACGAACGCTGACAACTAGGCCACTCCTGGCCTCCTCAGCAGGAAAAACAAAGTGTGGCTTATGTCGCGGATTGCAGTCAGATCTCCAAGGCGATGGCGTTTGACCTCTTATCATTGCGGATGATGAAAAGTAGGTATTCCTTCGTTGTCCTACCACTGGTATCCAGTTCCTGGAATCACACTAGGAAGCAGCCTGTAATGCAAAGTTGTCAGATTGGAAGGGCAGGCATTCTGAGGAATTGATGGAATTGTGAGGGTAGTGCCTGTGCACTGGGGACTCGTGACACATGGTCATTATCTGGACGGCAACTTCTATGTGCATGAACTGCACCGGGTACATGACGATCTGCTGAAGCAATACCTATCGCCCATAAACAGGATGTGGAAGTCGCTGAAAGTGGACGATGCGTTAAGTAACACTTAAAGAGTTGTCCGCCCAAAACTACATGATCTGAAAGAGTTTGAGATATTTTTCCATGCTCCATACAGTTCCAAGTTTGAACCATCCGACTGGAAACTTTTTCGTGTCCCACGCATTTCGTACAAGAATGACACTTCGTTTCAGTTGTGGACGTGGAGTTTGGCATAACAGATTTTTGGACGCTGATATTTCAAGTGTCGCACCGAGCGGGGTCGTGAATCTGTAACGTAAGTTCTGATATACCTTTCACTTTGTGTTACTACATTCTTATGCAAATTTGAGTTTCTCTCTTTAACCGTTTTCTATCTAAACAGCATACTTTCCTTCTCCTTGAAAAAACTTTGAAAACAACCTGATACCGGGTTAAAGTCCAATTACCTAATGAGTCTCAAGATGTAAATGCTCGGGTGTTCAATGTTGAGCTAGCACTCTGTTTTGGACTAATTATGCATTGTTGTTTCGGACTGCGTGCATTATTGTTTAAAAGTTTGTGTTATATTATTCCGACCGCAGTATTCTAAACAAAAGTTCAGACGGTATCTTCTTTCCGACTAACTATCTTGTTTGAATGTCAGTTACATTGTTCTTTCTGCTTGAAAGTTCTCGTCGGAGAAGTAGGAATCCCAGTTTCAACCTGCACTTTGAAACAGGGATTCCTACTTCTCCGATATGACGTATATTTTCCTCTAGGTTCAATCTAATGAATTTTTGTTTTTGATACGGAACGCAAAACTCTAGTGTGGGATGGGTAGTTTGTTTAAATCTTCCTTGTGCTAATAAGCCCTATGTAAAGTTGCTGGGTCTAAACAAATACACTGCTGGCCTCGCAAAATGCAACATCAGAATTGCCTGAAATTCGCAGCATGTGTCGCCCGCTAGAGGGCATGCAAACGATTAGCATTGCAGGGCATATGCAAATTATGTGCGCCCGGCACGTTACCGAGAAGCACTACAAGAATGGTGCCCAGAAGTCGGGGTATAAGTAGTGGAAGTGTGTTGTGCTGCCAGATCTGTGCGTGAGATCTTATTTTCTACTTTCTGCCTCAGAATCCCGTAATTCCTAATTCACTTTTAATTTTTTCATGTGATTCGTTTTACCGTCTCCTCAGCGATAAACATGTGGTTCTCTTTGCGACGGCAACTCCGAATGCGTCCAGCGACGTTCATTGTGCAGTACGGAACCACAAGAAAAGAAATTGCTTGGTTACAGCCAAAGAGTGAATAGCATACGAAGAAACATATTTTTAATCGTTACCAAGTTTTCTCTAAACAATACGGCATTCAGATTCCAAACATTTCTTTTGTTTCGCTGCACTTTCTGCCTCAGCTTTTCCTTTCTACTGCATCATGTGGTACTTCATAAATGACTACAGCTATGATTTCATATTTGCGCGTGCATCACAAAAACGATGAGAGCTGAATCCGCATGCTACACCTCAGCACAATAATCAAAAATTGCGTACAGTTTGTAAAAAGACAATAATGCACAGCAATCATGATGCATTTAAATTAAGATAAGAAACAGAATAATTTGCGTTACAAAGTTTATGATTGAGTGTGACGTACGAAAAAAGCATACTTAGAATAACGTTAGCCTGATATGAAATGCACGCTGGGACAGCCTATTCACCGAAAATATCTCATGTTTTTTCAGTATTTATTTTTACTAATAGGGTGCAATGTGTTGGGAACGCCACACAAGGACTGAGAATGTGTCACCGCGACAGGGCAGAATAAAGGAAACTTCCCACTGATCCTTCTTTCGACGATTTCTTCCTAAAAATAAAAGACTAGCGCCCACAAATAACTTGGTTCCCCGGTTTCTCTCTCACTTGTAGTAAATATCCTGGTAGGAACAGACTCTTAACTTCTAATGCATGATAACAAAAATGTAAAAACCTCACAAAAACACGAATAATGGTAATTTTATAAATGCCCACGGCAGATCTTTAATCTTTAAATGCGCGTATACCTAACAATTTAAACAACTATGCTCCTTTAAAATCCCAGTTGCAGTTGGAACTATATTCGGAAGCACTTCCCATTGGCGATGAGTATTACCCTGCTGCCTTTGCGGTTGCGTTTGAATTGGTTCGATATCTTGGTATGTTCGACAAAATTCTTTTTTGTTAAATTTGAGGAAAGCCATAAGCTCAGTTGTATCATCCCTAGAAAAGAACCGACACAGTCTATAATGGAACTACAGAGAGGACAATATAAATACTTGCTCCGTAACAGCATCTAATCCTATCCATCGAAAAATACTTCGGCAATGAAATTATCATATGCTATCAAACAACAACTAAAAAGCGTTGTCAAACACAATACATTATATGCATATATATAAATACCTAACAATTATAATCTCGGAACCGAAGTAGTTTGAAAAAAATTATAGTCTCGGACCCCAAGTAGTTTGAATAGTCGCATCACGTCAGCACACGTATTTTTTCGTTGGATCGAATTAAAGGATATAATTGAACAATTAAGTAGGTAAGTAAATAACTATTATAACCTAAAATCACAACCTAACATGTATATTTCCATTGATACTCAGAAACACTGTTTTATTATTTTAAATTACAAAACATTTATTTTTGTTGGATCACGAGCCCAGACAAAACTGGTGACGTGTTCAAAGTCCCAAAAAATAAACATTCTTCACTCGGTTTCCCGAATCAAATTCAGAACTCCATAAAACCCGTAGCGATTTCTCAAAAATTTTGATTTAACGATTGCTAATATATTTTATCTTAATTGGAGTCTACAGCCATTTACGTCCCTCTGAAAATCTCTAGCTTGTATTCCGTGAACATACGGGCCTGTGCGATTATCTCAATAAATAAGTTTGAAATTTCATTGACATTTTAAGGCACATGACCGCACTAACACATCAAAAATCCCTCTGGAAGTATACAAGACCAGAGTTTGAGTACAGAGCGTTGTCAAAAAACCTATTGTCATTTCATTTTCCAGTACTCTAATATTATATTCTTACATATTTTTGAAACACAGGGCAAATTTCTGCAGGTTGCTTTCTGTATCCCAGTGTGATTAATAAAAATTTTACTGTTTTTCCCATGCGACTCCATTCTACTGAAAACGTTTTCTGAATTTAGCAGACCTAGGAATAGCATCCCGAAAATGAAAAATATTTCATATAAGTGCCAAATCATTACTTACAGCCGAAATACAAGTACCTTCTACTCTTAATGGAATATGGCAATCTGTTTAAGTAACTCCTAGATCAGAAATGGCGAACCTATGACACGGGCGCCACTTGGTGGCACACAAACACGATTTGCGTGGTACTTCTGTATGACAGCATTACCATTAAATAAAAATTTAGGTTTTTGAAAAAAGGTTTTTCTACATGTGTTCTTGAAAATAACCGAGCTCTGACAAGAAAACTTATCTGGCCAAGAAGTATCCTCCAAAGGGTTAGCAAAGCAACCTCCCTTTATTTAATGACCTTATGCATTAATTCCCGAAAGCAGGATGAACTTACGGCAGGAGTGTCATCCAAAGGGGTAACAATCTGATGACTTCTACCTGCACCGTCCAAATGCGGACTTAGCAGGGAAATATGGAACTCTCTCAAAGAATGTAGTGAACGCGTTTCGAGAGCAATCCTACCAGGATCCGGCAGTCCTTCACCCGGACAGGATCGTCCCGTAGACCAACAGTTTCCTGCCACCCCCACGGGACCATCACTTCCCACTCCCACTTTTGCCAAAGCCCGTATGTGAGACGTGCTAATGGGCAGGGACTTTTAACTTTGCGTCTGGCTGGGAGAATTTGTCCGCTAACGCGAGTGTTTTGGGGCAAAACTCTTTATTAGGTCCTGGCTATATTAGTACAAGCACATTTATACACTGGGGGTTCCGTGCATATGTGCAGACACCTTTATTTTCACGTACACCCTCACAGAGAAATGATAAAATACACAGAAAAATTACACTGAAATATTTACAAATTTACATGGCAGCACTAGTGTCCATGCTGCTAGGCGACTCTAGGGCAAGTCGTCAGTCCTCTTCAATCTTCTCTATTCTTCAATGAGTATTTCTTCCTGCCTCACCACGAAATCTTTGACCATCTCGATGAGACCCTGACGCGCTCTGGGATACGCTATAGGTAAAGACTAGCTGATGACAATTAACCGGTACCGTCCAATTACGGATTCCACAGGGTTAAGCAAACTCTCTTGATATTAATAGTGACGACATTCCCCCATCCGGACAGAATCGGTCCGTAGACCTGCAGCTTGCTGCTACCCCAGTGGGCCGGCACTTCTCACCTCTCCGTCATGACCCGGGTGTACGTGCCATTTGGGCAGGGGCTAGAAAAAATTATCTTACCCTGTCTGGGAGAATCGATTCCTGGCGCGAACTGTTTAGGGCGACTGCCCTTTACTCAAACGAAAATGATACATGCATATTTATTTACACTGAGGAACCCATCTCCACGTGCAAAAAAAGCCTTTGCTCAATGAGCCCTGTCACAAATATTTACACTATTTACACTCATACTCGCTCTGCCACAGGACTAGGGTCAGGTCAGTTCTGTGGGGATGACTCTGGGCTTGAGTCATCAGTTCCTCTTCTCATTCTTCATCCCTCTTCTGCTATCCCGACTAAGTGTTTCTCCCGTGCGGTATTGCACAACGTAAATTTCGCAACTATTTACTCCTAATAAAAATAACACTGCTCAAAAATGTTACACAAAAATTTGTATCCTGCTTTACCTATGTATTTGTATATGTATTTACATGTAGGAAGATTAAATAGGCCGCCGCGGTTGCGCAGTGGTCTAAGCGATGGTTTCTGATCATTCGTCAGAAAGGGGTCCAGGTTCGAATCCCTTTGAGGCATGGATGTTTTGTTTGTGTTACCGTGGATCTATCTCTTCCCTGGAACCAGTGTCACTCAATTAGAGACGGGCGACAACTTATAGCCCATTGAATAACTCACGGTGGTCGTTAAACCTCCAATAAAAAAAGATTAAATATTACCATGAAATAAATTATTTGCATTAAGTTTATGGAGTAGATCTTATATATAATAAAATCACAAATACGTGTGTATAGATATTAAAAAGGAATAGAAAATGAAACAATCGGTGAAATTTTCGGTTAAATTTAACAGTTCTTTAAGAGTTATATTTCATTTGATCGTGATCAAAATTTTACAGTATAAAATAATTGCTTCTGCATTTCTGGCTTAAAGCTAGGCTGACAAGGAGTGCTTTCGCTTCTCTTTCCGTTTGTGGACTACCCGTGGTGATAGTCCAATAATAGTCTGCTAACATGGAAGGACTCCACTTCCCTTTTATCTTTTCTGCATTGATGAAATTTCTGGGTTGTAGAGCTCGCAATGCACATCACTCACATTGCAGTTTTCCAGTTGTACGATACCCCTGGAGACACTCCAACAACAGTCTGCTAACATGGAAAGATTCCACTTCCCCTTTTATCTTTTCTGCATTGAAAAAATGTCTGGGTGGTACCGCTTGCCATGCACACCACTCACATGTACAGTTTTCTGGAAAGTAATGAAGATGACAGTACACAAAATGAATTTTCGGAAACATGTTGCAGACACTTTTTTGTAACTTGAGAGCAACACATCTCTATGTTCTCTATAGTTTTCTATCTGTCCTCTTGTTTGCCAAAACTTTCACAAAAAAATCCTCGAAACTTGGCCTTGCTGCCTTCTCGTTACCTTGTAATATTTCATCGAAGTGACGATTTATGAAACAGGCACGAATCTGTCCCTCAACACAAGCAAATTCTTTGACTTTTGCGTCACTCTGTAAAGCAAACTTTACCCTAACGTGCGTGAAAATCTCCTTATCTTTGTTTATGGCGTTAGCAAAATTCTTCGTGAGGAGCAGCTTAATGTTAAGAGGGGGAAGTAAAATCTCTTGTGAATAAACCGAAGGGTTGTTTTGTACGCTCTATGAGCCTTGCTCTTGAGATTTCCTAGTTCAAATCTTTTACATTAATGAGAAGCTCTTGCCCTACTGTCCCATTGAGTAATAAAGCAACAAACTCTGTATACTCTAGTTGCATGCCAAATAAAAGGGGGATGAACTGCAAGTCTCCACAAATTTCCCACTGCAAGTCTTCGATAAGAAGTTTCGCATTTGGGTAAGTCTCCTTCATTTAAACTGCATGGCTAATACAGGAACGGAGGAAAGCTCTTTTACAATGTGTACTACAACAGCTTTTAAAATCAGCTTTAAGAAGACTCAGTAGAAAGACTCCACTCTTGAGGTTTGTGATCTATGTTAAGGGCCTTCAATAGGCCGTTTACATTGATTGGTTCATGCAGCAAGAGTGTGCTTAATAGTGAACGAAGGGCTTTAATCTCTCTACCTACTCGGATAATTTTACTTTGTTTTCCAGAAGATTCCACTGCTGCAATATGAGGGCAAAACTACTGCTTTGCTTTTAGAAATATCCAAATCCCTGAGGAGATCACTCAGCTCATTTGCGCTATTTTCTGTAGTTCAGTAATGGGGATATTCACATTAAACTCAGGGTCGATAGACGTACTTCGCTGAGAAGCCTTACCTTACACTCAAAATGATGCTCCTTTGGCCGTTCAGGTACAGGAAGACCTTGTTCGCGAGGTATTGGACGTTACGGTGAGTTACAATAGGTCACTGACCACTTTTTCTTCTTCGGAAGCTCTTGGTTAATAGGAGGCACTGAACAAAAGTAGCAATAGCTCTATTTTTGTCAATAGCTCTTCGTCTAAGTGTCCGATCTGAAAATTTCCTACTTTGTTGAATAGCGTTGTCGGTGCGAAATATTTTACATAAAATACCAAAATTTTCAGGTAACTCATTGACTTTCCGCTAGAGGGTTAAAGTAAATCGCGTTTTCCCCGATATTTCTGCCTATAAAATCCGATTTGAAGAATTATTTTTGTATCGCATACAGCTCCTAATGGGAAAGGTTTTTCATATAATTTCTAATATTTGGTAAAAATATGATTTGGTCACCAGGGGGCATAAGAATTAATTTCCGCTTCTGATATATTCCCAGCAAAATCTGAGCTCCTAAAAACTCGACTGAATTTTTTTACTGGACCGATAACGCACACATCGAAAAACCTTTCGAGATTATTTTCTTCTTTAAGTGATTCATGTTTTTCCCTCCAGGGGACGTAGATGCACATCTTATAGTTTTCAATATCTCCGCTTCTACAAGTCTGATTTGAAAAATTATATTTTTACTGGAGAGCGTTTCCACTGTGAAATGTTTTTCGTATAATTTCAAATTTTTCTTAATGCACAAGTCTGCAATCAGAGTGCGTAAAATCACGATTCCGTTTACAGCAATATCTGCGGGATAAAAACTCGATTGAAAAACTTCTTTCTTCGGTCAGACACTACAGTTTTCTATACGGGTTTCATTGACTTTGAATAGCTTGGATCAATTTAATTCGCGTCAAATCGTATTCAAAAGAACTGCTCATTATAACAAAAAATTCGGTTTCATTGTTCATGTTTATTTTGGTCACCAACCTTTTTGACCAAAATAATGGTGTTTCTGGGCTGAAAATGTCACCTCCGCACAAACATAACATATTAACAGTACTATTACCGCATACACGTGGTTTATTTGTTTAAAACGTGCGGAAAATCTATAAAAACACACTCAAAGCATCTGACATGACAACTGTAACATAAAGGGAACAACAATGCCATTGGAAGTGAAAACCGTGTGAGTCGCGTTAGAACACTTACAACTCTTCACTCTTACGGCTTTGAGCTGCCATACCGTGGAAAAGTATATCCCTAATTTCGGATCACTCTTCGTTTTTATTGTTAAGCAGTGTATCATGAAACCTAGAGCAAATGTTAAAATGTTATAGTTATGTTCCTGATCCGCACCTCAATATTTGTAAGACTTAACTATTTGGAAAAGATTAAATTTCTTTTGTTGATCAATGTAATCATATTACTTACCTTAGGTGCTAGTTTTGTATAGAACCCTGGGTTTTCTTCCGTATTCGGCTCCAAGTGGTTCATTGGATATGGTTAGATAATGTTGTTCACAATGCATTTATATTGTCGGCTCCCATGTTAAATCTTCAGCTGTGAACACCCGGCTGGGGAAGAAAACCCAGCTGAGGACATGCCTCTCCTCAAAGTTAAAAATCCCTGATTTAAGTCCTAAAAGGCACTGTCTCAAACCTAACAAACGAGTTAGCAAACAGCGCGGATTGATACACGTCGCACTTCTTCGACAGTGCTTGCACTACTTGCTGTCGTATACGAAATTTTAACCGGGTAAAATCACATTCTTCAATATTTCAGTCGAGAAATTGTTAATTTCAGAATAACTGTCCTTAATTCAGAAGTGTTATATGTTAGCGGGTTTTGTTTACATTACTCTTCGTGACTCTCCTAGTGATAGTACGCGATATAAATAGTTCCCCAACTAAATAGAGAAAATCTTGTGCCTTCATACGAGTAACATAATAACAGGCTTTCGAAAAGCCAAATAGTATTTTTTGTTTGTTCGGACTACTTTTAATAAGCAGTGCCCTGACTTTCTAAACATGTTTGCGTTAAGGGGGGACAGCACGTCAGACTTTGGTAAACAGAATTGCGTTAAACAATAGCCTTCTTCGTCGGTTTGGATTCTGTTTACTACGCAGTTTAATGAATTTGTAAATATAATTAAAACTACTGAATGGAAGAAATAAGTAGGTAATTTTTTATTTCAGATATTCTTAACATTCGTTCAATTATATTTTGATTTATTTTGTATTGAGAAATTTTTCTTTACTTTTTAAAATAGACGTTTCATTAATATACTTTTTGACCGACGTTTTCTTCTTATATCCTCAGCTGTGTACTATAAAGGGGATGAGGATTTCTGAAGATATCTCATCTAAAAGGAAACAGACCCGGCTGAAACTTCAGTGGGAGAATTAGTGCGTTAGACTTCATAAGGCGTATTGGTGCCCACTTAGGCACGTTTTCAAACTTAAGCAAAGCCGTCGGCAAAGCCAGCCGAGAAATACCTATAGCACTTCAGAAGTACAGTGTTTCCAAATATTTTAATAGTAATTATGAAACGTTTCCCACGTATCATTGCATTTCTGATCATTAGTTTGGAATAACACCAAGACTATAGTATAAAGTGTAGTTAACTCCGGGCCTTTGCATAGAGCAACTGGAATTCAGTAGAAATAGTATCTGTCGAAAGAACAACAACTCTCGAAGAGAAAAAATAAATAAAATCCGAGCAGCTGTGGAGACGATTTTGATAGATGGGGCTGTCACTCCGTGGGAAGCGAGAGAAGAAAAAAATCGTTTGATTTGAACTCGAAAAAGGAGAGGTCGTGTGTTTTGAACAAGATGGAACTCAAGATGAAAAATAACGCCGGCGTTTTATGTTACGTATCTGTAGTAAGTGTGCGGTCGGTCATGTGTTTGCGTTAATTATATGTTAGATGTTTATTTGAGTCTCGTGTGAATTCCTTGTGTCAACAGCGAAAACACGAATTTCCTTTGGATTAATGTGCTATTGTCAACTGATATACAAAGACTTCAACACCCGTGACTCCAGAGCCGTCGGTCAAAAATGAATGGCAGGTAAGAAATCTTTTTTCTTCAATACTGTGCATTCCTGATTGATTTGAACTGCGACACGTTAAATATGGCATCCCTACCGGGACTTTGAGTTGAGGTATTTTGAACATATAGCACAGAATTCGTAACCGAGAGAATTCTTCCGTTTGTTGACATTTTGACATATTGTTTCGAACGAAACGATGGCCGAAGAAATTAGAGCTAGATTGAGACAGAAATGCGGCGTGATGAGAACATCCGTTACCAAAATTGTTAAGCGATTGGAAGCGGATCTTAAAGTAACTGATGTGGATATAGATAATCTTGAAGAACTTTTAGAACATCTTAATTAAGAATCAACAGAACTAAAATTAATTGATTCCGAGCTGGAAAAGGTTTTAGACCCAGGGGAATTGGAGTCTGAGTTAGAAAGTGCTGAAGAATATCGTAAAAAAATAACTACATGGAGATATAGAGCGTCCAAACGAGTTCATATATTAAGGCAAAATGTTTTGAATAACGGCGTGTCTCTTGGTCAAAGCCCCGAGCTAGATGAATCTGAAATAGAACAACGAGTGGGGGACTCTGTGAATATAAAATTGCCGAAGCTATCTGTTTCCAAGTTTTACGGGGATGTGAGTCAATGGCTTACATTTTGGAATTATTTTGAATCGGCGATTCATAAGAACGATTCTTTGTACGAAGTAGATGAATTTAATTATCTTAAAGCTGACTTAGGAGGAACGGCTATAAACGCTGTACAAGGATTTGTGATCACGCCGGAAAATTACGACATTGCTGTAAACATGTTAGCAGAGCGATTCGGAAGAAAGAATTTGTTAATGAATGCACATTTGTGTAACTTGCTTGATCTTTCCCCTCTCAGGAATTCCAGTGATATCGGAACATTTCGAAAGTTGTTTGATAATGTTTAAACGCAAATAAGAAGTTTAGAATCGCTGGGAGTTTTGTCAGGCACGTATGGAAATCTTATGTGTTCGATGCTGTTGAAAGTGCTCCATGGTGATCTGATCTTAGAATTCAACAAACAAAGTACCAATGCCAGTTATGACATCAAAGATTTGATTGAATTTTTGAGGAAGGAACTGATCTTTAGGGAGCGTACTAGTGCTAGTGTTTCGTGCCCAAGAGACTGGCAACACAGTTTTCCAGCCACCTTTCCTCCTCGGTCAGGTGACTGTGGCCGGAAGCTCTCACGTGACTCGAGAGGAAAAGGAAAGACACCGACAGCAGCTGACATATTCAGCATTGATCTGAAGGAAAAAACTCGTTTGTGTTTTTTGTGACAAGCCACACGCAAACTCTGAGTGCAAAGAAACTCGAAATCTGTCTCTGGAGGAAAGAAAATCTATTCTGTTAAAAAGGGGATGCTGTTTTAGGTGTCTTAAACCAGGACACGTTTCACGTTCTTGTACGGTAAAAATTACCTGCTCACACTGTTGTAATAGACATTTATCTATTATGTGCTTTTATAAACACGAAGAGAAAGATACTAAACCAGAAAATAATAAGGAAAATTATAAAGCTCTGGAAGACAGTGTTTTGACTAACAATTCCTGTTCCAAGGAGGTGTATTTACAGACTTTAATTGTGAGTATTAAGAAGAATGATATTAGTCGTTCTGTACGAGAGATTATTGATACAGGTAGCTCGAGATCATATGTAAGTGAATTTGTCGCTAAAGCACTGAAGTTGAAATGCAAAGGGGAAGAAAAAGTCGTTCATGGACTTTTTGGAATAATAGAAAAAAGTAAAAAGCACGAAAGATATTCGATTCAATTAAGCAATATAGACGGCGATTATATTTGCGAATTAGAGGCGATGGATCTAAATATAATCTGTGCTTTTATTCCGAAGTTAGAGGACTCTAAATGCATAGAAGAACTGACAAATCGTGGAGTTTTCATTAGCGATATTTCCATAAATGAACATGCCTGTCTGTATGAGAAAGATCCAAAGGAAATTCATATTCTGTTAGGAGCTGACTTCTCAAGGTAGTTATTTACAGGTGAAATTGAGCACTTTTCCAATGGATTGGTAGCAGTAAACACACGTCTGGGAGGGACGTTTATGGGGAAAAACAGAAAAAAAGGAAGCCAGTAAACCTAATGTCCTTATCTCTCTGCACGTTGGCGAATTAAACCTTCATGATTTGTGGAGACTTGATACTTTGGGGATTCTCGATCCAGGTGAAAAGATCGCGAGATGAAGACGTTGCGAAAGATAATTTTATTCGTAATGTTTCAAGAGACGAGGAAGGAAGATACATGGTTTGTTTGCCTTGGATTCAAGATCATCCTCCTCTGTCGGACTGCAGGGAGACAGCAGTTAAAAGGTTGAAGGGCTGTGTTAATTAAATACTTAGAACGGATTGAGAAGTTAGATGCTTATGAAGATGTTTTCTGGGAGTGGCTGAAGGAGGGCATTATAGAAGAAGTTAAATCTCCTGAGGAGAATGTGAAAACTGAGCATTTTTTACCACATCATCCGGTTTTCAAGAAGAGCTCAACGACCAAGCGAGACCCATCTTTGATGGCTCGGCTAGAGGAAGAATTCTCCTTCCATTAACGATTGTCTGGAAAAGGTATCGAATGTTGTAGAGCTTGTACCCTCGATTATAAACAGATTTTCGATGGGAAAAAATTGGGGTAACTGCCGATATAAAGAAAGCTTTTTCGCAGATTGGACTTCAGGAGCAACAATGGAATTTCACCTGAAGAACGCCCCGGATCTGCACTTAACAGAGTTTTCAAGGAGAACTTGAAACCTCTGTTAAGTGCATTTATCTCCTCCTCAGATAACTGGCGTGAACTAAGATTCACAGAGGTTTCCAAGTTCTCCTTCCCGGTACTTACCGCTAACTCATTCCAGTTCATTACCCAGGTTGAACAAATCATCAAAACTTTACCAAAACCAGCTCAAGACTCTTTGCGGTATAAAATAGCTCGAACCATTACGCACGAAAGTATGCAACAACCCACTGAACACCAAAAACTGTTACAGTACGACAGATCCTTGCTGCTGTCATTAGCAAAAGATTGGTCACTGGCCATTGCTTCTGGAGATAAATCTCACCAAATAGTTATCCTTGATAAACCTGGGTACCATTCAAAAATGATAGAAGCTATTAATCAAATTCCGCATACTTTTATCACGCGTAACCCAACATCTGCTACCGTCACAGCATTCAGTAAACTTAAAAACAGCAAGTCTCTTCCGCTATCTACTGCTGATCATATGCACCCACCATTTGGACCACGCACTCCTGAATTGTTCGGAAATGTTAAACTTTATAAACCAAATCAACCAGTCCGACCTTTAGTGTCGGGCTATGCAAACCCAACACGTAACTTGGAAAAATCTCTTGCATCTCTCCTCACCCCACTAACTCAACAAACCGGGTATTCAATTCACAGTTCTACTGAAGCCGTAGATAGAATACATACTGTTCATTCCGGCTTGGCATTCTTAATGGCAAGCCTTGATGTTGTTTCCCTCATTCCCAACGCCACCCTCCTGCACACTACATTAGCTTTCTAGAACTCTTATCAACCCAGCCCGAATGTCACAAAGTCACCATTCTTTCCGTTTTGCCTCAGTGTGCTTTGGAGGAGTTATCCGGCGATGGGTCGTACTGTTGAAAAGTTCGGAAAAGAGGTCTTTTGAACAAAGCATAAAAAGACTGCTTCCAGTTTCGAAACGTTCGAAGCGTCAAGAATTCGCCCAGGGAAATTCCCACTTACGCTGAAAAAAGTTTATCTTACTTGACAAGATTTGTTTCCGAGAAAATTTGCGAGTACTTTTATTTGACAAATGCGATATAAAATGTGGCTGCTTCAATTCGTTCGATAAAGTAAAATCCGTTACTTGTTATTTTCAGTCTATTTTGACGGTGATTTTTAAAAGATCGAAATACGCAATAATTCGTTACATTCGGGTTTGATATAAACGGGTTCGACTGAATATTGCAAACGGAAATTTGAAGTTTTGCACTTTTAGTGGCACACATGTACCTTAAGAAAACTGTAAAATTATAAACAAACAGTTTTGCTCCCGAAACGTTCTCCGTCAAAAAAACATTTTCAAATCGGACTGCTAGAAGCAGATATATCGGTAAAAGTAAGATATGTATCTGCGCCCCATGGCGGAAAACTTATGCATTATTTTTAGCACAAGGTATTCTCAAAAAGTCTTGACGTGGCGAGTGGTATCGGACCAAGGAAATGTGTTTAAATAGAGCTTCCAGAAACGCGGATATTTCTGCAAATGTATGAGAATATGAGAAACCAAAACAAACACTTACACCCCTAGTGGCCAAATCACACTTAAAAATTTTTAAATTATATGCAGAACATTTCAGACGCGAAGCTTTAGACGATGAAGAAAGAATTCCTGAAATCGGACTTTTAGAAACAGACATATCCGGAAATCTCAATTTAACATTACGGCTCTAGCGCAAAAACTATGAATTACTTAAGAGAGAAAATGTGAACAAACTAGCTTCCGTTATAAATAGTATCGAAAGATAGAAAGGATATTTTCAATAGGATCTCCAAAAGTAGTTGTATTGAGTAAAATGTATAATGAAGTCGATAGCATCTGCATTTATGCCCTCTGTTGGCGACGTTATGCATCGTAGAGAAACTGGAAAGCAAGTATAATTGCTGTCACTTTTCAATTGTGTACATATAAACAACACTTGCTGTTTCTACACGATATGATAAAAGTCGATAATGGTGACATTAAAAAACGTTAATTAAAATGTTGAAAGTTTAAATACAATAGCGCTTTGGGATCTACTATAGACCTAACATCAGATTTGGAATAATCGAACTCAGATATTACGTGTGATTATATAACATGAACAATGCCAGATTACAACTTAAAATTTGAGAAACAAAGATGCATATGTGACGTAGTCAATCACAAAACCTGTTTACGAGAGTCAACGCTCTGTGGGAGGGGGCACTGTTTGTTCAAAATAAGGTTCTTCCAAACCCCAAGAATGTAATTAGGGAAATCCTTATTGCAACAAGAGTCAAAGTTCTTAAGTGTAACTAAACATTCTGTAAACAACAAAGTTGATTTACATGACGGAGATGCCAGTATTGTCATATTGTCCCAATCTGGAAAAAACTTACCATGGTTAGCTGCTCTTTCCAAGGCAGTCGTTTCTGACCCGTTCCGAACATTGTATTTGTGTTCTATATATCTGGTATGAAACTTCCTAGAAGTTCAGCCGATTTTTCAAATCTGATGATGGGTCTATAGTAGACCCGAAAGTTCTAATGTATTTAAATTTTCAACAGTTTAATTAAAGTTTTATGTCACCATCATCGAATTTTATCATATCGTGTAGAAATAGCAAGTGTTGTTTATATTGACTCATACTCGAATAAAGCTTCTTTTAAAGTGTGTACATATTTGTCTGTTGTTAGAAAATGCATATTACCCTTATGATTGTGTCACTTAACATGCCAAATGACCCCGTATTAGCAAAATCTGTACAGATTTGTCTGTTAGAAAATGTTTATTATATTTATGATTGTGTCTCTTTACATGCCAAACGTCTATACCTGCTGCTATGTTTTGCTTTTTATCCCTGAGAATGTCTTCCAGACTTGAAATTTGGACAACACTGTAGTGTAGAAGACGCGAATTTGTTGAAGAAGTTTTATGATAGCAGGCAATCTAAATTCCTTTTTTTTTAATCTGGACAAATACATTTACTTAAACTATGTTTGTTTCCAGGATAATAAATTAACTGAAACTTTTTGCAAAATGTAGAAAACGTGGATAGTTTAATTGTGCGAGCGAAAGAATCTGATTTTTATAAGGCGGTTATTAGCAAGATTGCTTTTTCAGATTAGGTTGTGGCACGTGCGTGCAATCTCTGACAGGTTGAGTTGCACTTAACCACTAAATACTACAGTATGTCACAAAGACACTTTAAGCAGTCTGTCATGTGACATTGAATTCCTTTTAAAAATAAGGTAATGTCGTCCTTCCCGCTGCCGTCATTTACACTCTCCCGGAAGTTCTTGTTGGGACGTCATGATCTGTAATTCCCAACTATACGTCGGTTCTAAGGAGGTTAGAATAGATGAAGTAAGGGGTGGAAGTCCCCGTCGGTTTATCAAAATGAATCTACCGAAATTTGACGTTCGTGACGTCACAGCCAATCATTGCATAGCCCGCTGAAAATAGGAGGCCTTGAAACGAACAGTTGTCATGTGAAAAAATGGTCTCAGGTTTGTGAAATGTATCCAAATGTTTACCGGAAGTAAATACAGTCATGATTCTTGTGATTAAAGTCTCTTAAAAACCCTTATTGCATTATGTTTTCCAGTCAAAACCGCTTTATTCTTGTACCAGTTTTGTGAAAAAAATGTAAGTGGGACTAATATTAAATTTTGTGTAGGGTTTAGATGACTATATCTGTGGCACTTTTAAATATAGTTTGCTTGCAATATTGAAAAATAATAAATACTTACCAAAAATAGGCTGAAAATTCAGACTAAGCTGGTCACGTGACCGTTCGTTTCAGCGCCTTTTCGTTCCAGTGGACTATGCAATCATGGCATAGCCCGCTGGAAATAGGCGGCCCTGAAACGAACGGTTGTCATGTGAGCAAAAGGGTCTCAGCTTTGTGAAATTTCTTCACGTTTTTACTGGAAGTTACTACAGTTATTGTTCTTGTGATTTGAGTCTCTTAGAAACCCTTGTTGCGTTATGTTTTGCATTCAAACCTAACTTATCCCATGTGCGTTCAATCCCTGACAGGGATTGCACGCTCAACCTGTTTTTTTATGTGTAAAACATTTAAGCAGAAAAATACAGGCTCAACCTGTTTTTTTCTGTGTAAATAATTGAAGTGGGTGTAATATTAAATTTTGTGCAGGGTTCAGATTGCTATACTGTATCTGTGGCACTTGAAACATAATTTACTAGCAGTAGGAAAAAGTAATAAATAAAACAAATAATAAACTAACAACTGGGATTAAGTTGGTCACATGACCTTGGTGACAGCCGTTCGTGTCAGGACCTTTTCTTTTCATTGGGCTATGCAATCATGGTATTCGCCGCCATGTTGGTGAGTCGATTAGGAATTAAACATAACATTGGAAAAGTACAAGCAAGGTCTCACGGGGCATGGATGTCAGCTTCTAGTCGTCTGCTCAAAAAGCTTCAAGTTTAAGACGTCAATCTCACTCCATCTGTTTTAACTTCCTTGGTCGTTCCTCCTCTGAATTTCGTATCCGACTTCGTTGTGACCGGTCTGCCCTCTTTTGTACCTGAGTCCCCAGAATTTCCGAAACTAGGAATTGTTTCTCAAGAGATAGTATAGAAGAAATCCATACGAAAATTACGCCTATAATTTGCATGCAATGTAGATATATTTTTATATATTTGGGCAAAAGAACTTCTGCATCAATTAGTTTCAGTAGCTATTTAAACGATTTCATAAACATAAGTATCATTATTGGGAGAATTAAAATACAGAAATAAACAAATAAATTCATAATTAAAGAATGAAGTAATTCATTCGATTAGGAATAATGAGATAAAAGTAATCCAAGCATATTTTCCTGAACTACGTTATAAAGCAATACAATGAAGAAATGTGTCGGATATCTCCTCTCTAAGTGAAAAATGCGACTGCGTTTTACTTTTATTGTTCATTGTGTGATCCTTTCCTGATTGCGCACAATTATTTTATTTCCCGAAAAGGAGGAATGCTTGTCAGAAACTTGGGAGTTTAACCCCAGACATCCACTTTGCCGCACGAATTTTAGTGACTAGCGGACGGTTACAGAACATCCCTTCATGCTACCCAACCAGGTCAGACCAGGTTAGGGTATTGAGTTATGCCAGCCTTGACCCTATGAAAGTTGTTTGAGTATAAAAAATGTATCTCACTTTCTTCTCAATACTATATATGGGCGTTGTAAAAAGTGCAATATTTGAGTTGTCTGTGTTCTAGAATACGGTTATAGAGAGCAAGCCTGACAATTTGGGAAAGTAAACCGTTTGCAACTTGTCCTAGGATCAATCAGTGAAGAGGAAATGAGAATCGTTTTTTTTTTTTTTTTGATTCAAAGTTTAACAGCCACCGTGAGCAACTCAATGGGTTATAAGCAGTAGCACGTTCCTAATTTATGGTCACTGGTTCTAGGGAAGGGAGAGAGTCAGTGCCGTAATCAAACAAAACATCCCTGCCTCATCGGGTTTCGAACCCGGGCTCTTAATGGACGAATGGTCATAAGCCAGCACTTATCCCACTGCGCCACCGGGGCGGTGAAATGGGAATCCAACTAAGACAGATGCATAGCAAATATCAAAATACCACAGCAAACGTGAATCTATAATTAAATCTGCGGTTTGGAGGGGTTTTAAAATCCTGACGAAGTTGCATCTCTGCCTCTAGGATCCAATCAATGTAACTTTGTTTCTCGTACGCTGTACAAAATAACATGGGACATAGATAGTTTCGTCCCAATATTCCCTCTGGATTTCAATCCTATGGCATACTGCTGACAACTCATTCATTATATGCACTAAGTATATAATAACGAGACAGGTATGATTTCTGAGGAACAACGCGTCAAGCGCACACGCTTTCTAATCACCCATTTCTACCTTTCTGACCAAATGGAAGGATGCCTTTAAGCCATCCGTTTCAAATACCAAATAGGCACTCGACGCATTCAGCGTATTGCCATTCATTTAATGGATCAAACATTTCATGAGGGGAAGAGACTGGCTGGATATCCATAAGTAGTTGCTTTTGCGGTCAGGTGTTGAAAATTGTAGCTCATGCAGACACTGGCACTTCGACTCTCCCAACACATAATAAATATTATGATCTGACCAAAAAATACATATCCGGATTTTTTTGCCATCGTTGTCAAAATGTTCTAGTGACGTAATACGGAAACGAAGGCTCCCGATTGGTTCCTAACGTCGTTGTGCATGACATCAAACACGACAGCGACGTAACAGTCCGTGTAGCATGAGAGGAACATCCCAAAAGGAGGGAACTCATTTCTCTAATGTCATGGCCTTGTGTTTTCTAAACGACATTAGTCTGATATTTTTATATGACACTGCCTTGGATTGTAATCTTTAGCTTACTTTTGCTGAAGTAATATTACCCAGTGGTTAACTTAAACAGCTCCGTATATGTCTATATGTAATTAACTCCATGATTTAAATCAAATCGCTGCATATACTATGTTGAGAAGCGGGCAATTAATTGTTTCCAGTTAACACGTAATTAAAACTTAACCTAATTGTAAGCTTAGTGTATTTCTATACTTCACGAAGAAAAAAATAATTTTTTTTATGAGGTAAGAAAATTTTATCTCTCCTGGAAAAGAGGAAATACCAAATTTTATGTACATGGAATTCTTGTTAACTCATATATCCCTTGTTTGATTTTGTAATAAGGGATTTGAACGGTCCAAGGACTAATCTCAAAGGAACAGCACTCTTAACGTGTTTGCTTATATTTTAGCTGTATTTCGTTTATTTACGTAATATAATGGAAAATAACCTCGATACTCTCCAAAACTTCCGTACCAAATTTTGACACTTTTTTGGGGAAACATAATTTTATTTAACCTTTAAGAAACGGCTAATTAATATCACTTATTACTCGACAAATACAGCCTGTGTTCTTTTGTATCCGACCAAATTTTACAGTTGACCCTAGGAATCTCTAAACAATGAAAGTCAGTAACAGACGAAACCTGGATCTAGGTTCTTCAATTCACTTCACGTCATTGACGAAACCTACACGGAAAATTACCTGATCGTATCCGTTCGCAGGTGAGTAGGTACTTCCGTCCATATATAGCGACAGAGCGCTCATTGGTATAGCTTGGCACTCAACTTCGTGGTCTCAATATGACAGCCGTCCTATCACGTGACATTAGGCAGAAGTTTTGGCGTGCCCTCCAGTTGCAATGCCTTCTTTAGGCCTTTACAGACTACTTTTAAAAATTTCGGTTTAGTAAATCCCTTAAGTGTGAAGCGACAGTTTTAGGAATGACACACCTAAGGATTCATTCGTTAGGAAATTATCAGTTATCGACATTTGAAAGCTACCAAATTTACAGACTAAGTAATTTGCACGAAGCAGATAATTAGCCTTTTCGTATTTTTGTATGAATCTGCTGCATTTGTAAATATGGCTATACAACCAACCCTGGCCTGGTGTGTGCGATACAGTGATGATAAATGGCCCGATAGATTGCTGCACGTTAGCACTCACCCTTTTGTGTTATCAGGGATTGCTTCCGACGTCAATATGATTCAAGATAAGCAATGAGTATGAAAGTGCACTTGTCTTATCGTATTGGATAAGTGTCGGAAGAGGCACGTGTCACAAATATTACTATCTGTGTTTCAGTTCCCTTTAGACGTGGTCACGTGGTTCCATAATCCTCATATGCCTCTTGATACCGTCATAAAGTGGACAGCAATTAGTGTCTAAACAAACTTAGGCTAACAAATGGGAATCGAGAAATTTACTTTTCAGACCTCATTCCGAAATAGTCCGACGCGATTGTATATTTCACATTACGGACACAATTAACATCCGTAAAGTTGCTTCGAAGAACTAGCCAAACTAGTAATGAAGTTAAATAGTTACTACGCTGACACTGCGAGATATAATGATCGCAGACCGGGCGATAAAAATCGGCCGGTCTGTCATCATTATATCTCGCAGAATCGGAAAGACGGATAAACCATGATTTGAATCTTCAGACAATTCTTTTTTGTTAGGTAATCAATGTTCTTATATTATTCTGGTTGATACATGGGTTTCAGTTCAGGAGGAAAGAAAACTTTTCCGTTAGACAAAATATTTCTCATTTGGGTCAACATTAACATTACTAAAGATCATTTTAAGGGGCAGTCAAAATAAAAGGCGTGATCAAATGAAACTTGTTCGATGAGCATAGTGAGGTCGCAGCTCGCGTGATAAGCGCAGACCAACGAACAAGCGAGCAGGAATTCATTCTCCTTGCATTTGTGGTGTGTGCTGCGGATTGTTGACAACACGGCCGGTGTGATTCCGAATCCGTCCAAAGTGGATCAGCGAGCGGTGATTTAGTTTCTAACAGCGGTTGGATGTCGCCCAGTCGATATTCAGCGCAGAATGTAGGTGGCGTATATTGACTAACGTGTGGCGAAGACAAAAGGATCGGACTGGGTGCGAATGTTTCTGGAAGTACGTGAGGAAACGAAAGATTTTCAGCGGCCAGGCCAGGCGCATGGTCTTGGGATAGACGACGCCATCTCAAAGATTCATGCAGCAAAACGGATGGAACGTAGTAGTTTGCTAGCGGAAGAATTTGCTATATCATTTGGGGCAGTTCAAATGGTGGTTTCAAAGACACTACTGTATCAGAAAGTGTGTCCGCAGTATTTCCCGCGGATGCTGACAGACCACCATAAAGAATAACGCATGGGTCTTAGTTTGAACCGCTTGCTGAGTTACGAAGCGGAGGGTGATGAATTTCTTTCGCCCATATTGGCAGGCGATGAATTGTGGTGCCACCACTTCGAGCCAACCGGCATACCAGCGGGCACGCAATGGAAGGGTCCCGATTCACCAAAGCACAAAAATTCAATTTACAGGCTTTTGCCAGTAAGGTTACGCTGACCGCATTTTCTAAACCATGAAGGGCTTTTTTGATGGACTTTAAAGAGCCTCACGTGAACATCAATGCCGACCGCTGCAAGGACACACTGGACAAGCTCCATAAAGCGATCAAGAGTAAGCTACCCGGCAAGCTTTCGCGTGGTGTGATTCTGTTGCACGACAAATGCTCCTCCGAATGTTGTGAACATTGTGCAGGATGCGGTAGTACAGAAATGGTGAGAGGTTTTTCACCACCCAGCCTATAGCTCCGATCGGTCACCATGTGACTTTTGTATGTCTTGGCCGTTAGAAAAACTTCTGAAGAGACAACGATTGCACTCCAACGCAGACGTCATGGCATCGGTGACCGATTGGTTCAACGAGCAGCCTAAGTCTTTCATCCCGGACGGTATCCTCGAGCAGTGGATGAGTGCCTGAATGCATACGGCGGCTTCTTCTAGCGAACATTGGTTCATTGTTGCTTCCTTATGTATTGAATTGTTTATTTCTACCACATCTGCGGATATAATTTTACGTTCGTCATAATACAGCCACTCGAACGGGGTTCATTTAATCACGCCTAATAGTAACCAATCGCTAAAGATGCAGTGCTTATGTGCTGCCATCTATCGGCATATCTGTAATGACTTTATGTGGCAGAGCGGGCCAGGATTGGAGGGATAAACGTTTGCATTCGAAACTTCATGTAAAGTGTTTTCATTAATAATTTATAGTACAATATTATAGTATTTTCGCTGCATTACAATGCAGAAATTTCCTATGTGCAAAGTAAAATAAAAATTCACTCCGGTAACATTGTCGTACTAACAGTTAATTTTTAATACTTCAGAAACGTATGGGAACCGATCGGGTTTTTCACAGGTCGTGGTTTACAATATCGTGATGAGTATTGGCGAAATATTTTAAACATGTTCATTCACTTGGTAATAATTGATGGAATGGCTATTCATAGATTTGATATATTATAAAGTTCACAAAATTATGGGATTTACTCAGGAATAGAAAAATATTACAGTCGAATTTCCGGGTAACACCCCTACTTTTCCTCAAGACTACACTGCAGTAGGTGTTGCTATTCGTGAGCTAAGTTGCAGATTTGAAATTAATTGATATTGTACGTCTTCATCTTGTTTATCTATTTCCAATACGTCTGAAAATTTTCTCTTCAAACAGTGCTAACGTGTTGGCACTGTAGAAATTCTTTTGAACGCAAACACAGCTTCCAAGCCCTACACACCAGCAACCTGATGCATAAACGCTCTCGCTTCGTCTGGTATAGGTAACTAACGAAGCTGCTGCAGACATCATTTCGTACGAATACACAGGCGATTCACCGATCATGATATCTGAAGAAGTTTCAAGGGAGTTTTTGACCCCAAGTCTTTACCAATTAAACATGTTAGTATTTTATTTATGTAAAATTATTTGAACAAATTGCTAAATGTTGCAGCTTTTCCTTTCGCGGTAATATAATTTTTGTTTACGTAACACTAATAAATTATTGCAGCCGTTTTGTATACGGATTTTTACGTGTACTTCAGTTTCCATTCCGGAACAGCATTTTTAAGAATTTTTCTACAATTCCATTAAATTGTCTGAATATCTTTCCTCCCGAGATAACCTCTTTGAATCACTGGCTGTTTCCTAGTGTGGTTTCAGCAACTGAATACCGGTGTTAGGATAACGAAGGAATACGTGTCATCTGCGATGATAAGACGTCCAGCTATCGCTCTATCAACAGCAAGTTTTAACATATAGTAAATTTTCTCTTGAGCAATGAGGTGTGATTTCATGAGAGGACATTCTATGGAGCATGGAGGAGCAACCAAAATCATTCAGTAGACGACCAATGGCCGATTAGGACGACAACACTTCGCTTGGCAATTGCTGTCACAGAATCGACCTGTTTGTCACAGCTCGTGGTCGTTGAGCGTCTTAACTTCGAGACTTACGTCATCAGCGTTCAAATGTCCGGATCATTTCCGTACAGTGCTTCTCTTCACAGTTCCATCGACTTCAACGGCACAAATTCATATTGCTGCTGCCATGGTTAACCCTTTCATTCAAAAATAGCGTTGGAGCACCCGAATTGCACGTTTATCGACATCCATCTTCTGCTTACCTGAAAAGCACTATGGCTCATCATCATACGAGTATTTTACTTCTAGCGCGACTTCATCGCAGGAATGAATGTCGAACATCAAGTGCCTCTCAAAAAGAGATAAACTTTTGAATCACCTGGGTAATAGCTTTGTACAGCCAATTGCCTTCTGTCTTGGGAAGCATTCTAACATCGGCTCCTTCTGCTTCATTCCCCTTGCAAAGTAGATATAACGCTGTGTCATTACAATAAATTCCAGTGACCTTTCCACAAGTTAAAGGTTCATCATTTTTCCCCAGAACCTAGCCTATATTTTCATGCCCAAATCAATCGGAAAAAGAAATTTCTATATGTCGGGGAACAATCCAGATTTCTTGAGATAAACCTTAGTTTGAGAAACGAAACGATAGTTGACAATGTGAGAGTCTCGCAAAAATCTCGTGGCAAACGTTTTGGAACATTGGCGCATAGGATCGCAGGCCCTGACAACAAGATATGTAGGGGTGGTAGTTGTCTCCTTAACAAACACAGATATTTTCTGCTCCATAAAAGCTTCATACATATTGTGTACATGTCTTTTTGTTTTGTTTTTTCATAAAGGGACGCGGGTGGCCTTGTATGCAACAATCGTGGCTGCCACGGAAAGGACCTCATGTTCGATCCATTAAATATCTGCCGTGCGTGGGATGGGCACTAGCCCCCGGTAATTATTAAGGGCGTCTTCGCTTCCGTGTCACTTTCCTATCGGGCACTCTAACCCAAATCTCCTAGCTTCCAATTTCGAAGGGCTGTTTAAGACCTGAGGTTAGACACTCCCTTCCTAAAATCCGCTACATCTGATTTGGCCCATCGTTTTTCATAAAAAGCCGCGGGTGGCCTAGAGGTCAGAATTCATGACTGCCACGGAGAAAACTTTAGGTTCGATCCATTACGTATCTGCCGTGCGTAGAATGGGCACGTTAAGCCACGGGTACTGCTCCTCCCCCTTCCTTTCTACTTCGCTTCCGTTTCACTTTCCTATTCGGCACTCTAGCCCAAATCTCCTAGCTTCCTATTTCTAAGGGTTGTTTAAGACCTGGGATCAAACACTCCCTTCCCAAAATCCTCTACGTATGATCTGATCTGATCTTTATTGAAAAAATGTTTCCCTGTTGTTGGGAGTAACGTCTCCGAGAAAGAAACGCAAATCATGTGACACATACCTGGATTTCAGAAGTTTTGTTAGACGTCTGTGGAATGGGTGGCTTTTCGTTGGATCAGTTTGGAAGGTTTTACGTAACAAGAATATATTTTCGGATCGGATTGGATGATTTTATGTAGCAAATATGTGTTGTTGAATGGCATTGGGCAGTTTTTGTAGCAAGAATGTGTTGTTGGACCGGTTTGGATAGTTACATGTAGTGAGAATGTGTTGTTAAATTGGATTGGATGCTGTTATTAAGCAAGTATTTATATTGTGAGCTCCCTTGTTATATCCTCAGCTGTGTACCTCAGGAGAAATGCCGGGTAAGTACCGAGATAAGGGTCACGTGACTTAATTTCTCCTTCAGACGTTGGTTCATTCAGACGCTTGTGTTCTTAGGTGTACAGAAAAGCTAGAAAGGAAATTGTCATCACGAGACATCATAAGTTTCTTACTGAGGGCATGAAAAATAGATTCAAGGGAAATAATGTTTGTTTAAAATTGCACCGCTGAGGAAAAAATGGCTCTGATGACGCCAGAAAAGAATAGACACGTGCGTGAATGTACAATTTATAGATAGCAGAAGAGTTCAGGACAAAATCTGCTTCATGCTGGCCCTCACAAGAGATGACCCGCTAGAAATGAAAAACGGATTGTGATACAGTTGTTGCCAGCATGTCACTGTCAATGTTAACCACTTTAGGTCTGCTACTCGTTTTCAGACCTGACAGTGAGAACTTGTCTTCCCCATCAATTCTGTTTTTGAGGTATTCTCAAAGACAAAAACCGCAAGCAGTAATATTCGGTAAGCAGGCTTGTCAGGTCTGCGGAACCCCTCAAGACATTAAGCTTTCACTGCCGAATGTTCGACTGAACAAATCTCTGACAGCGATACTGGAGTAGTGCATTACTGGCATTACCTTAATTTTGATAATAAAATTTTACCAGAAGATGCGTGTTCCCTATTTGCAGTGGCCATAATAGCTACCGACAACCTGATCATTGCCGCTTATATTCTCCCAGAAGAAATCTATCAAGTTGGGAAATGACAATTTGCATATGAAATTTTTCACATGAAGGACCTGAAGTTTCTTGGATTTCACCAGCGATGCTTTAACTGTGCATCACAAGTAATCTTTTGCGATAAACAGCATACTGAGCAAATTTGTCTTGAGGCATTTGTACTGTAAATAAGTGTTAAACTGAAGCACAAGGCTTTTGTTTTCTTGCGAATGTAGAGCCACTGTTCTTCTAGCGGCGAAATTTTGAACTAAATATTTCACCCTCTCATTCGATTATTTCATGTTCGCAATAAGTTATCTACCAGGAAATAGTCGCTGTACCTCTTTTTCTCGTTTTTTTCATGCCTTCAACAGGTTACTTACCAAATAGTCCTTGTAATACCTCCATCTCTCGTTTTTCTCATGCTCTAAATAAGTTACCAACTAAATAGTCTTCGCGGTATTTCCGTTTTTTGTTTTCCTGTGCACTCGAAAATAGGAAGACTTATTATGTAATCACACGGTTTGAGGTCAGGATCGAGGTTGTTGCCTTGCGTGTAAATTGCTACCAACCTCTTTTGTTTCACTCAAACCTTTTTTTTTCTTTTTGAATCGTGCACTTACTTTTTTCAGTCATTTCCTTTCTTGATTTGACAATATTTTTTGTAAGCTAATAAAATTGAAAATTCCGCGATGAGATTTGGAATTTTATGCATTTCAAAATTCGGTGACATAAAAACTATATTGCTCTTAGCACGAATAGGCGGAATGAAAAAAATTGAAATTAACATTATAACTCTGGAATTCTGAAATATTATGATTGGAAACATTTTCAGGTAAACACTTCGCAAGCTCTTGTTGTCAAATTGTTTCTAGCAGTAATGATTTCTACTTTAATATTTTAGTTGAACTCATTTCCACAATACTTGTGAAATAGATACTTTAAACGCGGTTTCATAAAAACGAATGTTTTTCCAGTGATATTTTCCAAAATCTGAAGGCACTATAAAATTTTAAAATTAAAATTAATTAAATAATAATAACAACTTCTGATCTCTCAACCTCTGCGTCAAAATCATGATTAATCCTTCTTGACGAACCAATGGGTTCAAAACTTCAGAGAATTCCGTTTGATGTGGTATATTGGTTTGGGACTACGCCAGTCTTGAAGAAAGTGTGGACATGTGAGAACAGATGTGATTGTGAAGTCTTATGACGAAAGATACACTGCTGGCCACGCAAAATGCAACACCAAGAAGGACAAGAGATAGCAAAGCCAGATTTACTGGACAGATACAAATGGAACGATTGAGCTTACAGGCCAGTGCGACTTGCGGAACACGCAGACATCAATAGTTCGTGTGACCCCCATGGCTGGCAATAACGGCCGTTACACGCCGCGGCATCGAACGAAAGAGGCTTTGGATGTGGACTTGGGACATGTCGGACCAGGCTGCTTCCACACGTTACCACAGTTCATTAGGCGTAGCCGCTGGTGGTGCTTGCCGGGCCACTCGGTTGCCGATCAGCGACCAGACGTGTTCGATGGGCGACATATCGGGAGGGCAGGCAGCGATGACACCTGGTGAGCCGTGAAGAATTGTTGCACGGTGCGTGCCACGTGCGGGCGCGCATTGTCCTGTTGAAACGTGGCCGCTGGCAGGTACTGCAGGTAAGGGATGACACACGTGCTCCAAAATGTCGGAGATAAAGCGGTGGCTGTTGAGTGTACTGGCGATGCGTACCAGAGGATTGCGGGTGTCATATCCAATTGCGCCCCAAACCATAACGCCAAGCGACGGACCGGTATGGCGATTCGTAATGCTGGCGTCATACAGTCTCTCGCCGCGGTGCCGCCATACGCGGATCGGACCATCGTGATGTTGCAGGCAGAAGCGGAATTCGTCGGAGAAGGCAATGTCGTACAATTCCGTAGTCCAGGTGCGGCGTTCAACGGCCCACTGCAGCCGCACTCGCCGTTGGTGTAATGTCAATGGTAATCGGATAAATCAGCTACGTGCGCAAAGTCCCCGCTCCTGCAGACGACGTCGAACGGTACGTGTTTACCGAAGTTGTTGCGCAACACACCCTAATTCCTGCGCTAACGTTCGTGATGTGGCGGTGTGAGCTGTCCATGCCCGCCGCACAGCATGACTGTCCTCTCGTTCGGTGGTGTGCCGCGGCTGCGTAATCGCTCACGTCGGTCCGTCCGTCCCTCCTACACCCACCGAATCCATAATCGCCTCACTGTGGCTGGATGTCGTCCCACACGGGTGCCAATGTCTCGGTACGATAAACCGCTCTCGCGATAAGCCACTTTTCGTCCTCTGTCAACTCCAAAACGTGCTGGAATCACTGCCGTATTCTGCGACGAGGCATCAGGAAGCTTTCCACGCACAGGTCCGGCAGCATAACACATTTCCACTACTTACACCCTCCGCCTTCTGTTCACCCTTCTTATAGGGCTTCTCGGTGGCGTGCCGGGCGCACATGATTTGCATATGCCCTGCAATGCTAATCGTTTGCATGTCCTCTCGCAGGCGACTCATGCTGGGAATTTCAGGTCAATCGGATGCTTCCTTCTTGGTGTTGCATTTTGGGTGGCCAGCACTGTAGAATGATAACATTTCCGTGTGTGTTTGTGTATTTTTATCTAATTCCACATAAAATGATTTGTAATAAACTATTCTCATCAAGTACGTTGGACGTGTGCGACCCTCATTGAAATAAGTGAATCTTATTGTGTATCCAACCCTGTGAACAGGAGCAAAGGAAGATGCTGAAGAACCCTCGCACGAACTCACGGAAAAGGTAATAAGTCAAAGTTTACTACCTATAACTACCTAAATTGTACTGAAACGTCAAAAGTAAGAACATTTTTGGCGCCCAAAGTGGGGCTTTCAAGCAAATATAAACCGAAGACAATTTTTCCACACTAAATTGAATTTGAAGTTCTGAACTGAAATTGCTTAAAATAAGTAAAGGCGGAGGATTTAGAAAAACTAAAAAACAAAAGATCGGTCAACATCAGATTAACAACCATTGTTATTAATAAACTAAAGGAAGTTCTTGAAGAGGATCCCATTGAAAGGGAAGTTATCGAGAACAATTTAGCTTAGTTATTGATTAAAGAAGAGCTTTTGATTTCTGTTGGTGAACAGATTGAGCAAGTTATTCCTGTAGAGGAATTTGAAGACGAGTACTGTACTAGTCAGGAATACTACAAAAATGTGCTGTTATGGAAAACGAAGACGCAGCGCTGTTTAACTATGATCAGAAACACCGAAGAAAGCGGCACGAAGGGAACAGAAAATACACCATCGCGGTCAAATATTTACCTGGAGCAGCGATAAGATACCGAAATTAAAGCTTGCAAAAATCGATGAAAATTCATCGCATTGGTTGGAATTTTGGGGTCAGTTTAATGCGACCATACACTCAAATAAAGGTTTAAATAATTTGAACACGTTTAGTTACTTGAAGTCATATTTGGATTACCTATCACAGTGACAAATTTTGACAAGGCGACAAAAATTTTGACGAACAGATTCGGAAAAAAGGATGTTGTTATAAGTTCACATATGAATAAATTGCTGTCTCTACCACCTGTTAAGTGGCTAACAGACACCTTTGGTCTGCGGAAGTTGTACGATAATTGCCAGGTCCAATTAAAAAGCCTCGAATCGCTGGGAGTAATCTCCGACACTTATGTGAGTGTGTTGTGCCCCATGATACCGAAATTGATTCCCAATGAATCAGTGCTAGAATTCAACAAGCTTCGGGAATTTGATGAGATTTGGAATACAGAAGAAGTTATGGAATTTATAAGAAAATAAACTGAAAGTCGTGAGCGGTCCCAGGCGATTTACGGAAACACAGAATTAAAACCAAATCTTTCTCAGAGTGTTAAAGCAGTAAACAATACGCCCATCTGATCTGATCACACGCGCACAAGATAATTCATGAAGCAAAATAAAACGTTTCCTTCGGCCGCTGAACTGAATGCTACTATTGAAAATAACTTAAAGTCTTGTGCAAATCGCATTGAAGACAGATGGACTGCGGTTAGCATTCCATGGAACGACAAATATTGTGCTGAAGGGGGTTGTATTTTTTGTTCGTCGGATCATGATTTAGACAAATGTACTTTAACAGTAGCGGAAAAAAAGAAGCAATTTATTGCGACAAGGAATATGCTTTAACTGTTTCAAAAAACATAACTTGGCGAAGTTTTGTTTATCAAAAGTTCGGTGTGAACATTGTAATCGAAAACAACAACTCATTCATGTGCGAAGCAGAAATGGAAAAAACAGAAACCGCCGTAAAACATGTGTCACAAACCGGTCAGCATAAAGGGACAGTAATCTCTTACAAACCATGGCTACAACTGCAGAGGACCAAAAAAAGAACCAGAGCGTGAGAATTATTCTTGATGGCGGCTCACTACATACTTTTGTTATGAAACTGTTTCTAAAGACCTACAGTTAAAAGTGACGATATTTTCATTTCCTGCGAATTCACCAGTAACAGAGAAAGAAAAAGAGTTCTCTTCGTTTTAACAGACTCTAGAAGTGGACGCAGGACAGAGATTGAGTCATTAGAAACACCTAACATCAGCGAAGCTTTGATAAGTACACCGGGGAAAGAAATACGAAGTTATTGTGAACAAGTTAGTAAAATCAAGCAATGCCTTAATTATGATACGCTTTCCAACATACCAGAAATCATTACTCAAGTTATGAGGATAATGGCTGTGACATAAATATCGGTCTTGTGCGCTGAACTTTGATCCCATTTCAGTGGTATTCTACAGAACCGGTTCAGTATACCTCCGAAATAACATGATAAAGTTTTGTCGGAATGGAAGCATTTTTACGTACGTTATGATGCATAAGGGCTATGGAATAGATTCCGCTCCTATGTCCTGACCTTTGACCCCATTTTGCCCATTTTCAATAGGGTTTCTTCCCAGCTGGTACGCTTCCATGTACTAAAATTTAATCGAAATCGAACCTTTTCTACGTTAGTTATGACGCATAATAGCAGTGGAATGGATCCCGCTCCTTTGTGCAAATCTTTCACCCAATTTCGTTCACGTTCAATAGTGTTCCTTCCCAGGTGATCCTCTTCTACATACTAAAAGTTCATCGAAATCGAACTATTTTTACGCGAGTTATCGTGTGGACGATAATACGCACACAAAGCGTGACGTAATGAGACAGATGGAATCGCGACCATCTGCTCGCAAGAGTGTGACGTCATAAAACTTTAATAGGATCCACACACAACGCGTGACGCAATGAGACAGATGGCGCGACTGTGCGCCAACATATTAAGCGCGAGATTGGGGCGTCATAAGATCGCCCCCAGGTGGTCCCCTACACATAATAAAATTACATCGAAATCGAACCATTTTTACGCACATTATGACACATAAACGCAATGGAATGCATCCCGCTCCTATGTCCTGACCTTTGACCCTACTTCACCCATTTTCAATAGTGTTCATTCCCAGGTGGTCCCCTACAATACAGTAAACTTTCATCGATATCGAACCATATTTACGCAAATTATGACGCCTAAGAGCAATGGAAAGGATCCCACTCCTATGCCATGACCTTCGACCCCACTTCACCCATTTTCAACAGGGGTCATTCCCAAGTGGTCCCCTATAATATGCTGAAATTTCACCTACATCGAACCACATTTACGCAAGTTATGAGGCATAAGGGCAGTGGAATGGATCTCGCACCTATGCCGTGACCTTTGACCCCATTTCGTCCATTTTCAATAGGGTTCGTCCCCAAGTGGTCCCCTACCACATACTAAAAGTTCATCGAAATCGAAATATTTTTACGCGAGTTATCGTGCCGACAGGCGGACGGACGGACAAAGCTGGAACGTATACTCTTCTTCAACCTAATGTTGGAAAGCTTAAAAAAGAAGAAATGTTGCTAGCAGATAAAGCGGAAAAATGTAACAACTTAGAATTACCAGTTTTAATCGGAGCTGATATTATTGGAAGGTTTTAACCGGAAGAGTGCGTAGGATAACACCATCCTTGGTAGCTTCGCAAACTATTTTTGGGTGGGCAATAAGTTGCATCTCGACGCTGTCCATTGCGTTGGCGTCACAGTCTGTGATTAATGTTTTAAAGTGTGCCACAAGCACAAACAATACTGACTAGGAAATTAACGAAATGTTGAAGCACATTTGGGATCTTGAAACGCTAGGAATAAGGGAAAGCATTGACCAAACTAATAAAACAGAAGATAATCGAATTTATGAGGAATTTCGCGAAAATCTGAAATTGGAAAATGATAGGTACGTGGTACGGTTTCCGTGGAATCAACAAATAGAAGGTTTGCAGGATAATTACAACTTGGCTGAAAAACGACTGAGATCGCTTGTTCGGAAATTCAATAGGGAACCACAGTTTTACGAAGAATAGAAAAGGTTATCAAAAATTATTTAAAAGAAGGAATTGCAGAGGAAACGAAGGATAATAGCAGCAATATAATATATTACATGCCACATCAGGCGGTAATCAGGGAAACCAAGGATACCACTAAATTACGCGTAGTATTTGATGCGTCATCTCATGCCGAGGACTGTTAATCATTAAATGAATGTTTACTCGCAGGACCAAACCTAAATCTTCATGTGCTGAATTTGTGGATCAGATTCCGTAACAATAAAGTCACCTTTGCAGCTGACATTCAACAGGCATTTTTACAGATTGCTCTCGCCAAAGAAAACCGAGATGCAGCTAGATATTTGTGGATAGATGAGGCAATAGATGACAGTGACTCCCTCAAAGTAAAAATACTACGAATGACTAGAGTCATATTTGGTGTGAAATCAAGCCTATTTATGCTGGCTGCAACGCCAAGAGTTCACATAGACAAATATAAACAACAGTATGAGGATGCATGCAAGCTACTGAGGAATTGTCTATATGTGGATGATTTAATTGGAGGAGCAACAGATGAAAATGAAGCAATGATATTATCAAGGGACGTTAGATGTACATAGATTTTGAATGAGGGGATTTTTATCATGAGAAAATGCAGAACAAACAGCGAATCCCTTCAGCAATTGTGGAATAATGAAGAAAATGATATTCAATGCGCTGCAAGCAAGAACATTTTGGGATACCTATGGCATAGAGAGAAGGATGCTATACGAATAGACGTTTCTGAAGTGATTGCATATGTGAGAAAGAGAGAGGACAAGGTATGCAAAAGAAAAGTTCTGAAGACTGTTAATCATCTGTGTGACCCGATTGGACTTTTAAGTACATTTACCATAAGAGGCAGAATTATCTTGCAAGATGTATGGAAATCGGGCGCAAATTGGAATGCAGAATTGTCCGTAGAACTGGCAAAAAATTGGAAAGATTGGTGCACAGAGTTATGACAGATGGGAAATGTTGACGTACCAAGATATTATTTTGAAGACAAGAAGAAAAGGAATTGAGAAATACCAAGTTGCATTGTTTCACAGATGCGAGTCGAAAGGCTTACGGTGCAGTGATATATTTGAGATATGAAACCAAAGATGAAATAAATTCCATAAATGTGATTTCAAAGGCAAGAGTAGCTCCCTTAACCCTTTAACGACCATAACGACCAAAACGCCCGTACATACAAACGACCATATCTGCCCGAAACACCTGTCTAGAGTGAGTTAGATTTCCTGTCCTTACCTGTTCTTTAAATTTGCACGACCTATGAGGGATCAGCAGGAGTCATCGTCAGTCACCATTGTTGTTCCTAAATAAAGAAGTGAAACAACAGAGTGTTTCGGGTGTTATACTATTTCGAGTGATACTAGGTTTTATGTCATGATCGTTAAAGGGTTAAAGAAAATATCCCTACCTAGGCTAGAATCGATGGCGGCGTTAATAGGAGCTAGACTAGCTGAATCTGTTGAAAAGCAACTGAAGCAGAAGTTTGATTTAACCTTACATTTTTGGACAGATTCCAGTACAGTTTTGCATTGGATAAAAGGAAATGCCGAAAAATGGAAGACCTTTGTGCAAAATAGGATAAGAGAAATACAAGGGTAGTCCGATCCGTTATCATGGACATACTGCCCAGGAAAAGATAATCATGCAGATTTACTCACCAGAGGAGAGAAGATTGAAATCATCAAAGGTAATTGTCATTGGTGGCTTGGACCAGAATGGTTAATTAGCGAGGAAACATCTTGGCCAAAATTACCAACTGTTTTGTCTACAGACGAGAGTTCAAGCGAACAAAGAAAACGAAAGAATAAAGAGGTAATGCCAGTAAGCTGTGTAATGGAAGAAAGGAGGACCCCTATTTTTGATATCAGAAATAACAGTGAATTGTAAAGGGTTCTTAGTGTGACTGTATGGATTATAAGATTCTTACATAATGTGTTTTCCAAACGAAGTGAATGCTTTGAACCGTGAACAGGACATTTCTACCGATTCGAAAATCTACACGTCTAATCCATTTCTCGATGAAGACGGCATAATGAAAGTTGGAGGAAGACTACATAATGCAGACTTAAACTATAACCAAGTTCATCCAGTAATTTTGTCAACCAATAGTTATTTGCCAGACCTACTATTTAAGCGATGTGATGTAAAGGTAGGGAATCGTGGAGTTGCAGAGACTTTAGCACAAATCAGAGAAAGGTAATGGATTCTACGGATACGGCAAAGAGTGAAAAGCGTTATACATAGTTGTTTAATCTGCTGGAAATTTAAAACGAAACCTTTTGACAAAGATATGGAACCCTTATCACCGGACAGATTAAAAGAAGTTTCTCCTTTTGAAACACGTGGATTGGACTTTGCTGAACCATTATTCACTAAAAATGGAAATAAGAAAGTTTATGTCGCCCTATTTACCTGTGCAGTTACTCGTGCTGTGTATCTGGAATTGGTATCGGATTTAACAGCTTGCAACTTTCTGTTGGCATTTAGAAGATTTTTAGCAAGAAGATGCATTTGTAAGACACTGTATTCAGATAACGCGAAAACATTTAAAAAGGTAAACCGAAATTTAACTAAACTGTAGGAAATGGTTACCGATCCAGAAAATTTAAGATTTTATGGAGAAACCGGAATGAGATGGAAGTATATTGTTAAAAGAGCTTCATGGTGGGGTGGCTTTTGGGAGAGGCTCGTTCGCTCGATCAAAACATGCCTAAAATGATACTGGGAAAAGCTTCTTTAACATATGAAAAATTGGAAACTACTTTTTTGAAGTAGAAGCGATCCTGAATTCCCGCTATACAGAGAACCAGTAGAGCCAGAACCACTCTCACCAGGACATTTCCTAATTGGAAGGAGTTTGACAACAATTCCTGATGGGAAACAAAGTTCTGAGGAATTGAAAGCGAGTGACTTTACAAGGAAATACAAACACAGAACACTAGTTATGGAGAGATTGTGGAGAAGATGGCGATAAGAATATCTTCTGGAATTGAAATCAGCCCACCAGTTGAAAATTGCCAAAAGGGGCTTAGAAGTGAAAAGGGATTCCAAAGGTCATATAAACAATGAAAGATTGCTTAAACTGATGTGGAAAACCAGTATCATTAGCCAAGTCCATGTGGAACGCGACGGATAGGTACGTTCATGTACTGGGAGACTGCCTAACGGAACACTGAGCAAAAGACGAGTACAACACCATTACCCTATGGAGCTGGACGTAAGAAAAACGGAACCCAATTATTTGGGGCCGGAGGATGTTGGGACTACGCCGACAGGGGGCGTAGCAGAGGAGGCCAACGCCGGACTTGAGGAAAGTGTGGACATATGAAGACGCGCGTGAACTGATGTCTGAACTGATATGAGAACGAACGTGAGAACTGATGTGAAGACTTATGACGAAAGACGAAATGATAAAATTATCCGCGTGTGTGTGTATTGTTATCTAATTCCACATAAAATGCTTTGTAGTAAATTATGCTCATCAAGTAACTTGGATGTGTGCAACCCTGATTGGAATAAGTGAATTTTATTGTGTATCCTATCCTGTGAACAGGAGAAAAAGAAGACACTGGAGAGCACACGCACGGACTCACGGAAGAGGTAAGAAGTCAAATTTTAACATTTCTAATTACCTAAATTGCACTGAAACGCGAAAAGGAAGAAAATGTTCTGACAATACTCAAAATGCATAAGTGTTAAAGAATGATAGAATTATTGTTGAATGTCAATCGGTCAACAGACCACGCTTGCTCATAACTCAGACGAGTTATTCCCTCTATTTTTCGATTTTCGAAAAAAGTCGGCCTAGCATGTGTGTGTGTGTGTGTGTGTATATTATGACGTCAATAATACTTATATGAGTGTCGTCTTAGTTGGTCTGATTTACAAAGCTCACCATATTCTATTCCTTAACGACATATTAATAGAAAGGAAAATTGTATTCACAATAGTTATATTATGCGAATTAGAACTACATAAAGATCTTCAAAACGCGCATGACTCATGTATTGAAGGGGGATTAATAATTTACAACAGACATTTCGAAGAGGACCCAGTTGTAAGTCAAGGAGCATATGGGCATGTTTTCGTTTCTCCCCTTCGTTCTCAGTCCGAATGGCTGTTTGCATATTTGTGCAATGCATTTGTACCCGAAATGATTGTCGAAGAAATTATTTGGCAGTATTTCCAAAGTGTTACGTGTCAACTGGCTTGATTACATTTCCCATCCTGACTCTCCGTGTGCGACTACGTGAAATAAATACTTCAACGACGAAATACAAAAGAACTCAGGCGTGCTTATGAGTAGAATAATAACAAACTTGAGTAAAGTCAATGAGTATTCTTCGTTTGTTTGTTGGACGATTTTAAATGCGCATTTGAACGGCTGTCTAAAATTGCTGGGATTTAGCAGGAGACATAGCTTTAACCAATAACGTTTTTAGTTAGATCGGATAGTTTTCTTGGGCAAATATTTATTTGGCCGGTACCCTAGCTATAACCTCACCTGTGTATTCCTACAGTGAAGGGGGCCAACAGAGCTGAGAAAATAGCTCAACTCAAAATTAGCAATCCGTAATTTCAATCCTAAATGCGACGATTTCAGACCAAACAAGCGCGTAGACAACAAAGTGCGACGCGTATACAGAAGTGCGACGCATGCCTTTCACCGCTGTTGTTGTTTAACAAACGTGTGGTCAACAACAGCGCTGTTGTTGTTTAACAAACGTGTGGTCAACAACAGCGCTGAAGGATACGCGTCGCGCTTCTTCGACTGTGTTTGCACTACTTGGAGTCGAACACGGAAGTAGATACATAACCTTTTCTATGTTGTACTAGGTGTGAGTCAAAATTATATATGTATTTTTTTGCTTAGGTATCTTCTTTATAGAATATATATATATATATATATATATATATATATATATATATCCGGCAGCGCGTAGCTGTGGCACATTGTGGTTGCATGTATGAGAAATTAGGAACAAAACAAAGCATACGGTTCATAGAAGTTTAATTTTGCAATACTTATGGGTATACAATATTTTTTGTTTTTCCATTCTCTGCGTCGATATAAAGGCTATCTGGTTTGCTGACACGGGAACACGCAACATACAGTTGTCCATGTGAGAAGCAATCCGCATCTAAATCTAAACCACTCAATTCTAAAGATTGACCTTGAGCTTTATTAATTGTGATTGCGAACGCCAATCGAATTGGGAATTGCAATCTTTTAAATTGAAATGGTGTATCGGTCGGGATCATGGGAATTCGAGGGATGAGGACATCTTCACCTTCGAAAGGCCCCGTTAAAATCGTTGCTTCCACTACATTTTTCATCAGTTTTTTAACTGCGAGTCGCGTGCCGTTGCAGAGTTTTGGCTGATTAATATTCCGCAACATGATAATTGGCACACCTATTTTCAATTTTAATATGTGTGGTGGCATCCCTGCCAGATCAAGTGAGTTCAAAAATTCCGTTGGATAATTAACTACTTCATCTGCTTCCACAACTGTATCTATCGACTTTTATGTAATTTCCTCACTTTGAATGCTGGATTGAATAACATTATTAATTTGATAGACATCTTTATTCTTCGCGGCAAGGATAGCTCGTTCACTGAGCCAATCGTGATTCTTATAATTAATTTGAATATCAGGAAATACTTTTTCGATCAGTTCTTCTTTCGATGTTATTAAATTACAAAAATTATCAGGAAATGATATTCGTCTTGACGTCTCATCGACTGGCAGTTGTCCGTTCCCAATGTCCAGTAACTGTCGTGAGAATACCTCGGCTGATTGATCGTTCTGCAGCTGGACACGCATATTCGTAGTCAACTGCAATGTACGTACGTGTCGCCACAATGTTGAATATTTCAGGCAAGCATTTATTTCGTCCGCTGGTGTCGATCGAGAAATTACAGGCAATGTTTGCCTAAAATCTCCTGCGAGCAATATCAATGCATTCCCGAATGGTTGAACGTTTCCACGCAAATTTTGCAACGATCGATCAAGAGCTTCAAGCGATTTTTTATGTGCCATCGTGCATTCATCCCAAACAATGAGTTTACATTTTTGTAATACTTTTCCCATACCGGATGCTTTGGAAATATTGCACGTGGGAGTCTCGATGATTCGCATGTTTAATGGCATCTTCAGAGCTGAATGAGCAGTCCTTTCACCTGGTAACAATGTCGCAGCTATTCCAGACGAAGCGAGAGCTAAGGCTATGTCATTTTGTGATCGAACCGTTTCCAGAATCAATCTCATAAGGAATATTTTCCCAGTTCCTCCTGGCGCATCCAAGAAGAAGCCCCCCAACTCCGTCATTTATCATTTGCATTACGCGATAATAAATGCCCTTCTGTTCCCACGTTAATTTGGGAATGTTTGATTGGACATATGACTGGAGATCACCGGTGTTGTAACTCTGTTCACGGCGCAAATCCACATCAAATGAAGCAGTCTTAGTTCGGTTGAGTGCTGGCATTCCCAATTGACTAAGAACTTTATTTGCAATAGCTAAGCACTTGTCTTCAATATTTATCAATGTTTCGTTGTAAAAGCCTTCTGTAAATTAAATGGTCATATTGGCATTTTCTAGGCGTGCTCTATGCAAAATATCCTCAGCCATATGCGATCGATATCTTTCCCATAACTCTGTGGGAGATGAAGGGAAGCAAGCGGTCATTATAATTGCGAATAGTGCACGAATTTGGTTTGGATGTGCAGTGTTGCACGCGTCACTAATACATATATCCCACTGTTGGTCGTTCTCTAATAAATTAAGAGCTTGACACGCACTGCGGAAAGTGGCACATGTGACGCCGTCAACAACTTTGAATTGCTGGAAAGATCTAGGACCAGGCTCATTTACCAACAGCATGCGAAGGAAAAAACATTCATCTTGATTAGGATGCACTATATAAAGTCTACCAATTGTATTTTCTCTGGAAATGGCAGGTTGGCCGTCGACTGGCTCCCCTCGTCTGCGCCGTACGAATGCTTTTTTAGTTACATTCTACGTGTAATAAGAGGGCACTTCTGTGTACATCAGTGTTCTGGCGAAAGCGTCTTCCTGACATAAGGTGAAGAAAGCACTCAGAGTTGTACCAGGGGTATTAAGGGCTCTTTGTTGCACATTTGCATCTGTGAAATAAACACGCTGTCCATTCTCTAAATGTACTGCTAAGTGAACCACAGCTGGATTGCGTTCATGCATGGGAAATGAAAACATTCGCCATGCAGCCTCATTGCTGCTTATGTATCTTCCAGCCTGGTATTGTGCAATTTCATCGATAACTCGTACTGCATTTCTGTCACTATTTTCTGGTTGCACACCAAAAACTGCCATATCGCTGCCTTTATTCACATACTTACAGATGTATTTAATCGATTTGACCGAATTGCAATATTCTACGTTTATGTGCGCTTTGTATGTTTTTGACAACAGAGGCGAATATGGGACCACCCAACGGTTGTCTACATCAATATCACCATTTCGCATGTGTATAGTTGCCGAATTCCCGCCATCTTCAGTTGATCGTCTCCTATACTGAGGATACCCATCGTCTCCTGTTACTGTGTTGGCTGCGAATGCTCGAGGATGTTGCTTAGAACATTTCCCGTCTACCATGCATGGTGAATTCGGATTTAGTGTACCGCATGGTCCATGTATCATGTTTTTGATAACAACTGCATGCAAATCCTTATCGACGTCGGCCCGTGGAATCTCAGCGCATATCAAATCTTCGATTTCGTCTGAAGTTATTTTATCGTATAGCCAGATTAGTATATGCGCATGTGGCAATCTCTCTTTTGCCATTCTACTGAATACATCCAGCAGCGCACAGATCCAAACACTTCATGTTCAACAATGAAATCCATCAGCGACTTAAGCTTTAGTCTGAAAACACGTGCTGTGATGTCATGCTTATCCACGGGTGATTGCCCAGGAAGTAACAGCTGCTGTATCTCGTCCCAAGCTGGATTGCACGTGAAGGTGATAAATAAGTCTGGACGCCCGTAAGGACGAACATATGCCATTGAATCTTGAGCATATTCCTGCATGTGACGTGGACTGCCTGTGTATGAAGATGGCAAAATAGTAAGCTTTCCAACGTTGGTTGTATTACCGTCATTCACAACTGCATCTCGCAAATGAATGTATTCTTCGGAGCGGAGTTTGGTCTGATTCAAACGAAGAAATAGCAAACGTTCCGTTTCAATTTTTACATACATATCCACAATGTATGGGTGAAACAACTGACGGCATTTCAAAATATAATTGTCCTCGTTCCTCCGAATCATTAAGCGGTAGGCGTAAAAGTTAATTGCGCTGCACTTTTTATTAATTTCTGCACCATTCACTGGGTTTATCATCTTCACATTGAAATGATATCCATCGGCACCATCCCAGAAGATAACTGGATATTGCAAAGCATCGTAACAACGGTGAGTTTGTGCGACGTTTATCAATTGATCGTTTCTTCGATGGAGAACAATATCTCTGGGTTGGAACTGATCTCCGACTATGACAATTGCTACTTCGTCTATAGTTGGAGCATTATATCTTCGGACATGTTCTCCAGCGGGCGTTTTGTCGGCGTGAATGACAATCTTGTGGGTATCTGATGGCATCATATCCATTGCCGTTTTGAACAAACGCACCAAATTGTTCTTTTCGTGAAGGAGCTCCTGTAGTTGCGAAATGATGGATTTCTTAGCGAGGTATGTATTCCACAACGTGCATCGACTTCATCTCTATCATCACCGATGAAGTACATTTGAAGGAATTTATGGTCACTATCTCGGAACGGGAGCAGGGAGCCAGCTTTGTGATATATTTGTCCTTTGATTTTAAAAGTTGGCATGAATTGAGCAGTCACAATTTCCGCACCAAATGACGTCATTTGGAAGCAAGAGTTATATTTCCTGATGTTCGATAGGAAATGCTTCGATTCAGCGGTAGATCCTGCAAGTAGAGTTTTCAACGGCTCTGGTGGTGCTTCAAGTTGAGGCAATTTAATTTTTCCGCCAGCGCAACACATCCCATTCGTTTCATTATTGAACTTTAGAGCCTGGCAGTAGGTACAGACATGACTCATCTGGCCAATGACAACATGCGGACCTGAACTATAATCAACAGCTGGATTGTACCGGAATGCAAGACGATTGTATTGTAGAATCAGATCTGCTGTTCTTTGGGTACGTGTTTCAGCTATCCTCGACGCCTCGCGTTCATTCCGTTGAGAACGAACCAAATCTGTTGCTGCAGAACGCGACTGCCGTGCTCGCAATCGTGCATCCTCAAGCCTGGCTGCTCGTCTTTCTGCTGGTTCCGTGTTACGCATCTGGATGGTGCTTAGTCTGTTCCTCTCTCGTACGTATGCCCGCTCTTCCTCAGTCATATTCGTTAGCCGTCTTCTCGATCCTTCTGTGTGGCGATTGCGACGACCCAAATTCGTTTTTTTGCGAGGCATTATTTCGGTTTTCACTGGAACAGAAGGAAGGGATAAGATTATAACCTCTTATGGCTCTCACAGCTCTAGGTTGGAAACTATGAGAGATAAGAGACAAAACATAACCTCTACTTACGATTTGGCGAACGGCGCAGCTCAATCACGACACGATCACCTAGTAAGGAGAGTGTTCCCCTCGCTTCCAGCAGATGGCGCGTTTGCTGGTACACAGCTGACCGTTGAAAAAGCTGTTTTCTCGCGGTCGCGGGTATGTAACTGACGCGAAAAATAGATAAAAACAACACGATCACCTAGTATGGAGAGTGTTCCCCTCGCATCTGGCAGATGGCGCGTTTGCTGGTACACAGCGGACCGTTGAAAAAGCCTTCGACCATATATACTGATAGACTGCGGATGGCATCAAAATTTCTGGCTCCAACATCGCAAGCCACGAAATCACGTGACTTCGGGCAAAAAGATGGTTAACTCGTGCTGTGCTCATCATGAATTTTAGGAGTCTCTTTTTTAGAATTCCATTACGACTTTTCATTCGTGAATACATTTATTACGCTCTGATGCAGCTATTGCCAGTGCGCAGTCCATTAGTATATATGGTCGAAGGAAAAAGCAGTTTTCTCGCGATCGCAGGTATGTTACTGAAGCGAAAAATAGATAAAAACAATCTTTGAAGCGGGTTGTATATCGTGTCAAAATTGGAGCTCAATCGGTGCAGAACTTTTTGAGTTTTTGAAGCGTACACAAACCAACTTAACATTTTTATATATATATAGATTATGGAACTCAATGGAAGAAATAAATAGGCAATTGTATTTTACATAAATTTGTAGCGTTATTTCAAGAATACTAGGATTTATTTTAGAATGAAATATTGTTCCTTACTTTTTTACGCTTTCCAACCGTAGGTTGAAGAAGCGTATGTGCTCCAGCTTTTTCCGTCCGTCTGTCTGTCCGTCCGTTAGTCGGCACGATAACTCACGTACAAATGATCCGATTTCGATGAAATTTTAGTATGTGGCAGAGGATCACCTGGGGACGAACCCTATGGAAAATGGGGTCAAAGGTCACGACATAAGAGCGGGATCCATTCAATTGCCCTAATGCGTCATAACTTGCGTAAATAAGGTTCAATTTCAATGAAATTTTAGTATGTGGTAGGAGACCACATGTGAACGAATACTATCGAAAATAGATGAATTCGGGTCAAAGGTCACAACATAGGAGCGGGATGCATTCCATTGCCTGTATGCGTCATAACGTGCGTAAAAATGGTTCTATTTCGATGAAATTTTAGTATGTGGTAGGGGAAGACCTGGAGAGGAACCCTATTGAAAATGGGACAAATGGAGTCAAAGGTCAGGTCATAGGATCGGGATCCATTCCATCTCCCTTATCCCACACTATTAAGGTGGACGTCAAGTAATTTTGCTTCCTATATTTCGAAGAGAAAACCTTTTGTACAAATCTCCTTCACAATTAGTGTGTTCCCATTCATTTTTCACTTCGTTTTTCAAAGTCCTTCTAAAAAGTCCTTCTAAAAACTTTTTTCTTACAAGCTTTCCACTCAGAATCAAAATTATTCGCTCGATAATTTTCGTTGCCCAAAACGTTGCAGTAGCAGAGCGTCCTTCGCATGGGTCACATTAAAATTTGAATAAAAATACTTTGGTTCATTCTGTGCCAGCAAAAACCATAAAAAAATGGGGGGGGGACGCAATATTGCACCCGGTAAAGAGTCTATATCGGGAAAAATAGATGCTGCAAAATGAATTGGCGTCACAAGCTAGTGCAGACTTACCTTGGGACGTATGAGCAAGGATTTGAGCGACGTAATTCTGCTCTAGGACTACCTGTATTCGAGCCCAGTTACAGAAAATTTTTAAGAGGGCGTATGCTAAATAAGTGTCTTGTCCCCTTCACGAAAGTGCATCAATGAGGTTGATTTTGATAGTGGACCACTTTCCTCCACTCAACACAAACACCATAGCTGACATTTACAGCACAAGTTCACCCATGGAAAATAACACATGAGCTACAGTATACACAAAAAATTTTTAAAACAAAAGCAGACGGATATGCTAGGATACAAATGAAGTGTGTGTGTGTGCGTGTGGGTAGGTGGAGTGTTGGACCTCTGAGCAATGCTCTACTAAACAGAAACATTAAACGAAAATAAACCGAAGGGAAATGTCGAATACAGAATAAGAGGAACTGCAAGAAAAGGACACTAAACTGTGACTGCAGAACCTACAAAAAGCCGCGTAAGGGCCACTAGCGTCTCACGTGACATTAGAGATTTCTCTGATTGTTTATTTAATTTGTCTTCGCTCGAGAGACGTGGACGAATCAGGTACCGATTGGCGAGTGCTAGGAAGAAATAAATGCATTTGATTTATTCTGCCCGATGACAGGTTCTGACACATGAGGCCTCAAAACTTTTCCCCTGTATTACATATTTCTAAATAGGAACTCAGTTAACATCACTTAAGCTACCTACCTTCAAGTTCTAGCCAAATTAGTAAAGTCTTGGATATGGATACATAGCTATCAGGTGTCATCTTATACTTACACCTATAGATGGCAGCACTTCGGCACACGTTTCTGCACTGAGCGCAGTTCTGGCACGTTTGTGAAACTTATTTTCATCTAAAACTAACCCTAACGTCATATATTTCACTTTCAAAGGTGAATACACGAAAAGGAGTTCAACTTTTAACATGGTTAGATTACGATTATTTTTTCTGTTTGGAATAAAATAATTTCCTTCACGTGCTCTGTTGAACATACAATTTCTGCAGGAAATTATTCCTCACCAAACGTGTTGGAAGACTGTTAGAAAGATCTCCAGGTACACATAAAAGTATATTTTATTTTAAGCACTGCATATGTATTTCTTGTATGGCAGGTGTTGTCTAGCAATAAACTTATAATATGGGTGAAAGCGCTTAGAGGGGAAGCAAATACGTTTGTAATATAAGAAAATATTTGGCGGCCATTGTTTTTAGACGTCCGCTACTGCTACTGAAGTGCCATCTAGTGGGTAAATGATAATTCGACAGTGACGAAATATATCTCAGGTCACTTTCAAATCCAATAGGTTTCGCTGTGCGCTGGGATGAATTGTTTTCACTGGTAGTTAACTTTGTTAACATGCCAGTGATTTTCCCGTATTTTAAACATTCTCACAAACCTCTGTAACTATTTGCTGATTATTTCTTTAACAAGTCAAATTTACATAAATCATCTGATGTTTCTCAATGTAGTGACTCGCGTAACACATTTTTGACACATATTAACCTACTTATCCCGATGGCATTTCGTAGGGTTAACCAAATACAGTCAATTTAAAACTACGTTACAAACGTGGGTACACAGGCGTTATTGAACTCCATAAATAGGATTTAAAACGTGATATTTCGACTTATTTTCGCAAATGGACATTCCTAGTACTAATTTCAGCATATAATTCCATATTTTCCATCCGACGCCCGTATTTCGAAAAAAGTTGTAAAGCTACTAACAGTAAAAGCGCTATGGAGTTTGCAAATTGAATTTATAAAATAAAAGTGCCCTTTTCCCCCTAAGGAACGTTCGTAGCACCTATACACCATTCGTTATTTACCTTCCGAAGCCCAGTATTTGGAGGATGTAAGGGTCCTGATAATGGAGCATTAAACAGTATTTCGAGATGACATCCTTTATGGAGCTCTAGACATATATTTATTACGTAATACATGTCATTTTTCCCAAAAGAAGAATATAGTACTTTGACACAAACTTCCGTGCTCTCCGTCCTATTGTTCCTAAGTTTAGAAATATTTAACGAACTTAATAATAGAAAATTACATAGTATGAACTGAACTCCGAAAAAGTATATTTGAAAATATTAGTTAGCCTGATTTTTCTCGAAGATTGTTGGTATCATCTACTTCGATATATGATTCTTTATTTTCCATCCTTATACAGTTTTTCGAACGTGAACGCGCCAAAGTATGCATCACACACTAGATGGCGGTACATTATCAGAAGAGAACGGCCCTCAATCTGAAAAAGTACCGGGGACTGTGCACTACTAACATTTGCACGTAAGTAGAAAACGGCCCTTAATCGGAAGAAGTAGCGGGGACTGTGCACTACTAACATTTGCACGTAAGTAGAGAACGGCCCTTAATCGGAAGAAGTACCGGGGACTGTGCACTACTAACATTTGCGCGTAAATAGAGAACGGCCCTTAATCGGAAGAAGTACCCGGGACTGTGCACTACTAACATTTGCACGTAAGTAGAGAACGGCCCACGGCCCTTTATCGAAGGAAGTACCGGAGACTGTGCACTGCTAACATTTGCACGTAAGTAGAGAACGGCCCTTAATCGGAAGAAGTACCGGGGCTGTGCACTACTAACATTTGCACGTAAGTAGAGAACGGCCCTTAATCGGAAGAAGTACCGGGAACTGTGCACTACTAACATTTGCACGTAAGTAGAGAACGGCACACGGCCCTTTATTGGAAGAAGTACCGGGGACTGTTCACTGCTAACATTTGCACGTAAGTAGAGAACGGCCCTTAAACGGAAGAAGTACCGGAGACTGTGCACTACTAACATTTGCAGGTAAGTAAAGAACGGCCCTTAATCCGAAGAAGTACCGGGGACTGTGCACTACTAACATTTGCGCGTAAGTAGAGAACGGTCCTTAATAGGAAGAAGTACCGGGGACTGTGCACTACTAACATTTGCACGTAAGTAGAGAACGGCAGACGGCTCTTTATCGGAAGAAGTACCGGGAACTGTGCACTGCTAACATTTGCACGTAAGTAGAGAAGGGCCCTTAATCGGAAGAAGTACCGGGGACTGTGCACTACTAACATTTGCACGTAAGTAGAGAACGGCCCTTAATCGGAAGAAGTACCGGGGACTATGCACTATTAAAATTTGCACGTAAGTAGAGAACGGCCCTCAATGGGAAGAAGTACCGGGGACTGTGCGCTACTAACATTTGCACGTAAGTAGAGAACGGCTATCAATGAGAAGAAGTGCCGGGGACTGTGCGCTACTAACATTTGCACGTAAGTAGAGAACTACCCTTAATCGGAAGAAGTACCGGGGACTGTGCACTACTAACAGTTGCACGTAAGTAGAGAACGGCACACGGCCCTTTACTGGAAGAAGTACCGGGTACTGTTCACTGCTAACATTTGCACGTAAGTAGAGAACGGCCCTTAATCGGAAGAAGTACCGGGGACTATGCACTATTAAAATTTGCACGTAAGTAGAGAACGGCCCTCAATGGGAAGAAGTACCGGGGACTGTGCGCTACTAACATTTGCACGTAAGTAGAGAACGGCTATCAATGAGAAGAAGTACAGGGGACTGTGCGCTACCAACATTTGCACGTAAGTAGAGAACGACCCGTAATCGGAAGAAGTACCGGGGACTGTGCACTACTAACATTTGCACGTAAGTAGAGAACGGCACACGGCCCTTTATTGGAAGAAGTACCGCGGGACTGTTCATTGCTAACATTTGCACGTAAGTCGAGAGCGGCCCTTAAACGGAAGAAGTACCGGAGACTGTGCACTACTAACTTTTGCAGGTAAGTAGAGAACGGCTCTTAATCCGAAAAAGTACCGGGGACTGTGCACTACTAACATTTGCGCGTAAGTAGAGAACGGTCCTTAATCGGAAGAAGTACCGGGGACTGTGCACTACTAACATTTGCACGTAAGTAGAGAACGGCAGACGGCCCTTTATCGGAAGAAGTACCGGGAACTGTGCACTGCTAACATTTGCACGTAAGTAGAGAACGGCCCTTAATCGGAAGAAGTACCGGGGACTGTGCACTACTAACATTTGCACGTAAGTAGAGAACGGCCCTTAATCGGAAGAAGTACCGGGGACTTTGCACTATTAAAATTTGCACGTAAGTAGAGAACGGCTCTTAATGGGAAGAAGTACCGGGGACTGTGCGCTACTAACATTTGCACGTAAGTAGAGAACGGCTATCAATGAGAAGAAGTACCGGGGACTGTGCGCTACTAACATTTGCACGTAAGTAGAGAACGTCCCTTAATCGGAAGAAGTACCGGGGACTGTGCACTACTAACATTTGCACGTAAGTAGAGAACGGCACTAGGCCCTTTATTGGAAGAAGTACCGGGGACTGTTCACTGCTAACATTTGCACGTAAGTAGAGAACGGCCCTTATACGGAAGCCCTTTATTGGAAGAAGTACCGGGGACTGTTCACTGCTAACATTTGCACGTAAGTAGAGAACGGCCCTTATGCGGAAGAAGTACCGGAGACTGTGCACCACTAACATTCGCAGGTAAGTAGAGAACGGCCCTTAATCCGAAGAAGTACCGGGGACTGTTCACTGCTAACATTTGCACGTAAGTAGAGAACGGCCCTTAAACGGAAGAAGTACCGGAGACTGTGCACTACTAACATTTGCAGGTAAGTAAAGAACGGCCCTTAATCCGAAGAAGTACCGGGGACTGTGCACTACTAACATTTGCGCGTAAGTAGAGAACGGTCCTTAATAGGAAGAAGTACCGGGGACTGTGCACTACTAACATTTGCACGTAAGTAGAGAACGGCAGACGGCTCTTTATCGGAAGAAGTACCGGGAACTGTGCACTGCTAACATTTGCACGTAAGTAGAGAACGGCCCTTAATCGGAAGAAGTACCGGGGACTGTGCACTACTAACATTTGCACGTAAGTAGAGAACGGCCCTTAATCGGAAGAAGTACCGGGGACTATGCACTATTAAAATTTGCACGTAAGTAGAGAACGGCCCTCAATGGGAAGAAGTACCGGGGACTGTGCACTACTAACATTTGCACGTAAGTAGAGAACGGCTATCAATGAGAAGAAGTGCCGGGGACTGTGCGCTACTAACATTTGCACGTAAGTAGAGAACTACCCTTAATCGGAAGAAGTACCGGGGACTGTGCACTACTAACAGTTGCACGTAAGTAGAGAACGGCACACGGCCCTTTACTGGAAGAAGTACCGGGGACTGTTCACTGCTAACATTTGCACGTAAGTAGAGAACGGCTCTTAATCGGAAGAAGTACCGGGGACTATGCACTATTAAAATTTGCACGTAAGTAGAGAACGGCCCTCAATGTTAAGAAGTACCGGGGACTGTGCACTACTAACATTTGCACGTAAGTAGAGAACGGCTATCAATGAGAAGAAGTACCGGGGACTGTGCGCTACTAACATTTGCACGTAAGTAGAGAACGACCCTTAATCGGAAGAAGTACCGGGGACTGTGCACTACTAACATTTGCACGTAATTAGAGAACGGCACACGGCCCTTTATTGGAAGAAGTACCGGGGACTGTTCACTGCTAACATTTGCACGTAAGTCGAGAGCGGCCCTTAAACGGAAGAAGTACCGGAGACTGTGCACTACTAACTTTTGCAGGTAAGTAGAGAACGGCTCTTAATCCGAAGAACGTACCGGGGACTGTGCACTACTAACATTTGCGCGTAAGTAGAGAACGGTCCTTAATCGGAAGAAGTACCGGGGACTGTGCACTACTAACATTTGCACGTAAGTAGAGAACGGCAGACGGCCCTTTATCGGAAGAAGTACCGGGAACTGTGCACTGCTAACATTTGCACGTAAGTAGAGAACGGCCCTTAATCGGAAGAAGTACCGGGGACTGTGCACTACTAACATTTGCACGTAAGTAGAGAACGGCCCTTAATCGGAAGAAGTACCGGGGACTTTGCACTAATAAAATTTGCACGTAAGTAGAGAACGGCTCTTAATGGGAAGAAGTACCGGGGACTGTGCGCTACTAACATTTGCACGTAAGTAGAGAACGGCTATCAATGAGAAGAAGTACCGGGGACTGTGCGCTACTAACATTTGCACGTAAGTAGAGAACGTCCCTTAATCGGAAGAAGTACCGGGGACTGTGCACTACTAACATTTGCACGTAAGTAGAGAACGGCACTAGGCCCTTTATTGGAAGAAGTACCGGGGACTGGAAGCCTTTATTGGAAGAAGTACCGGGGACTGTTCACTGCTAACATTTGCACGTAAGTAGAGAATGACCCTTATGGAAAAGTACCGGAGACTGTGCACCACTAACATTCGCAGGTAAGTAGGGAACGGCCCTTAATCCGAAGAAGTACCGGGGACTGTGCAGGTAAGTAGAGAACTACTAACATTTGCGCGTAAATGAGAACGGTCCTTAATCGGAGAAGAAGTAAGTAGAGAACGGTCCTTAATCGGAAGAAGTACTGTGCACTACTTTGCAACATTTGCACGTAAGTAGAGAACGGCCGTTTATCGGAAGAAGTTTATCGGAAGAAGTACACGTAAGAGAACGGCCCTTAATCAGATATCGTTGAACGTGCACTACTAACATTTGCACGTAAGTAGAGAACGGCCCATTAATCGGAAGAAGTACCGGGGACTATGCACTACTAACATTTGCACGTAAGTAGTAGAGAACGTGCCCTGTGCGCTACTAACATTTGCACGTAAGTAGAGAACTACCCTTAATCGGGGGACTGTGCACTACTAACAGTTGCACGTAAGTAGAGAACGGCACACGGCCCTTTACTGGAAGAAGTACCGGGGACTGTTCACTGCTAACATTTGCACGTAAGTAGAGAACGGCCCTTAATACGGAAGAAGTACCGGGGACTGTGCACTACTAACATTTGCACGTAAGTAGAGAACGGCCTTAATCGGAAGAAGTACCGGGGACTGTGCACTACTAACATTTGCACGTAAGTAGAGAACGGCCCTCAATTAATCGGAAGAAGTACCGGGGACTGTGCACTACTAACATTTGCACGTAAGTAGAGAACGTGCAGACGGCCATTAATCGGAAGAAGTACCGGGGACTGTTACTAACATTTGCACGTAAGTTAGAGAACGAGACGGCCCTTAAACGGAAGAAGTACCGGAGACTGTGCACTACTAACATTTGCACGTAAGTAGAGAACGGCCCTTAATCGGAAGAAGTACCAGGGACTGTGCACTACTAACATTTGCGCGTAAGTAGAGAACGGTCCTTAATCGGAAGAAGTACGTACCAGGGACTGTGCACTACTAACATTTGCACGTAAGTAGAGAACGGCAGACGGCCCTTTATCGGAAGAAGTACCGGGAACTGTGCACTGCTAACATTTGCACGTAAGTAGAGAACGGCCCTTAATCGGAAGAAGTACCGGGGACTGTGCAATACTAACATTTGCACGTAAGTAGAGAACGGCCCTTAATCGGAAGAAGTACCGGGGACTTTGCACTAATAAAATTTGCACGTAAGTAGAGAACGGCTCTTAATGGGAAGAAGTACCGGGGACTGTGCACTACTAACATTTGCACGTAAGTAGAGAACAGCAGACGGCCGTTTATCGGAAGAAGTACCGGGGAACTGTGCACTGCTAACATTTGCACGTAAGTAGAGAACGTCCCTTAAGCCCTTAATCGGAAGAAGTACCGGGGACTGTGCACTACTAACATTTGCGCGTAAGTAGAGAACGGTCCTTAATCGGAAGAAGTACCGGGGACTGTGCACTACTAACATTTGCACGTAAGTAGAGAACAGCAGACGGCCGTTTATCGGAAGAAGTACCGGGGACTGTGCACTACTAACATTTGCACGTAAGTAGAGAACGGCCCTTATACGGAAGAAGTACCGGGGGACTTTGCACTAATAAAATTTGCACGTAAGTAGAGAACGGCTCTTAATGGGAAGAAGTACCGGGGACTGTGCACTACTAACATTTGCACGTAAGTAGAGAACAGCAGACGGCCGTTTATCGGAAGAAGTACCGGGAACTGTGCACTGCTAACATTTGCACGTAAGTAGAGAACAGCAGACGGCCTTAATCGGAAGAAGTACCGGGAACTGTGCACTGCTAACATTTGCACGTAAGTAGAGAACGGCCCTTAATCGGAAGAAGTATGGGGACTGTGCACTACTAACATTTGCACGTAAGTAGAGAACGGCCCTTAATCGGAAGAAGTACCGGGGACTTTGCACTAATAAAATTTGCACGTAAGTAGAGAACGGCTCTTAATGGGAAGAAGTACCGGGGACTGTGCGCTACTAACATTTGCACGTAAGTAGAGAACGGCTATCAATGAGAAGAAGTACCGGGGACTGTGCGCTACTAACATTTGCACGTAAGTAGAGAACGTCCCTTAATCGGAAGAAGTACCGGGGACTGTGCACTACTAACATTTGCACGTAAGTAGAGAACGGCACTAGGCCCTTTATTGGAAGAAGTACCGGGGACTGTTCACTGCTAACATTTGCACGTAAGTAGAGAACGGCCCTTATACGGAAGCCCTTTATTGGAAGAAGTACCGGGGACTGTTCACTGCTAACATTTGCACGTAAGTAGAGAACGGCCCTTATACGGAAGAAGTACCGGAGACTGTGCACCACTAACATTCGCAGGTAAGTAGAGAACGGCCCTTAATCCGAAGAAGTACCGGGGACTGTGCACTACTAACATTTGCGCGTAAGTAGAGAACGGTCCTTAATCGGAAGAAGTACCGGGGACTGTGCACTACTAACATTTGCACGTAAGTAGAGAACAGCAGACGGCCGTTTATCGGAAGAAGTACAGGGAACTGTGCAGTGCTAACATTTGCACGTAAGTAGAGAACGGCTCTTAATCGGAGGAAGTATCGTTGACTGTGCACTACTAACATTTGCACGTAAGTAGAGAACGGCCCTTAATCGGAAGAAGTACCGGGGACTATGCACTACTAACATTTGCACGTAAGTAGAGAACGGCTATCAATGAGAAGAAGTGCCGGGGACTGTGCGCTACTAACATTTGCACGTAAGTAGAGAACGTCCCTTAATCGGAAGAAGTACCGGGGACTGTGCACTACTAACATTTGCACGTAAGTAGAGAACGGCACTAGGCCCTTTATTGGAAGAAGTACCGGGGACTGTTCACTGCTAACATTTGCACGTAAGTAGAGAACGGCACTAGGCCCTTTATTGGAAGAAGTACCGGGGACTGTTCACTGCTAACATTTGCACGTAAGTAGAGAACGGCCCTTATACGGAAGACCTTTATTGGAAGAAGTACCGGGGACTGTTCACTGCTAACATTTGCACGTAAGTAGAGAACGGCCCTTATACGGAAGAAGTACCGGAGACTGTGCACCACTAACATTCGCAGGTAAGTAGAGAACGGCCCTTAATCCGAAGAAGTACCGGGGACTGTGCACTACTAACATTTGCGCGTAAGTAGAGAACGGTCCTTAATCGGAAGAAGTACCGGGGACTGTGCACTACTAACATTTGCACGTAAGTAGAGAACAGCAGACGGCCGTTTATCGGAAGAAGTACAGGGAACTGTGCACTCCTAACATTTGCACGTAAGTAGAGAACGGCCCTTAATCGGAGGAAGTATCGTTGACTGTGCACTACTAACATTTGCACGTAAGTAGAGAACGGCCCTTAATCGGAAGAAGTACCGGGGACTATGCACTATTAAAATTTGCACGTAAGTAGAGAACGGCAGACGGCCCTTTATCGGAAGAAGTACCGGGAACTGTGCACTGCTAACATTTGCACGTAAGTAGAGAACGGCCCTTAATCGGAAGAAGTACCGGGGACTGTGCACTACTAACATTTGCACGTAAGTAGAGAACGGCCCTTAATCGGAAGAAGTACCGGGGACTTTGCACTAATAAAATTTGCACGTAAGTAGAGAACGGCTCTTAATGGGAAGAAGTACCGGGGACTGTGCGCTACTAACATTTGCACGTAAGTAGAGAACGGCTATCAATGAGAAGAAGTACCGGGGACTGTGCGCTACTAACATTTGCACGTAAGTAGAGAACGGCTATCAATGAGAAGAAGTACCGGGGACTGTGCGCTACTAACATTTGCACGTAAGTAGAGAACGTCCCTTAATCGGAAGAAGTACCGGGGACTGTGCACTACTAACATTTGCACGTAAGTAGAGAACGGCCCTTATACGGAAGCCCTTTATTGGAAGAAGTACCGGGGACTGTTCACTGCTAACATTTGCACGTAAGTAGAGAACGGCCCTTATACGGAAGCCCTTTATTGGAAGAAGTACCGGGGACTGTTCACTGCTAACATTTGCACGTAAGTAGAGAACGGCCCTTATACGGAAGAAGTACCGGAGACTGTGCACCACTAACATTCGCAGGTAAGTAGAGAACGGCCCTTAATCCGAAGAAGTACCGGGGACTGTGCACTACTAACATTTGCGCGTAAGTAGAGAACGGTCCTTAATCGGAAGAAGTACCGGGGACTGTGCACTACTAACATTTGCACGTAAGTAGAGAACAGCAGACGGCCGTTTATCGGAAGAAGTACAGGGAACTGTGCACTGCTAACATTTGCACGTAAGTAGAGAACGGCCCTTAATCGGAGGAAGTATCGTTGACTGTGCACTACTAACATTTGCACGTAAGTAGAGAACGGCCCTTAATCGGAAGAAGTACCGGGGACTATGCACTACTAACATTTGCACGTAAGTAGAGAACGGCTATCAATGAGAAGAAGTGCCGGGGACTGTGCGCTACTAACATTTGCACGTAAGTAGAGAACTACCCTTAATCGGAAGAAGTACCGGGGACTGTGCACTACTAACAGTTGCACGTAAGTAGAGAACGGCACACGGCCCTTTACTGGAAGAAGTACCGGGGACTGTTCACTGCTAACATTTGCACGTAAGTAGAGAACGGCTCTTAATCGGAAGAAGTACCGGGGACTATGCACTATTAAAATTTGCACGTAAGTAGAGAACGGCCCTCAATGGGAAGAAGTACAGGGGACTGTGCGCTACTAACATTTGCACGTAAGTAGAGAACGGCTATCAATGAGAAGAAGTACAGGGGACTGTGCGCTACCAACATTTGCACGTAAGTAGAGAACGACCCTTAATCGGAAGAAGTACCGGGGACTGTGCACTACTAACATTTGCACGTAATTAGAGAACGGCACACGGCCCTTTATTGGAAGAAGTACCGGGGACTGTTCACTGCTAACATTTGCACGTAAGTCGAGAGCGGCCCTTAAACGGAAGAAGTACCGGAGACTGTGCACTACTAACTTTTGCAGGTAAGTAGAGAACGGCTCTTAATCCGAAAACGTACCGGGGACTGTGCGCTACTAACATTTGCGCGTAAGTAGAGAACGGTCCTTAATCGGAAGAAGTACCGGGGACTGTGCACTACTAACATTTGCACGTAAGTAGAGAACGGCAGACGGCCCTTTATCGGAAGAAGTACCGGGAACTGTGCACTGCTAACATTTGCACGTAAGTAGAGAACGGCCCTTAATCGGAAGAAGTACCGGGGACTGTGCACTACTAACATTTGCACGTAAGTAGAGAACGGCCCTTAATCGGAAGAAGTACCGGGGACTTTGCACTAATAAAATTTGCACGTAAGTAGAGAACGGCTCTTAATGGGAAGAAGTACCGGGGACTGTGCGCTACTAACATTTGCACGTAAGTAGAGAACGGCTATCAATGAGAAGAAGTACCGGGGACTGTGCGCTACTAACATTTGCACGTAAGTAGAGAACGTCCCTTAATCGGAAGAAGTACCGGGGACTGTGCACTACTAACATTTGCACGTAAGTAGAGAACGGCACTAGGCCCTTTATTGGAAGAAGTACCGGGGACTGTTCACTGCTAACATTTGCACGTAAGTAGAGAACGGCCCTTATACGGAAGCCCTTTATTGGAAGAAGTACCGGGGACTGTTCACTGCTAACATTTGCACGTAAGTAGAGAACGGCCCTTATACGGAAGAAGTACCGGAGACTGTGCACCACTAACATTCGCAGGTAAGTAGAGAACGGCCCTTAATCCGAAGAAGTACCGGGGACTGTGCACTACTAACATTTGCGCGTAAGTAGAGAACGGTCCTTAATCGGAAGAAGTACCGGGGACTGTGCACTACTAACATTTGCACGTAAGTAGAGAACAGCAGACGGCCGTTTATCGGAAGAAGTAAAGGGAACTGTGCACTGCTAACATTTGCACGTAAGTAGAGAACGGCCCTTAATCGGAGGAAGTATCGTTGACTGTGCACTACTAACATTTGCACGTAAGTAGAGAACGGCCCTTAATCGGAAGAAGTACCGGGGACTATGCACTACTAACATTTGCACGTAAGTAGAGAACGGCTATCAATGAGAAGAAGTGCCGGGGACTGTGCGCTACTAACATTTGCACGTAAGTAGAGAACTACCCTTAATCGGAAGAAGTACCGGGGACTGTGCACTACTAACAGTTGCACGTAAGTAGAGAACGGCACACGGCCCTTTACTGGAAGAAGTACCGGGGACTGTTCACTGCTAACATTTGCACGTAAGTAGAGAACGGCTCTTAATCGGAAGAAGTACCGGGGACTATGCACTATTAAAATTTGCACGTAAGTAGAGAACGGCCCTCAATGGGAAGAAGTACCGGGGACTGTGCGCTACTAACATTTGCACGTAAGTAGAGAACGGCTATCAATGAGAAGAAGTACAGGGGACTGTGCGCTACCAACATTTGCACGTAAGTAGAGAACGACCCTTAATCGGAAGAAGTACCGGGGACTGTGCACTACTAACATTTGCACGTAATTAGAGAACGGCACACGGCCCTTTATTGGAAGAAGTACCGGGGACTGTTCACTGCTAACATTTGCAGGTAAGTCGAGAGCGGCCCTTAAACGGAAGAAGTACCGGAGACTGTGCACTACTAACTTTTGCAGGTAAGTAGAGAACGGCTCTTAATCCGAAAACGTACCGGGGACTGTGCACTACTAACATTTGCGCGTAAGTAGAGAACGGTCCTTAATCGGAAGAAGTACCGGGGACTGTGCACTACTAACATTTGCACGTAAGTAGAGAACGGCTATCAATGAGAAGAAGTACCGGGGACTGTGCGCTACTAACATTTGCACGTAAGTAGAGAACGTCCCTTAATCGGAAGAAGTACCGGGGACTGTGCACTACTAACATTTGCACGTAAGTAGAGAACGGCACTAGGCCCTTTATTGGAAGAAGTACCGGGGACTGTTCACTGCTAACATTTGCACGTAAGTAGAGAACGGCCCTTATACGGAAGCCCTTTATTGGAAGAAGTACCGGAGACTGTGCACCACTAACATTCGCAGGTAAGTAGAGAACGGCCCTTAATCCGAAGAAGTACCGGGGACTGTGCACTACTAACATTTGCGCGTAAGTAGAGAACGGTCCTTAATCGGAAGAAGTACCGGGGACTGTGCACTACTAACATTTGCACGTAAGTAGAGAACAGCAGACGGCCGTTTATCGGAAGAAGTACAGGGAACTGTGCACTGCTAACATTTGCACGTAAGTAGAGAACGGCCCTTAATCGGAGGAAGTATCGTTGACTGTGCACTACTAACATTTGCACGTAAGTAGAGAACGGCCCTTAATCGGAAGAAGTACCGGGGACTATGCACTATTAAAATTTGCACGTAAGTAGAGAATGGCTCTCAATGGGAAGAAGTACCGGGGATTGTGCGCTACTAACATTTGCACGTAAGTAGAGAAGGCTATCAATGAGAAGAAGTACCGGGGACTGTGCGCTACTAACATTTGCACGTAAGTAGAGCGCATATGAAGGAAATAATTTACATGGTTAACGGATCTGCAGGGCAACCGGGATGTTTTCGAGGTCTGGGGTTCTGGTAACAGTGCGATAAAATCAGAATATACAGGTTGCATCTTAAACGGTAAACACAAACTTTAGCTTTAAAAGTTTCGAAGACAAATAATGACATGTATTAAACTTTTTGTACCATAAATAGATATCCCATCAGATACCTAAAAGAGTCATGTTCATTGTTGATCAAAAGAAAACCAAAGCTAATCTCAATCGCCGCTAGGATTGCACAATTTTGAATTATTATCTACTGATATTACTTCCTTCCGCCGGTTATTTTCCGAGCGTTCCTAGATAAGAAAATATACCAGGAGAAAACATCCGCTTTCAAAAGGTCTGCACTATATATTTAAATTTTAGAGTAATATACTGCAAATAAAAAGTCTATATATATATATTTTTTATTTCGTCTTATTTGTTCAAATCAAACGTCCCTGAACAAATTAAAAAAACAGTAGATGTCATATTGGAGACTTTTACTATCAGAAATCTGCTTAAACTAATTTTATTAATGTCTTGTACAGAGTATTCATGTTCACAACGTAAACGAGTAGATAAACAAATTTCACTTTACGAGCAAATAAGTGACTGTCGATGTTTCTTTATGTAACAAAAGTAATTTCTTAATCACAGTACAATTGATTCTGTTATTCCACAGAATTTATATCCTCTAAGTCTTTTCGAATAAGAAGAATCCTGCTGAAGTGGAACTTCAGATTCAACAATTTTTCTATACTATTATGATGTTAAACTCTAGCACGTGGTTATTCAACAACATAAATTTACGTGTTTTTGAGATACCAAAGTGTGCAAATAACTTTTTCGCGAATGTGTGGACATGCTGTCATCACAAATTCAGTTTGTGATGACAGCATGTCCACACATGCTGTCATCACATTACGCCAGTAAACATCCCAACAATCTTAATAGTTGAGAATTGCAGAAAAGAAAATTGTTTTTTACTTTTGTATTTATATATCCCTGTTTCCTTCCCTTCTCTTTTTCTCTTTTATTTCTCCTTGTGGGTAATCTAATTTCAGAAGTGCACTTCTTCAAAACACAGCGCTTGCGTAATTTAGTAACTTTAATTATTTAAAGTTTTCTCCAAAAAACTATCATTTTCTAATCCACTGTGTCTTAGACAGTTTTCAGCAGTGTAGCATGTGATACATCCGTTTTTCGTATGATTATCTCCTCTGTTGTAAACGTATTGTACGTCAGAACTGCAGTAAATTATATCAGTACAGCATGGATTACCAGTAAGGAGCAAGCCAGAAAAAAGAATAGAATAGAACTATAGCTGCATACATTCTCCACAATGATGTAAGGCATGTATGCTGCTTTTATAAAGCATTTTGCAATTTTATAACTTTTTCTGTTTTAATTTTGGTGGCCACGAACGGAAATTATTTTATCAAAAATGATCCCATTTGGCAAATATTTAATTCTGAAGCCTAGTTGTGTTCCTCCAAAAAAAAAAAAAAAAATAAAAGGCATGTACATTTATATGCCAATTAATTTGCTACACCTGCACCCGTCTCGTAAAAGGCTCACTCTAAGACGTAAAATGGAACGTGAGCAAGGTGTATTGTACAAATTGGGCAGGTATACTTGACGAGCATCAGTTCGCATAAGAATCAGACCAGCAATTGACATATCGAAAGATCTAAGCGACTTCCAACGTAGCATGATAGTTGGTTACGGGTTTGCCGGTTCGAGAAACTCCCGAATGGATGTCCTTCTAGACTATTCAAGTGCAACCGTAACAACGATTTACCGTGAATGGAGCAACAGACAAAAATCTTACACTATAGGGAGATCCTCTGGAAGAAATAATTTGTCGGTTACAGCTACAAAAAACTGGGGACGTGGTCCCATACATGGTGCGTTTGAAAATTACCAATGCCACAACAGTGTTGAACTCTGCAGGGATTGGACGAAATGTGGCCATTCAGTTCGCTTACACGATATTTGCAACACAACATTTTGCGCATTAAGCTACGTAGTAACGTGTTATGGGCAGATTAAAAACATTCCTTTAAGTAAATTCCAATTTTTGGCGCAAAGAAAATGCTTTCTGTACATGATAAAGCTGGCAATTAGGAAACGTAAAATTTTAGATTCTTGAACCCGTGGGTTTGTTTTGGGGACAATGGAGAGCTGAAATAACCCATTAACGTTTATTTTATTATTTAATATATACAGTCATTTGCAAAAGTTTAAGACCACCTGTCAATTTATTGAAAAACAGCTCTAAAGCGGCTTGAGATAAGAATGCAACGGGTTCAAGAAATCACTTATTGCTATTCAAGCGTTTATTATTATCTTTTGTGGAGTCATCGTAAACAATGAGAGTGCATTGAAACGAAACTTTGATGTGCTTCTTTGTTCATGCATTGAAGCATACCCTTGGTGTGCTTCATTGTTCATGCATAGAAATGCAAAATACGGAGGTGTTTGCCGAATGAAACTCCTCCCTTGGTAAGAAACGTGGCCTGCATTTCGCGTGCTACCCGATTTTTTCGTTTTTAATTGGTTTTTCTTTTTGTGATTTCTTTCTGTTTTTGAGCTTTTATCAATTAAATCAACGACGTTCGAAATATCTTTGTACACGATATTTTTTGTTAACATCTTTTGGGAAACTGCAAGTATTTTTTCCTTCTTCTGGCTCATGGACTACTTCATCTGCGGCATCATCAAATCCTCGAACTCTTGACAATGCACGAAAGAGTTGTCCATGGATAAACACTGCTTCAGTAAAGTAGATACCTGCATTTTCGAATGCTTGGCTTTGAGAGATATTAATGGTCATAGCAAAGGCGAGTTTTTCAGGAAATTATCGTCGTGTTAGTGTTAATGTGAAGTCTATATCAATAGGTGCGAGGTCAGTTTCGCGGAATAAAAACACTTTTCCCACATGGTGAGCCTGTGAGTACTTCTGCAATAATCAAATTCGGTTTTCGTTCTTTAACTATTAGTCTTGTTAAATTGCATAAACCTCGTTGTGTATTGAGGTTTCTCAGGATCATTATAATATCTCCAAGCTTCAAATTCCGTCTGTAAAGTGGGATTCCTGATGCGGTTTGCTCATTTAAAAACTCACCGTTGAGAAGCGTATGGTCAATATGTCCTCTTTAGAACTTGGATATGTCTCCCACTATGTTGTGTGGATCCCACTTTTTGACGTCCAGCTGCTCTGCTAATGCAGCCTCCTCGCTCTTTCCTACTTCCTTGATCGTGTACAGTGGAATGGCACGTGGGGTGCTTTTTGCGCAGGTGTTTCAGTTTCGTGGTTAACTCCCTGTTTCTTATTATATGCAAATTGGAGGAAGTTTTGACTCACCTTGGTACAAGGGGGTTATATTCTGTAAATAATATCAGTGATGCTAGCGAAATCCCACTCCTTCCTCGAGAATTCCTCTCCGTATAGCAATGTGATTAAAATTAATCATATCCATGCTCGCGAAACTTAGTCTAGGGCCCTGCTTATTTTCAGGAGCACAGCAGTGAAATACTCACTTGGTGCATGTCCTTCATACACGAATTTCATAATTGTGATAAACTAGTTAGTCGTGGCTCACTTGATCTGGAAACATCTCTGTTCTTCAGGAATGAGTCTCTTTGCAGTGTTGAAGGAATTAAACCTTTGATGGAGATCATTTTCTATAAGCTCATCCAGGACAGGAAGAAGCGATATCGGACTGCAGATCAACGGTAACGTATCGTTAATTCCAGGCTTCGGCAGTAACATTTCCACTGCTTACCTCTAGTGTTTGGGAGAGCGCAGGGCTGTCTTCAATATCTTAGCCAGCACATAGATACAGCAGTTGGGTACCGGTTTACCCGATTTTGCTCTTGTCCCATCTCCTAAAGGAACTTTCTTCACCTTTAGCTTTTGGATAAACATAGATATCTGCAGGTGGATGGGAGATGTGGTTTCCTTATTGGCGACATCAAGATCATACGCACTCCGTAGCATTGCCTGAGTGATCGTAGTTTTCAATGTCATGATGTAAAAACTGCTCCTCTAGCTAGGACTCCATATTTGTTGTCATCATCGAACACTATAACCGGTGGAGCATGATTGTCTTATTCCTACAATTTTACGAATGCTGATCCACAGGTCATATGGACGGAGATGACCAACATTGAGAAGTTACTTGTTTCGTTGCAGTTATTTTAAAATGCAGATTTCTGCATTGCTGTGGTCACAACAAATTTTATAGAAAATTATTTTGTCTGGCGAACTGAACCGCCGCAGATCTTCGGGTACTTGCTCTTTTCGCCAATCATCCGTATGATACAAAATTGAAATTTAAGCGTGTCACGGGTGGGGAGCACAGGGCTTGCAGCAATAATCAAGAACTGACTGAATGCAGCTGGTGAGAGCTCCCACCGCCTCGTCGATGGCAGCAGCAGCTCTTGTCTCTAAACCCGGTGGATTTGTCTGAGTAGTTATATTCTCGAACAGCAGCAAATCGCTGATGAATTTTGTCCGCTAGTCGACTGAGACACCATTCAATTTCGGTATCACCGGTTATTGATTGGAATCTAGTCAGGTGACAAATATAATTTGGTGGACATGCTTCTGAAACTGGAGAACAGGAAAATCAATGACAATTGCTCCACTATGAAATGAGTAGCAGGTCGAGACGCACGGTCTTATTTATATATGGATAAGGAACGGTGTGGGTTATGTTTCGCAAAATGAGAAGTTGCGCCTGAATTCGATATTTTGTGCGGCGCCATGTGCTTCCGAACCTATATGAATTGAAGTTTTACATATACAGAAGGTGGTTTTACAAAGCACATATCGTGTTGATGCTATTAAAGCTGTTCTAATTAATAAATGTTCAGCAACGTAAAGCGAAAGGAACAAATCAAGTATTCAAAAATGCAGAACATGTATGTTGCACTTAACGAATGGATGTCACGAACCGAATATTAGAATACTCCGAATACACTTGCGCTAGGAACAGTTCGTGATACAAAGTCCTGGCTGCGTTATGCATTTCCATTTCATCAGTTCGGTCTTCGTAGGTGTACACTGTACAGTAGTTATAGTGCTATTCAGCATGTGGCAAGAAACTCAAAATAAGTGACCATTATACTTTACATTTATATTTAGTGGTTTCAGTTACTGCGGAAAATCTCCATCAGTTGGATGACGTCATTGTAATATATCTTGCACCCTCAAAAAATGTTTGCAATACGGATCCTTCTTTCTCCGAAATGGTTACAGAAACAGAGAGGAGAAAGGAAACAGCCACACAAGGGGCATTCTATTTTCAGCAACGATACTTTACGTTGATTGAATCGTTTCATAACTGTTCAGCACTACTACTTTTAAGGACCAGTGATATAGGTGATTACGTTCACGCTGTATGGAAGAGAAGCGTTCATATTTCTATTAGGGTGCGTACGCTGTCTACAGTCATTGTGTTGCAGTAGATAATGCAGGAAATGGAAAATTAATGTATAGGTATGTGGTGGGTGTGGATATAGATAAGGACACAATGATAGGTGTGATTTTGTGATGCGGGAGCACCTTTATTTTATATTCTATGCTTACATTTCAGGTGTCTACATATATACGTGCATAAAAGTCTACGTGCATGAAAGGTTGGTTTAATGTCTCCCACAGGAATCCTAAAGCATGTTGATGTTCGATTTGGTGCGAGAGTAAGAACTTGAAAAAAGAAAGATATTTTCAAACATCATACATCCTGAGGTCGTGTGGATTACGAAACCCATCCGGGCAATATCAGCACATCCACTGCCATCACAGTTTAAATGCCATTGGAAATTATGAACAATTGAGACAACACTTGCATGGGCAGCACTGATATCGTAGGATATACACACGCGGACAAGACCTAAGACTTCAGAAAATAACAAATAAAAGAAAAGACCGAGAGAAACAGCTCATCTAGATGCTTCGTATGGGAGAGTGGTGGTTGTCAAGGTAATGTACCACAAGCTTTTCACTATCGTTTTCTCACTTAAGATGAACACTTCTTTCCCCTTAAATATCTCGAAATTCGACAGGCTACCTTTCTTTATGTTATGAATATGACGACAAAATTTCGCTTCTCGAACGTAATAAATCCAGGTCTGTCATAAAGGAAAGGCTGACTAAAATATCATTGGCATTGAGCTGGATACGTCGGAATTCGTGGACGATCGGCCTTATGTAAATTTCCAAGTCAGAACTCAGTCACTATAGGCTGCTGCAACCGCCCATGGGAACGAATCTTAATCTGTTTTAAATATTATGTAGTACAAGTAGCGCTTATTCTGTGCTATCTATATTTATCCTGTATTATAGTTAATTTACCTTTCATCGTATATTGTAATTAAATACAGATTGCAACATAAACGCTTTCCTGAGAAATGGGTCATTTTTCTTTCGAATAATTATTCCCAGGATTTAACGGCTATTAGTGTGCTAAAAATAATTTGTACTTTGTAAACTTTACACTTCAAAACATTCACGTGGTATTATAATTTTCCGGTCATTTTCTCATTTTTCTTTAAGTCTAACTTTGAAACTTCTGGATCATATTAACGTCTTTCCAGATTTTTTTCTTTCTTTCGTCATTAAGTAACGGACGAAGTACAAAGGGCGAAGTTATTTTCAATGAAACACTTCTTAATCATTGTTAAGATCGCTACGTACTCCGAGTAAGGAGACAATAACATTTGAAATAGAATATGAAATTTCAAATTTAAATGCCGATTTCAACTGAAAATTATGTGAAAGGGTGTTGAAATTTGTTCTTCAAAACTGTAAACAAAGAAATTCAGGCTGAATGCGCAGCATAGTACTTCGCAACCTATGCATTCTTTTTTTTTGGTTTTGTGTTTCTCCTAAAATTATGATTAATACCTATTCATGCAGTTCTTTGTTACAAATACAAAGTATACAAATGTTTATGAAACCGGGACTTCCTCAGAAGTTTAATTGGCGTTGTGTCTTGGCAAGCATTGGACCATGTTCACCAGGTTTCGAGGAAAACAATGCCTTCGGTGCCACTTTATTAGAGTTTTACGTCCTGCGTTCGAAAAACTCAGCTTTATGATGGTCTTAAAAATGTCTCTGGACTTTTGATCTTAAAATTAAAGATATCTGTAGAACCCTAGAATTTTGCACCATTTTGTTGTATGTGTGTTCACACAAATTTAGTTTTTAGTAAAGCAAACCACTCTCTTGCCGGCTCCACCACATTCCGTGTTTGGAAACAGAAGAGATAAATGCGAAGGCTAAGATGCATTTCAAGAAAAGTCAGAATGAAAAGCGGATAATAAGAAACAAACACAAGCCTCAGTTAATACTCATTAAGACGAGATGTGTGTTTGTCGAAGATTTTAGACATGTTAAGATTACCAGATATCTCCGTCTCGAAACAGAAGTGAGGAGTGTGAGTATACATTGCCCAAAGAATATCGGATTGGGAAGCGATGATGTCATGGTTCAACTTCATTGGCCAGGAACGTGGTCCCGTTTGCGGGTCACCTATTTTTCTTGCTATTGTTACTATGGGTGCGGATTTGTTATACTCGTGTCGCCGTGTACATGATATGATCTGCAGAAAAGCCAACATTCACTTTTTTTGGGTTTGTATGACTTTTGAAATATTGAGCACCGTTCCCTGTCGTTATCTTCCAAAGCGCCTTCTGCTCTAACAAATGGAGAAGCGCAGTTGCTATATTTCCGGGGTAATATCAGAAATATTTCTCTTAAATTTCATATTGACTGATTCAAATTTGGTCTGTACCACGCTACTTCATTGGCAGTCATGCCAGACGTCATAAATCATTCTAACAAGCAGAAAGGTTTGGGGTTTCCTCTGGGACAGTTCTGTCCTTTCACAAGGTACACCGCAGTTAAAATTCCAGTCTCAAACCCATTAAAGTGGGTGCGCAACTATGTGTGCTAACTGCTGTTTCTCATAGATGGTCTTTTTGACAGTTTTACAACAGTAAACAAATTAAAAATTGGTTTTCTCACTTGTGCTCTGTATGTCGTACAGAACGTTACGGGGCGAACGTCTAAACGCAAGTTTTAAACAGTGTTTTGAAGTTGGAAGATTCGAGATATCGAAAATGCGCCAAATAGGAAAGACACACGGGAAACTGGTCGATATAGCTAAGCGATTGTCCCATCTGTTCATATGGGGGAAAACCAGAAATTATTGAAGGAAGCACAAACGGTTTTTTTCCCTCATTTTCTCGTTGGAATACCTTCCAAGTGTACGTTTAGCCTAATTCCCTCATACTAAAGAGAACTTTGTGTCACATATGCAAGTGGTGATGATGGGAAGGCGCATTATATCATCCTGATAAGAATGGCAAGAGACAGCTGATGGATCCTAGCTCAGTTTCGAAGGCGACAGCAACAAAAGATAGAACTGCGGTTTTGTGAGAGGTGGTTAAGAAGAACTTGGTGAGTAATGTTTTCTCTAGGAGAACAACAGGCAGGCGTAGTCTTGTGTAGCAAGGCGCTAATCATGTGCACGAAATAGTATGATCGGAAAGCTTATAAATGATTACAAGGAACTGGTTATGTGATGTTCCTGAAGGAACATCTATTCTTCCTTCGAACAGGCCCCATGGGAAAATGTATGCCCTGAAAGAAACTGATCAGCAAAGGAATATTTACACGGTATCTGTATTAAAACTCAGACATTTGAGAGGCTGACGTCTCAATTATGACGGTCCTTTGTTTTATAACCAAATGTAAAAGTTTGGTCGAAAAAACAGGAAAAGGCCAGAGAAAAACTTCGAGATTTCACAATGCCTAATTTTCAGATAGATGGCTTGTCTATGCATCGCGGAATTATATAAACGCACAGAGGATGACCTTCTGTAGGGGTTTATTCGTGATGGGCAGAGGAAATATCAGACGATATCTCTGTGGTAATTTTTGTTGGTTCCAAGTTTCGCCAGCACCACCACAGCCATCTTCCCGTCCTTCGAAAAGTATTTCTAAAGGAGGGCTCCGTTGAATGTTTTCAATAGGACCTTAACCCAGCAGTCGAGAAGCAGACGAACAGCTCTTCCGGCTATTGTATAAGTTTTGGGAGGTATCTTCAGCTTTAAGACTCTGATTTGCGTTTTAACTTGACAGGCGAAACTTTCTCGTCCCAGACACTGTAACATCGTGAACTTCCATACGCAGAATGCGGACTGCTACAGAGAACTGTTGACTTTTGGAGGAAGAGCGAGAAGCCATCTTGACTCGCGACTTCCATGCGCCAGAGAGCGGAATGACATATTGACTGCTGGAGAGTGGAGTGTGTTGTCCGGCGTGCACTGCAGAGTTCGTCAGTCAGTTTTGTGTTAGATTTTGGAAGGAAGAGAGGTGTGGAAGCTGGCCAACTTGAAGTCTTCTAAGATTGTTAAATGAAATAGAATAGTAATCGTAACACTTAATAGTATTTGTACAAGATATATGTAAATGAATTAGTTTGTTGTACAAGTGGCGAGTCTGTGACGTTACAGACTAGATAATTGGAGGCACCTGGCGAGATTTGAACCAGGGCAGTGTCGTTGGAGATGGGGATTCGAATAAAAGTTCGAAGGGAGTCAACATGGCGACTTTCGCTTCGATAACTGTAGTAGAAGACTAAACTAAATTGCACATCTTGTGCAGAGGTGAAAAATGGAGCGTCGGAATCCATCGAAAAGTGCATAAGAAAGGCAAGCCATTGCCGGAGTATGCGATTGTGTGATGATCACCTCAGAGCTTTTAAGTCAACTGCGTTCCAGTTTTTGGAGCGTCAGATATTACAATTTCCGAGTATTATTTCTTCATAAGTTTATGTTTGTTTAAGTATTGGTTTTTGTTTTTTTTTCAAAGAATTACCACGGGGTATTTTGCAATAGTACAAAGATTCCAGAAGTTCCTGGTCACGGAACTGGATAATTTTTTTAGGAACAAAGAGCAGTAGTTGATTGTAAATTAGAACGTTGGAGTAAATTTGTTCGTACAAATCATTCTGATGAGAGTATAATTTCTATCACGAAATAGCATTTTGGATCACTTGATTGAGCCGGTGGTATAGGTAAATCGTAGAACTCTTGTAAACAAAGCCCATCTAGCGTATACACACATACGATAATAGGTAAACATATTTTACACATAGTACTTTTTTTAAACCGATGTAATTGGAAATGGCCTTCTTAGGTAGGGCTGGTAAAGAGGATCTTCAGCAGTTAGCTGAAGAATTGGGAATAGAAGTTACCCCTAATATCAAAGTTATAGATTTAAAAAATGGAATTTTCAACTTTGAAGGTTACGAACAAGACTTCGTTAAAAACTTATAGCACATATTAAAGAGCGTAGAGAAACAGAAGAAGGCATTTGAAAAGAAGAGCGTGTAGAGAGAAAACGTATCAAAATAGAAGTTAAAGAGAATGAAGAGAAACAAAAATTAGAATTTGAGCTTGAATGGGCTGAGAATAGAAGCCGGACGTCATTCGCCAGGGAGCAATGCTGAGCAAAATGAAAATTCTTATAAGCCGTGATTAGGAATTCGTCAGTTGATGAAAACATTTGACACAAAGGAGAGCAACATAAGTATTTACTCAGTCTTATTTGAAAGGCAGGCACAACAAGCAGAAATAAAAAAAAGAAAATTGGTTAGCAAATTTAATAGGACTTTTGCCCTGTGAGATATCGAAATTGATTGCCAGAAAATGTAGAAGGTGCGAAAGATTATGAATACGTTAAAATGTTGCTTTTTAGCTTGTATCTACAAGTTAATCCCAGAAAAATTTAGGTAAAAAGTTGTTCTTTATATGCGTACATCAGAGAATACCTGAAGAGATTTTGCATTCGAGTCAGAAAATTATTTAAATGAATGGATTTCAGGACTTAAAATAGACGATTTTGAGAAGCTAAAAAATTTAATGATCACCGAAAACCGTGCTGCTGTTCATAACGTAAGTTGTGTTCAGCAGTTGTCCAGCGAATATGACAGGGACTTCCACCATTTTCCGTGGACACCACAAAGTCCGGATTTCACCAACAACAATGAGGCTGTTCATAACGTACGTTGTGTTCAGCTGTTGTCTAGCGAATATGACAGACACTTCCACCATTTTCCGTGGGCACCACAAAGTCCGGATTTCACCAACAACAATGAGGCTGTTCAAAACGTAAGTTGTGTTCAGCAGTTGTCCAGCGAATATGACAGGGACTTCCACCATTTTCCGTGGACACCACAAAGTCCGGATTTCCCCAACAACAATGAGACTGTTCAAAACGTACGTTGTGTTCAGCAGTTGTCCAGCGAATATGACATACAACCCATTTTCCGCGGACACCACAAAGTCCAGATTTGAATCCCCCTGAGAGTGTATGGAACATGTTTGAAAACCAGAGTTTAAAGTCTTCTTCCGTCAAATCTGAACCAGTTAAAATACTGTGGTTAACGACTAATACGTTTTAGACGTAGATGTACTCCAACACTTTGCGGAATCAATGACAAACCGCATACGTGCTGCAACTCGGGTTAAAGGAGGTTCAACCCGGAATTAAACAAAAGTTTCTAATTCAGCGTGTGGTATGTGTTGTTAGGCGACAGAATATATCACCTTAGCCACAATCATCAGTTTGCTTTGATGCATTCGTGATTACCATAATCCACAATATAATTTTGGTTAAAGTAGGTTCAACCCGGTATTGAATAAAAGTTTCTAATTCAGTGTGTGGAATGTGTTGCTTGGCGACAGAACATATCACCTTAGAAACAATCATCGTTTTGCTTTGATGCATTCGTGATTAGCATAATCCGCAATGTAATTTTGGTTTAAGAAGGTTCAACTCAATATTGAATAAAAGTTTCCAATTCAGTGTATGGTATGTGTTGCTTGGCGACCGAACATATCCTCACCTTACACACAATCATCCCTTGCTTTGATGCATTCGTGATTAACATAATCCAAAGTTCAGTTTTGGTTACAGGGGGTTTAACCCGAATTTGAATAAAAGTTTCTAATTCAGTGTGTGGTATTTGTTGATTGGTGACAGAACATATCACCTTAGACACAATCGTCGTTTTTTTTTAATTCCTGATTAGCATAATTATACAAGATCTTACAAAATATTATAGGATGAAGTAAAATATCGACACCATCTGCCAAACAAATCAGATTATAAAACAAGTGAATGCAAGCATTGAGTGAGAACGTGAGTATCTACTCAAGGCAGTTAATTCCTTAATACCCTTGAAATCAAAACAAATCGTCAAAAAAGTTTCTTGATACGTTTCTAAAAAAATTAAATTTATCATTATACTTCGACTTTCATTCAGTGTTGCTAAACCGAAATTATTTGATGGCGGTAAATCTGGTGTTTTGATTGAAATGCTGTTGACGATTATAAGCGCAAATTTACATAAGAAAACATTAAATAAATAGTAAGGTTGAACAAGATTATACGTCAACCGCGAAATGGCAAATGCATTTAGGTACAAAGATGTAACTAGAACGTACTTCATTCCGATATTCCGTACGACCTTACACGTGAGTCGATAAAAATTAAATTTACACATTTTTTTCTTCATTTACATGTTTTCTTTATTAACTTGGCCAGCGAACATCTACCTGGCGAAAACGTATGTACCACAACTCATTCATATTTTTCTGGTAAACATTCACCTTGAACTACTCGGTTCGCCCAGTGTCCCCTAGAATCGTACTTCAAAGGGCTGTTTGCCCTATAGATCACCCAAAAACTCCTAGAATTATTTGCAGCATTCATTAAAAGCTTACTGCATCAATAAGTAAAGAAGAGCTCGATCTAAATTGACGTCATTACCAAACGGATAATTTGACCTAACATGGCGGAAACGCCTTTTGAAATAAAGCAATACTTTCTTGAGTTTCAGTAAATACTTTGGGAAATAGATAATATAAAATAATGTCTAAAAGCGCTTAATACTTCTTACGTTTTTTGGGAATTATAATCGAGCTGTTCCCTAAGGGTAATAAAAATTAAGGAACAGAATTGTTTGCCGTAAATAACTTAGTTGGAGAACTAGCTCTGGTAACTTTACGTCTGTTTGGGAAGAACATCAAACGATGCTGTAGTCATTTTCAAGTTTCATTCAATATTAACAATTATCATCGGTCGTCAGAAAATGGTAAGTACCATGAGATTATTTTCATTCCTAATTGGTGTGGAAATAGTGTATTTTTTCATACAACAAAAAAAGGTAATTTTTTTGCATTATTGAATACACTGCAATGTGAGAACAAACCACAAAATATTTCAGTATTTCTTTTAACAGCGTTATTTAAATTCAATGTACAAATAATGGATTAATCTCAGTATTGGAAAACATTTTAATGCTTCAAAAGTATTCGTGTCATCCTTCCGCTAGGTGTATTCTGTTCATCTATTTCTTGTTCCTGTGTTCTTTTAGGTACTTCACCGGAAGTACATAAAAGACACTGATAAGGGAGTTATTCTTGAAGAACAGAGGTGTTTCCAGGTCAAGCCGAAATTCTCAAGCATGGATAGGATAAATTCTGCTTCCATTGTTACAAGAGAAGAATTCGATAAATGTGCAGTTTAGCGTCCTAAATTATTTCGTCGTAAAAATTTCAATGTCTGGGAAAAAAGCGACGTACAATTTTTTAAGCATGACATTTAATAGAAAATGTGCAAAAAAATAGTATTTTGAGAGATTAGGAAACAACTTTACCGAAGTATTTGCCTGTGTGTAGGAGGCTGAAATGATCGTTGCAGCGACGACGTGAAGCTTTGGTCCGTCAGAATTGAGGTCCGCAGGAGCTCGCAGTGAACGCGCGGAAGGCTACAACAGGGTGTGTTCTTGAGTTCTTGACTGGAGTGTGTTGCGTGCTGTTTGCCTACGCTAAAGGAAGTAGTTCGTAAATTTGTTATGATTGTTTTAGAAACAAATGTGCGGAATGATATTATTCTTTCGTATAACATGTCTTGAAACGGAATGAAATGTAGGAAAAACACTTTTTTCATGTAAGGCGGAAGTGGTAAGTACAGACTTTTGATTCTGGTTGTATCGAAAGTTTTGGTTCTAATTTGAAGGATGTACAGCGATAGGTGATTTGTTATCACACTGCACTATTGCTTGTGTTGTTACTGCGTTGATCGTAGCTGAATTTTGGTTGTCCTTACACGGATATTTTGGAAAGTAAAAAAGTTTGATAAGTTGAAATTTCTCCTTATGGCACAGAGGCCAAGAGCTTCGTGTCGTGTTGTGCCTTATAACGAAATTTTAACCCTTGATGCAATCCGAAACGACGTCTGGAGACTAACAACTTTGGAAAGAGCCACCAACAATATTGAAAAAGCAACTAAATGGCTGGCGCGGTGACGACCTTTTAAAATTACATGCATTTGTTCACGGTGTGGTCAGCAATGTAGACTGGTCCGGTATTCGCAAGGAATAGACGAGAAACGATGGAAGTGTAGTAGATGCCAGTTTTCAAAAGATATTAGATATTCATTGTTTCCCGGACGTAGCCATTTATCTTTGAACAATATTGCAGTAATGACGTACTTGTTGAGCAAAGGTTACTCTCAAAAGCTAATCCACCACGAAGTGGTTGTAGGAAAAAAGGCTATCGTGGATTGGTGAAATTTCTGTCGTGAGAAATGCGACAGATACCTGCGTCGCAATGTTGAACCTCTAGGAGATTTCGATGCTAATGTGTAGCCCATTATTCTTAAAATAAATTAGACTTATTTCTTCCACAGAAAGTACAACGGAGGACGCTATAAGAGAGGACAATGGGTTTTCAGTGGAATAGAGGGATACTCGGAAAATGCTTCTTGCTGGAGATTTGCAATCGTAAAGTCCGAACGCTATAACGCTTGATTGCACAGCACATTCTACCCGGAAGTCACATGATTTCCTATGGCTGGGAAGCTTATGTAGATATAGTGAATTTGAGAAATGCAATTTACAATCAGTCCGTAGTCATCCGCAGAGAAAATTTCGTGCATCCGGACGATCCTGATATTCACACACAGAATGTCGAAAGTTGATTCGCTTGAAAAAGAAACTACGACGCCAGTCTGCACGTTAAGAGGACTTTTTGGATCATAGGTGCATGAATTCATGTTTCGCACACTCTTCACAGACACAACTATTTTTGGTAATTTCGTAGCAATCCTAGCTCAACATTACCCTTAATAACACACCGAAAACAAGGCTGCGTAACTCCGACCTTTTTCCTTCAGAGTATCACTACAACAAGCATCGATATCCTGCCAGTGCTTAGCCGGTTCCTCTTGTATTCATCCGCCTGTTACTTGCATTCCTCAACGAAGCTTCCTTTCAATGGATTACACCTTCATGTCGTCACCGTACTGTCGTGTTAAGCCTCCCGCAACTACTTTTCCTCAGCCCAGTACTCCCAGGTCAATACTTCGGTAAAAAGCTTTACTAATCATTTAAATAATTAACTTTTTGCATGATTTGCCATTAAATTCGATGCTTAAAAAATGTACGTCGCAGTTTTCTTACATCTTTAAATTTTTCCGACGAAATGATTTAAGACGCTACACATTTACCGTAATTTCGTTTCCTAGTACTTTGAAACTATATTCTTCTACATTTTCGAAAAAGAGGGCTAATTTATGCCGGTTGCTTTAAATATACCGGTGTGAAAAATAAAATTTCCGCTATTGTTACCCATGAGACTACCATTCTGTAGTAATATTTTTTATGAAGTTAGCAGCACTATCATGCGAACAACATCCCGAAAATTATAAATATTTCATAATTGGCAAATCGTTACCTACAACACGATTTTCTATTTTTGAAGCAAGATGGCGCATTCTCGAAATTGAGCCAAGTAGCAATACTTGGTCTGGGTATATACGCACCGGATAAATCCAAGTAGAAAGATACAAACCATCTATGAACGTTAAATTAGTTATTCATAAAAGACACGAACGCTTGCGAGACCTTAAGTTGGTATCTTCATCAGATGTGAGATCTAAAAGAATAAAATACACTTGATAAAGTCATTTGGCCTGTGGTTTAAAATAACGTCCAATATAACACAAGACGACTGATGCCATGGCATAAAACTGTGCAAGAGTCAAGTGCAATAAACAGGCACGATTGACAAACATAGTTAATTTAAAGTTGCACGATGCTGAGTTCTTTATTCGTGAACGAGGACGTCACCAAGACCACAACATTGTGTAAATTAAACTTAATTCTACTCTGTTCGTAAACCGTGACTGCTTATTGCTCTTGACCCTTGCAAAGTGTTATGACATGTCATCATTCGTCTCTTATAACGTGCCTTGACGGTTTTTACCCCCATCCACTTGCATCAATGAACTTTCATAATTTTGTTCCACAGATTCTGGAATAAAGCACAAACATTGAACAATGCATTTTATTACTATTTACATAAATTTTAATTTCCAAACTATTTAGTGTAACTAAATTTAAAGAATAAGTTTCAGTTGGAAAAATATTAGTTTTTATTAGATCGGGTATCAGATATATATTTCTCTAACTTTTTTGGAAATAAGTTTAACTGAAATATCAATGCTGATAGGCATATTGTTAACAAGCGATATTAAATCAAGAATTGGGATGGTTTTCACAGAAAATATATTAAAAAGCTTACACCGTCTTTGCACGATATATTTAATTTAAAAAATACATATATTTACATATTTAAAAGATTAAAAAAAAACATTAGTACTTCCGGGTCGACAATCGACCAGTCTTCAGATGGAGGAGAGCCACTGCTGCACGTGTGCTCCCATATATATGTGCGAGTATGATGACGTGACGTACAAGGTATGGACTAGCGTCGCAAGCATGTCACTCTGTTGCCATTATTTCATTGCTAATTCACAAATCAGATGAGGTCCATGTGGGACTACGATAAACAGGGTGCAAAATATACGAAATATATGTATTTGTTATAACACACATATCTAACAAGAAATGTTATGTAAGTTCATAGCTGTAATGAGTTTTCCAAATCCTGTGTAATTCAGTTGAAGAATTATCGTTACAGCAGCCGTCCCCGAAGAGCTCGATGTTTAAACTTTCAGTTATATTCGGGGACGGCTGCTGTAACGATAATTCCCCAACTGATGTTTTAATTCAGTTGGGGATTTACACAGAATTTGGAAAAGACTCATTACAGCTATGAACTTACATAACATTTCTTGTTAAATATGTGTGTTATAACAAATACATATTCTTGCGAACTTTTGGTCTTCAGATATCAGGATACTAAATTAATTCCGGACTGCGATTCGAATCACTGGATCCGCCAATACCTCGTTAGCCAATTAGCCGACACAGTACACCAATAAACCAATGGAGGGACAGTATAAGAATTAAAACAGGGATTTAGTAGATAAATGCATAAATTACACCGGATGCTTCATCAAAGAGAAAAAGCTATAACTTCAGGCCAGCTTTGGCCCTCTTCGGTGTTTCAGAGAATATGTATTAACGAAAAGTCTGTTCGTTCACAATGGACCGCGAAGAAAATACTGGTAAAAGGTACTTACATATGTCCTCGAGTATCCACAGTATTGACGACACTAATAACACAAACACTCACTCACATTCACTAATATGTTGGTACTACGAGTAGCTCTTTTTTCTCTTTGATGGATGAGGCCGCGTTGCTTACGGTCTCTTGGCCAAAGCGACGTCATCCCTAGTGGCTGAACGCACGTACTCAGACACACGCACAAAAGTTCTCTCCCCGCTTTCTTCACGAAGAGTCAAGCGGTTACTTCAGACGTTCTATCTGCAGGGTGGGTCTTCCGTAGTTCCTGGTGTCAGGCGTTTCTCCTCTCTCTCTCTCTCTTTCGGGATGAGCGAGGATATTTCGTAATTGGGTCTCTGTCTGCATTTCACCTGCAATGGCTCCTTCCCACAGGTATCGATAGTCAGACGAAGTGAAGAAAGTTTTTAGGTAAAATTCGTGTTGGATATTCATCAGCTTATTCTTTTTTAGCTGGTTTCCCTTCTCATGCTCAGAATTGCAAGAGCACGGCAGACGGCAAGCATTTTCTAGCACGAGGAAAAATCCTTCCTTATATTCTCGGCTCAAAACGGATTCTGTCCCTCTCAACAACAATCTCCTGTCTTCAAGAAATTGGTAAGCAGTGAATTCTACCACTTGAAACCGCGACATATTTATTATAAACCGCTCTTCAAGTCCAAGAGCTTTCATATTATTTCGCGCGCGGCACAGACAAAAGCTTCAAACGCTTTTGCCGTCCAAACACTTTTGAGTCATGGGAAATAGCTTTTAAACTCTGACCCGTCCCATTTCTGTTTATGGGCTCTTTGTTCTCGTGGCAAACACCTGCAACTCGCCACTTGAATTCCAAGTGCTAGAAAATCAATTCTTTATACACCGTCCCTCGCAAGTGTTTAAATTATAACTCTCTGTTAATTAAAACCCCAATCAAGTTTCAATTACCGTTAGTTAGCCACGCCTCTCGCCAATTAATTATGCGAGGGGGGTCGTCACATTGCCCTCTTTTTAAAATGCAACTCGTCTCGAGTGCATATAAGCTACCTGTGATTCTCAGCGATTCCACCACCTGGAACTGCCTACCCTAGATAAGAACTCATCAGTACCCCTCTTTGCTTGTGCATCGTCGCCTCTACCCTTACGCAAAACAATCGCCTTAAATTGGTCTTTGACATTCCCCGAGCACATCCCCTTTTCTCACGAATCTCAGGGAACGCCCACATTCCATACATACCTGTAAAATTATTTACACTGCCACGCCCCAGGGCAGTATACAAATACGACACTACATAATTAATTTACATTATACAGTTCCACTACCACGGCACACGACATATTGCAACATTAAAATATTTCCACCAATAGAACACAACACCGAGTAGACTATACAAAATTATTACAACCAACAAACTCATTCCATGTTCTCAGGCGACCCGCTTCTCATCCTTTCATATCAACCAACGGGACACTCACCCTTCAAATATTTATGATCCTGTATTTCCTGCCCTATACGGTCTAAGCCTATCGAGGTATATAACTATAACTGGTCTATTATTGTACTGAATTTTGTAAAGAACATCGTTGATTCTTTTCTTTACTACATAAGGACCTTCCCACTGGCGCTGTAATTTGGGTGACTTTCCATTTCGCCTTCGTGGGTTATAGAGCCAGACTAAGTCTTCCTCTTTAAACACATTCTCCGCAGCCTGCACGTCATATCTGGTCTTCATTCTTTCAGAATCTATTCGAATATTCTTCCTAGCAAAACTATGTTCCTTCTCTAATCTCCTGGTATGCTCTGTGACATATGTGCTCAGGCCCGTCGTGGCCTCTGCTGCACGGTCCCGCAGATGCTCCGGTACTTCGCCGCTCCCTCCCACACGCGAGTCGGGTGGGATCCTTACTCTGCTGCTACGCGCCGAAACTACATAATACAAAAAGAAAAGTGCTAACCTTTCTTTTATTTTTACATCGACGTCACTCAGGTTAACTATTCTTACGGGGATACAATGTGCTGTTTTTACCAGCACTCTCGCTACAAGTACATTTTTTGGTAACAGGCAAATTTCGGACATTTCGCATACTGCCATCGGAAATTCTAGCGAAAGCGCAGGCAAACTTTCTGCCCGAATTGTTTCACTTTTTGCTGGTAAAACACACTTTTCTTTTGCGAGAACTGTGACCCTTTGAGACCTCAGGTGCCCATGTTGACTGCTCTTGAGAAAAAATTTCCTCATGTTCCGTCATCAGGAATCCATTCTTAAGGTCCAATACATATCCGTTCTAACTAAGAAAATCCAGACCCAGGATGCATTTTCCAACGATATCAGCAATCACTGCCGTGTGTCTGCATCATTTTTTTCCAATTCGTATGTCGCTGCCTGCGGTTTCAAGCGCAACAAAACCCTCACGATTCACAGTTTGAATCTCAACCCGTTGCTCACTCTTCAAACAATCTGCAGGTTCCTTAATTTGCTCGAAAAAATCCGGACGGAGTAGTTTAATATCCGCCCCAGTATCCAGCACAAATTGGCATCTAGTTTTATTTATCATCACCTCAACTCTTAAACCACTGTAATCCTCAGAAAAACCTGTGGCGTGCGCTTTCACCGTGCGGGGCTGCTCTTGCTGCGTCAGTTCTCGCCCCTCGAAACTGACTTCTGAGGGATTCCCGAAGCCTGTTCCTTAGACTTTTTTCCTCTCTCAACCGTTTTCTATACTCAAAAATGCGATGCCCTCTTAATCCACAATACCAGCACTTAATTTTTCTAGACGGCGTATTACTTCTTCCCCGGCCAGGAGACGTAACAGAGCGATGTTTAACATCTCTGCGCAGAAGATCCAAACACTCTTCGAGTTTAGTTTCGACTGATGCATTGATCGGCCTTTCTGCTACAGTCGCCGTACGAACTGTTTTTCTAGGACTCCTAGAATGGCGCGAAGAGTCAAATTTCATTGCATGTAAGACGGCTGACTTCAGTGAGTCACAATCCGCCATGCGCACTGAATGCTGAATATCTGGATCAGCAATCGCTTCCACAAAATGTTGCCGTGCCATCGTGTCCTGTATATCCGACGTACATTGCCCATACGCAAGCCTTGTTATCCGATCGATGTCGGTGGTCGCGAGCTCTTGAAGTGACTCGTTGACCTCCTGCCTGCGATTTTTCAACTGAAGAACACGAAGTTGCTTTAAATGTTCCTCCCCAAATCTGAGTTCCAGGGCAGCGACGAGACAGGAATATTTTAAACGGCTCTCTTCCGACAAAGTTTGTAGGATATCAGCAGCTGCATCCCTCAATTATGCCGCAAGCGCGCATGCTTTCTCCCTTTCGCTCCAGCCGTTCACACTCGAAACCATTTCGAACTGGGTCCTGTATACCCCCCAGCTAGTCTTTCCGTCTTTCCAGCTAGTCTAGCCGTTCACACTCGAAACCATTTCGAACTGGGTCCTGTATACCCCCAGCTAGTCTTTCCGTCTTTCCAGCTAGTCTAGCCGTTCACACTCGAAACCATTTCGAACTGGGTCCTGTATACCCCCCAGCTAGTCTTTCCGTCTTTCCAGCTAGTCTAGCCGTTCACACTCGAAACCATTTCGAACTGGGTCCTGTATACCCCCCAGCTAGTCTTTCCGTCTTTCCAGCTAGTCTAGCCGTTCACACTCGAAACCATTTCGAACTGGGTCCTGTATACCCCCAGCTAGTCTTTCCGTCTTTCCAGCTAGTCTAGCCGTTCACACTCGAAACCATTTCGAACTGGGTCCTGTATACCCCCCAGCTAGTCTTTCCGTCTTTCCAGCTAGTCTAGCCGTTCACACTCGAAACCATTTCGAACTGGGTCCTGTATACCCCCCAGCTAGTCTTTCCGTCTTTCCAGCTAGTCTAGCCGTTCACACTCGAAACCATTTCGAACTGGGTCCTGTATACCCCCCAGCTAGTCTTTCCGTCTTTCCAGCTAGTCTAGCCGTTCACACTCGAAACCATTTCGAACTGGGTCCTGTATACCCCCAGCTAGTCTTTCCGTCAAACGCGCCTAGTTTAATTCGGCTCGGCCTATTCAAAGCCTCGCTCATCACCCCCGGTGAATTAAATTTCGACGAACTTATTTTTGCCTCACAATGTTGTACCCTTTTCTCAATTTCCCGAAAAAATTTAGCTTGTTCTAACTTAGTACCATTAAATTCCGCAGAAAGTTTTTCCTTTACATTTTTACATTGAGTCTCGCACAAGTTACGAACGCTCTCTAAATTTTGGGTACATTGTTCTATTTGGCCTACGCATTTTGCCTGCCAAATTTCCAACTGATCGATACGTAAGATGGTATCTTCTATTCTTTTATCAAATTTTTCCTCATACCCCCCAATTCTAGCTATCAGCTGATTTATGCTGCCCGTCTGCTGCTCAAGACTTTCTTTCTGCTGTTGTAAGCTTTGCTCAAAACTTCCTTGTTGTTGTTTGAGCTGCTGCTCAAAACTTTGTTTGGAAGTATTCAGTCCATTTCTGATTTTATCTTTCAGTTCATCTGATATTTTTGTAATCCCTTCCATTTTTAAAACTTTGAGCGTAACTTATTATGCAAGTTGCAAAAGTTGGCATAAATACTGTGCTCCGGTTGTACTGTGTTTCTGAGGTATACAATACGGATCGTACTTTCGATACCACTTTTGTTGCGACCTTTTTGTCTTCGGATATCAGGATGCTAAATTAATTCCGGACGGCGATTCGAATCACTGGATCCGCCAATACCTCGTTAGCCAATTAGCCGACACAGTACACCAATAAACCAATGGAGGCACAGTATAACAATTAAAACAGGGATTTAATAGATACATGCATAAATTACACCTGATATTTTATCAAAGAGAAAAAGCTATAACTTCCGGCCAGCTTTGGCCCTCTTCGGTGTTTCAAAGAATATGTATTAACGAAAAGTCTGTTCGTTCACAATGAACCGCGAAGGAAATACTGGTAAAAGGTACTTACATATGTCCTCGAGTATCCACAGTATTGACCACACTAATAACACAAACACTCACTCACATTCACTAATATGTTGGCACTACGAGTAGCTCTTTTTCCTCTTTGATGGATGAGTCCGCGTTGCTTACGGTCTCTTGGCCAAAGCGACGTCATCCCTAGTCGCTGAACGCACGTACTCAGACACACGCACAAAAGTTCTCTTCCCGCTTTCTTCACGAAGAGGCTAGCGGTTACTTCAGACGTTCTATCTGCAGGGTGGGTCCTCCGTATTTCCTGGTGTCTGGCGTTTCTCCTCTCTCTCTCTCTCTCTCTCTCTCTCTCTCGGGATGAGCGAGGATATTCCGTAATTATGTCTCTGTCTGCATTTCACCTGCAATGGCTCCTTCGGACAGGTATCGATAGTCAGACGAGGTGAAGAACGTTTTTAGGTAAAGTTCGTGATGGAAATTCATCAGCTTATGCTTTTTTAGCTGGTTTTCCTTTTTATGCTCAGAATTGCAAGAGCACTGCAGTCGGAGAGCATTTTCTAGCACGAGGAAAAATCCTTTCTTATATTATCGGCTCAGAACTGATTCTGTCCCTCTAAACAACAATCTCCCGTCTCCAAGAAATTGGTAAGCGGTGAATTCTACCACTTGAAACCGCGACATATTTATTATCTGAAGATGGGTCGATTGCCGACCCGAAAGTACGAATGGTTTTTTTTTTAATCTTTTAAATATGTAAATATCTGTCGTGCAAAGACGGTGTAAGCTCTTGAATGTATTATATATGCAAGACATCTTCATTAATACTATTTACAGAAAATGTTTCGCATTATAAAATTTCAGAGTTGCAGAGTTATAACGTTAGGTTCAAATTATTTCTATTACACCTATCCATATTAAGAACTAAATCTTTGTATAGCATGATATTCGAAATGCATTCTATTCCAAGTTTCATCGCGGTATTTCCAATTTTATAAGATCCTTGGAAGGAAATGCCAAGTTAAATAATGAAAAGAACTCTTGTGCAGGCAACGAAATGGTAAGTATAGAATTTCAAGCCAGAAAACGGGATTGAGGAAAAAAGTAGTTAGCAGGGATTTAGTACGTGGCGACAATCCAAAAATGTGTGAAAAGATAGAAACAGACTCAATCGAACACTCATGTCGGAGCATTATGAAATAAGTCTTCCTGTTCTCGGAAAATAAGAGTCCTTGAAAAATAAGCATCATTACTAAAAATAAAATTATTATATCCTCATGAAAAAATATTCTCGGGAAATAAAGTCGCTTTATTCTCGTATCTCTAGAAAACCGAAAAATTCAGAAATTGCAAAGAAAAGGGGAAGGTAGTTTACTGTGGTCATGCTGAATCGATTAGAGGAAAAATAAAAACCCTTAAAAGTTCGCCTCTAGGGAACAAATGGCACCAGATGCTAGAAAAGAACATACTTTCGTGTGAATTTGCTGGCTATTGAGAGGCTAAACGTTTCAGGACAAAATCTGTTCAATATGCTGGCCATCAGTGGTTGTTAATAACTGTAATGAACAGGCTATACGTCAGTAGTGAAATCTAAGAACTTACCCGATGTTCACATGGAAAGCGTCGTATGCAAATATGGCAAGCTTCGTCTATCAGGATAAAAGCGAGAATGATAAGACGGCCGGTAGTCATTATGACTCTTGCAAACAAGGAATGCCCTCTACTTGTAAAATTTTGTTATAGAAATCCGAGTAACGCCAATTTTCCTCAACGACATTATCGCGTCCGCAGAATCATCAGTCGAACATTGGGCAATGAACGCGTAATTTCTCTGGAGATGGGAGGGAAGGGGGCGCAGCGGTTCTGGCCAGTGTGCTCACGGGATATCGCTCTTTCGATTTCTGGCTTTGGGGATACCTGAAAAAAGTTCATCCGGAAGTCATATTCTCGCACTCAGACCACAAAACGAGACTCAGACGTGAGGTAACCAACATTAACCGCGATATGCTGCTAGTAGCCGGGTGACATGCCGTTCTTGTTTGTTGCATGTGATCTCTTCTCATGGCCCGCAGATTTTGTTTTGAGACATTTGTGCTGTCAATAAACAGTAAATTCATGCGCGTGTGAGATCTTTTCTTTCTTCTGTAACGTCTTTTATGACACAAGTCTCAAAAAGAAGCGAGGTCCAGACGTCCGACGACCACCAACACCGGCAACACAGTTAGAGCACTGACAGTAATTGCTAAGTGAGGTGGGGTCTTCCTGATTCATCAGTGTTCGTCCATTGGATTAGTTTGGTTTCTCCTCCAGGCATCATAAAAATGTATCCTCATGGACTGACTCCTCAGAGCGAAAAGGCGGGGCACTTTATGTTTCAGATTTCAGTCAAATCCTTAGAACGATAGTGTTTATCATCTTACCGTAGAAGGAAGTGAAATGTGGATATCCAGTTCCTGATATCACAGTAGGAAACACGGACAGTGGTGGAAAAGGGCAGATCGAGGGGAAGTCTATGAGAAGTTTGTACAATTTTAGTGGTCTATAGCATTGGAAACTCGTATCTGATGGTCAGACTGCGGACCGACACTTCTGAACAGAAAAACTGCAGCTGGTTCATGAGGCGCTGCGTCAAAGCTATTTGTTACTCATTAATCGGAAGCGGGTGTTGCTGCAATTCGATACAGCCTCAACTCAAACCTGCAGGGTGGTGAACCGAAAACTATAGGAGTTGGACAGAGTTGTGGTCCTCAATTCGCCATTCAGTCTGAAACTTGCAAATTAGACTACCGTCACCTTCATTCCTAAACCCAATTCCTCAAGAACAAGACTTTTCTTTAGTGGTCCAGCGAAAGGTACTGGATTTGGAAGGGGTTGAAGTCGTACAACATCGAACATACAATCTCAAACTTGGCCCATCCGACTATTACCAGTTTCATTCAATGATTCATTTCCTACGAGGATAACATTTCTCTTCAGTGGTGGATGTAGAATCTGACATCAGAGAATTTCTGTCCTCGAAAGCAGAAGATTGGTACCGCCCTGGGATCGTTAATGTGTAGAGCATAGTTTAATTAATTTCTTGTTTCAGTACTTATATCCCTATGTAAATTTTCCTTCTCGGTTTTCATTTTCCTTCTCGATGAAATTAACTTTGGCAAAAGCCTAACATCAGATAAAAGTACAAATACGCAATGAGTCTCGAGAGATAAAAACTCGGGTATTCACAGTTGATCAGGCAATCTTTTTCCGAGCTCCATTTCGAAATGGAGCTATATCAAATGCGTTTGTGAGGCAACAGGTTTCGCCCTGTCGTGTTAGTGCATCATTTGAACGCTTTCGCCAATAACAGGCAACTTCTGATTAGCGAGGTCGAAAATAAGTCAAATTTCTCTCGGAACACCGTTTTCATAGCATCAAAAACGCGTTTCGCTAAAGAATCTTATCACATTTAGCATGAATTTCTCGTAATTTATGGCGGTTTCAATGAGATCTTGTTAAGTTTATGTAATGTCTTAAAAATATTTTTTTTCCATGACGTTTATGTAAAACGTCATGGAAAAATGTTGGTCCATAATTTAGTAAAATATGTTGTTGAGTAAAGAAATTAACTACTGTTGCGTCACTTCACGCATGGTATTCAAAACTTAGATTTCGACCATGGTTTTGAGACACTGTAGCAAATTGCGTAGCATCGAATTTTTTAAATTGAGATTTACTTTACGCCTGTCAGAATTAGCGCATAGCATAAAATATCCGCTCAGCGGAAAAAAAACTTTCGTTCGCAGGACAATATAGTAATTTTTCCTGTGTCAACTAAATAATTTCATTGATGTAATGTGTATAGTATCCGTTTCACAATAAAAGTAAAAAAAATAAAAAAAATTTCGTTCTGTGTATTTTTAATATTTTTTTTCTTTGCTGAAATCAGGAGTTAGCCTTTTAGTGGATATATTCGTGCAAAATAAAAAAAGTGGCGTATTGAGAGTTCAAGGCGATATAACCGTTCGGGCGGAACAAGTTCGCGAAAGATCAAAAGAAAAATATGTAGACATTCCCCTTTTAACTAACGCGTTGGCACATGAGAATTTCTATGAATACAGGAAGAAAAAAGTCCAGTTGATTACTGAGCATCGAAGATAACCTTTCGCCAAATTTGTTGATCACATGTGTATTTGGAGGCTTTGTTGCAATACTGTAGTGAATCTTTTAACCCGATTTTTCTAAAGCTCTTTGGGAGAACGGTTTTTAGTGATTTTGATGGCGTTGTAACTACGTTAGAGGCCCCATATGCAATACATGTCTTGCCACCCCCAATTGCGAAAACACTAATAATTTATTTTAAGTCGTAAAACGTCATACATATTACTGATGTTAAATAGAGAGGTGTAAACTATAATAAGAATCCGATAGCTTAGATTAATGTGCTGATAACGCTTTTCGAGTAGAAATAGGGACGTGCGTGAAGTAGCATAAATGGCACATTATGCTACTTCTTTTGAAGTAGCATAAAGTACGATTCGTTGACGTCATAGGCAATTATATTCTCTACTCCCTTGTTATATTCTAAGCTCTGGCGCTCCTACCGAAAGGGGTGGGGAGACACGTAATGATGATAGCTCTCATCTCAAAATTAACAGTCTCTGGTTTCAATACAAAAAGCCACGATTCCTAACCTAAACAAAGACATTGGTCCCCGCACGGGGATAGCTGGTTTTCCAGTTATTTGGGGAGCGGCGCCCCCACGGCCCGAGCTGACCTTGTGACTGGTCAACATCCGATGTCATGCCACCGCTTTGCTGTTGGTGTTTGCAGGGACGGCTGTTCATCCAGCTGTTGGGGAGTCGCGGCCCCACGATCCCGAGCTGGTCTTGTGTCTCGCTTTTTCGTTTTTTATTTATTTTCTCCACTGGCTAGTTGCCTGTGTGGTATTCTCTACCTAATCGCTACCACGTTATGTATTAACACCCCGGTCTTGTGGTTTTGTTGCCCTCCACCACTAACTGATTTATATTAACCGCTCAGTTCGTAAGTTGCTGAGATTCCGTTTGGGTTCCCTGCCAGGATTTGTCTTCTTTAGATTTCTTTTTTTCCTTTTAGCTGGTTTGGGTGCTAGACCTACCTGCATGTTTGCCGCGTGCGGAGACCCGTGAGGCGGAAATGGGATGTCTGGCGGCTGAGGTCGCAGGAGACCGGATAAGTGCCTCCTGTGTACCAACACTCCTCTTCGACCCCGGCTTCGCTGTAAACGGGAGGCTAGAGACTAACCCACCTCTAGTCAGAAGTCATGTACCAAGTTGTGTACAGGGCTTTAGCGGCTTTTTTGTCGTATGGCACGGCAGGGTGAGCCCGGGGCTGTGGGATCATGCCAAAGGCGTTGGCATGACGGTACCAGGAGGCCGAAGTGTCCGCCGAGTGCGTGTGATCACAGCCAACGGACTATATCTGCAACGTATAAGCTCCAGAACTGTGTCTAGCGTCATTTTCTTGGCTTGCGGACCTCCAGTTCTCCCTTGTAGGGCTCGGTGGTGGGTGGAGTAGTCTGCAGACGAATCTTCTTCTTTTTTTCCATGGGTAAACCTAAAAACAAACGCTCCAAATTTAAGTCGCCTGAGACAATGATAGTTGCAAACGACTCTCCTTCGTCTTCTCACCTTACCAAGTCTCATAACCTTAAACGGTCTTTAGACCATGACCTGGACCCAGAATGTGGAACTTCTTCTTCGGCAGCTGTACCAGTCGCTCCGAAGCGTCGTCTCCCGTCGATTGCTGTGACTACGCATGCTACACACTTACTTGTAGAATCCATCGATCCGAATGAGAGACTGTCCACCAGATCTCCATTTTTCATTTCTAAAGCTTTGGACGCTGCGGTTGGCCCCTTGAAGTCTGTGAGGAAGCTTCGCTCTGGGGACCTGCTTGTTCAAACTTGCAGTGTTTCTCAGAGTAACACTTTTCTGCGCCTTTCTAGTCTTCAAGGCATTCCTGTCAGAGTGACACCTCACCCGTTTCTTAACACCTCTCGCGGTGTTATTTCGGAGTTTGATCTGTTGCCATGCAGTGAGGATGAATTGGTGACTGAACTTGCGGATCAGGGTGTTCTTGCTGCACGTCGTATGATGTTCCGGCGTGATGGTTCCATGATTAAGTCAAAAAATGTCATCTTGACTTTTGACTCCCCGAAAGTTCCGACAGAAATCAAAGCAGGCTACTTGGTCTGTGCAGTTCGCCCGTACATTCCCAGTCCTCTGCGCTGTTTCAGGTGCCAGAGGTACGGGCATTCACAACGATTCTGTAAGAGTTCCGCTCGTTGCGCAAATTGTGGCTCCAGTGAACATGACGGGGATGGTTGCACCTCTGCGGCCTGCTGTGTTAACTGCGCTGAGGCCCATGCAGCTTACTCCCGCAACTGTATGAAATGGAAGGAAGAGATGGCGATCCAGCGCCTCAAGACCCTGGAAGGCCTCTCGTACCCTGCTGCCAAAGCCAAGTTGGGTATTCCCAACACCCGACAGCGTAGTTTTGCCGCAGTTGTTAAGTCTCTGCCACAACCCGTGCAGCCCTTTGTTCCGCGCCCTGTAGCTCTCGCCGCACTTGCCAAGCGATCTACAGTTGAACAGGCGACACAGGTGGATTTCACCGAGCTCCAGCTTATTCGACCAGCTGAGTCTGCGCCTTCTCTTTTGAAGACGACCGACTCTTCCGGTTCCCGGCAGACAGCCTGCACGTGCGGAAGACCCGGCCCTCAATCCGCGAAGGTGTGCAGTGTCCATCCAACTGTCGCGGTCCGCCTGACCAACATTGCACCTGTCTCGGACTCAGCGAGGTCCCCACCCTCAACCAACATTGTGGAGGAACATAGGGGGGAGGAGAGTGACAGTTCGGACCCAGCCTCCACCAACATTGCTGAGGACCATGGGGGGGAGGAGAGTGACAGTTCGGACCCAGCCTCCACCAACATTGCAGAGGAACATGGGGGGAGGAGAGTGACGGTTCGTCCCCGCCCTCGGCCTCGGCCAGCATTGCAGAGGAGTGTGTGGGGGAGGAGAGTGACGGTTCGTCCCCCTCCTGGTGACTCATCCTTTGTGTTGTTGTGTATAAAAAAAAAAAAAAAAAAAAAAAGCAAATAATATTAATTATAATAGTGAATTGATCATTTTTTTATACACCTGGTTGCCTAACTTTTCTTCACAGCTTTCATCGTTCTCTTTTCCGGCTTTTGCCCAGCTTGTCTGCTCTTGGTCATTTTCAACGCTTTTAAAAATCTGTGGCTGATAGTTCTTTGTCTGGCGCTCTTTGGCCAAACCTGGCCCTTGCGCCAATAAAATCCACCAACCAACCAACCAACCAACCAAAGACATTGGTAAATGCAGCGGTGATACACGTCGCAATTCGGCAATGCCTCAACTACTTGGATCCCGAATACAAAAGTTGAACCCACATTACTAAAGTTACGTGACAGTTATTACCCACAGCTCTGCCCTCACAGATTTACCCTCAGCTGAGGATATAAGGGAAAGGGGATCATAAAGTTACCATAGGCCAATGTTATCGTAAGAAATGTCCCGGAATCGACTGAAAGACACTGAATGTCGAAATGTTGAGTACAAAATGAAGGTGGTCTATAAAATGCAGGGACGTCAAATAAGAGAAATGAGTTCCTTCTCTTAGTTACGCCACGAGGAAACCAAGGCTCCTTTTTGTTTCGTTTTCAACACTGTCGTGTGGGTTGTCAAGTAAGACACGACGTATCAATCCGTGTAACATGAGAGTGACGTCATACATGGCGGGAACTCATCACTCTAATGTCATGGCGTTGCGCAGAAGCGGAACACAATTTAAAAGACAACAGCTAGGGTTCAGACACAGACTACAAGTCATGAACCTACGAAGTTTTATTAGAAAGCGACTGTTGAGTACTGGAGCCAGGTTCCAGAGTGTTTGAGCAGCGTTGGTGTGGGCATAGCTGGTAAGGTAATTTGAATGCGAGATCTAAATTTTCCTTTTTGAACGTCAGAAGGAAAATACGTGCATAACGTAGATGTAGTTGAGCGGGCCGCGGCTGTACGACCGCCATGCTACTTACTTTTTCAAGAGGTGGTTATGTAGAAGAGAGTGCCTTTTCTCTGTGGTTCAGGTACAAACTTGTCAGGCAAAATTCTACGCTCTACTTTTCCATTTAATTTCGGGTTTTAATTCTTGTAGCCAAGTGATACCGCATTTCTTGAACCCGTTTATTTGGTAATTTCAATTGTAAAATTTGTATAGAGATTTTGTGTTATGTTGAGTCTGAGATATCCATTTCATTTAAAAGCCAAATTGCAGAAGTGCAAGCAGGTTTCGCTTGGAGAATGATGCCTTCCTGCAGTGTCGATACTCAAGTTGCGATCGATGGGCTGCGAAATATGAATGGTAGACTGTATTAATAGTAACTCAGAGGGAAAAGATGCGCTGTTTGACATGGGGAGTGAATATGCACACTCGTACACAATAAACCCCATAACATATTTTTCCATGAGATAAGGAAAGCTGATGGTGTGCGGTGAATGTACATAAAAGTAAAAACCGGCCCAGAATCACATTCTAATTATCTTCTAGGAATTTCTACTACTGACAGGAAGACAATGGCGTTCCTTCATTTCCCTTTCCACACGAAAATGTGATTGAAGAGAAGCACACATGTTGAATTTTACCTGAAATATGTAATACGCAGTAGAGGTTCAGTGTAGGTCAAATTATTTTCATTTATTGCGAAAGCGAACCACAGTATGGACCGAATGTGTTGGAGAATACAGTATCAAGGATATTAGAGTTTTTACTAAAATTGAAAAAGCAGCAAAACGAACAACAATGAATATTTCAGATGAGACATTGAACATTTTAAGTCATTTACACCAAAAGTAAATGAATGGATATGCGAATCGTAAGGCTTTGCTTTCTAAAAATCTTATTTCTTAGGTATCCAAGGGAGATCTTATTTATAGACCAAATAAGTAATTATATTTCCTCATGAAACATAGAAATTGACTAACAACACCAAAGGGTGCATTTTTTAATGATATTTTAATTTGTACATCGGATTTTATTCTCAGTTTCCGATTTCCGACACCGATGAAGTGGTTTAAATTCCGTTAAAAATTTAATGTATCGATGTGTAAAAAGAAGTATGAACTTATCCGATTTCATTTTTACTATCTGTTTTTGTATAATTGGGTTAGAGAGTTTAAGTCTGATGAGTTCCTAAAGCGTACATATGTAATTTTAAATTTCAGTTTTTTGCTTGGAACATTTTTGTATAAAAAATAATAACGAAAGCTGTTTTCGGTGCAATTTTATCGCCGAACTAGTCAAAGCTGTTCCCAATAGGAGCAAGCACCAGGATTTATCTTCAAGTCATGGAACGAAAAGCTAGCTTTCCCAGAAATTCAGGTCTGAAATTTAAAATAAGAGAAGCGACTACGACGGGAAAAAGTTACTCGTGGGTAATAGGCGTTCTCGCTGCGAGACTGAGAGTAGAATCTTGGAGTTGTTCATTCGCACCCGACTAATATAAAGAAATTATTTTAATCTGCGTGGCTTTACAACTAATATAACACATTAAAAACGGGGAATAATACTCATTCTATTTTAGATTTTGCCAATTTGAACCTGGAGTGTTTTTGCAAAAGGTTGAAATGGATAAACAACACTTCTTTGAAGGGCTCCCAGCGCTCCCGATCTTCCTTTACGGGCAGGTCGACCTAGTTCACACAAGAACGACAGTTAGCAACAATTCGACAATCATTCCTCTTCACTCATTTCGTGCTCTGTCTGCAGATGTGTTTTGCAGTGTGATTACTTCTAGGCCGTTTATACACGAAACCCAAAAGTTTTCTTTCACAGGCCTTTCCCTTGTTAAAATATGGAATTGGAAGCGTTTGACAGTAAAGTTTGTAGGCTGAATACGTATTCAAAAAATAAATCAGAAACATACACTGCAGACCACATTCTGAAATATTTATTCTTACGGAATTGTCGCAGTATGTAATGAGAAACAATATCTGGAAGACCATATTCTCGAACATTTATTTCGACGGAATTGTCGCATTTCCTGAGAACATTGCTTTGATGTATTAGTTCACATCATTTAATAGTTCTTACCTGCCCGATAATATTCAATCTACTTGACTTTTCTTCTAGATAGACAGATTCACATTTATGTGTAACAAAACCCTACCGTCAGAAGAGATATTTCGGTGTGGGGAAAATATTTATATTTGTTCGGATTTCTTTAAGAGCCAGCCGAAGTTTTACATTTTCTTCTGAGCACTTCCGTATGCCGTCGAATTCCACTCTATTGCAGCTACCATTTGGAAGAATAACAGAAACCTCACTAGTGATTTGCTTAAAGTACCAGACAGGTGCATCAAGCAGTTCAAACTTTGTTTCAAACCGAGTAGCACCAAGCAGAAGGCGAAGCGTAACTTCCCATATTGGTTTAGCTGAAATATTTGGTTTTCACGAGAGAAACGTGATCGATATTCTAATACTCTTCAGGCGTTCAAGACAATATGACGCGATTAGCTGTAGGCAGGTTTTGGTAAATTCGAAAATAGTGCTTCAACACTTTAATGACATGTGAGAATATTGAATATCGTAACATTAATGAATGGTGGTGTTCCAGACTATCAAAATAACAGAGAGTTGTCTGAGTTGTCTGTTAGAACTTCGCAGAATTTTTGAGTTTTGTTTGAAGAAAATACATATATTCTGAGATGAAGCAGAACTTATTAAGGTGGGTAGGTCGTGTGATCAACACATGACCTAGCCAGCTGGGTGATACAACAGGTGAATAGATCGTGTGTTGATCAGTTCTTTTGAGAAAAGGGGGAAAAGAATACATAATTGTATTGGTATTGCCGAGAGGCTCTGGAATACCTAAGCCTGTGTGGATTGTTTTAAGGTAACGTTTAATAACATGGATGTGCATACTCATATGTTGTGTCTAGTGGATTATTTACAACTGGTTTTCCTTAATGGGTCTTCGTGCTTGGAGTGTTAGTGCTTTGGAGATAAATTGCACTGATTAAGAAGTTGAATGACAGCAAAAAGAATATTCCTGCTATTAATAATATCATACTCTAGATCTAGTTTAACCTACCTAATCATTGTCTACTTTGTACACATATTTCTCATCGTACTGGAACTTATACAGAATTAACTATGGCTCAGAAATGCTGGCATCTACTGAGTAGTATACAAATATTGATGAAAATTGTATTATATTTCACTCAGAACTATTGAATATCACAGTTTGACTTCTGCTATCATTCTTATTGAACTATTTGAGAGGTCGTCGGTTAACAAAATTAATATAATAACGTATATAATACCTTTATTGGTAATTTCGCAGTACCTTTAAAGAGTTTTGTGCTGTGAAATTACATAACGTTACAGGAGACCTTGTGACAACTTGGCAATATATAAAATTACTCCTGCTTAATATCCTTTGACCATAGATAATTACCAAGATACCCCTTTTCTATATGCTTAGAATTTCCCTAAAATAGATGTTTGATCTTATATTGGTTGAATGTACATTAATCTACATATTTCATATTTTAATTTCTTGAGCTGCGGGTTACATAAAAAAAATCGTTATCAGATGAATTACTGATAATGGCTGGAAAAAAAAATCATCAACTGCAGCAGCTATGCATAAGTAAAAAAATCTTACATTGTCTCCTCTGGTCTCTGTGCATGTTGACATGGGTACAATTATGTCCACTTTAGCAGAAATGAATAATAAATTAAATATTATTCCAACTCAAATTAAAGATGAACTGAACTTATCAAACAACAAATTAGCGATGAACTTAAAGGTACAAAACTTTTTATAGGACATCTTAGTACACGTTATGGAGATATTATTAAAAATGTAATGAGCTACATGAGACTAATATAATTCTGCTAACTAAATTAAATCAGTCTGAAACCAATAAAATGAGACATAAGCAGTATTCTGAGTCACTCAAAATGGAACTAAATGATGTGAACAAATATCATAGAAATAAAAATATTAAAATCCATGGACTTGACTTAACAAATATTAAAAATGAGTGTGAACTAAGAGTTCAGGTGGAAAACTTCAAAATAGATATTTTTGCAATGGGTCGATAATTATTCAGATGATTAATAGATCCTGACTTGTATTTACGAGATATCTTAACTATATTAATATCGTCAGGGAATAGAAATATACAGAAATCTATTACCATAGTGCAATTCACCATTAGGACAGATAGAATCGCATGGTTATCAAAAAGGAAAACTTTTATTTTCTACTCAGACTTACATAAAGATTATCACCAATCTAAGATTTACATTAATGAATATCTTACACCTACTAATAAGTATCTATACTGGCAGACCCGAACGTTGGTTCACAACGGAACAAACAATGGAATGACTATATACATAGGAGAAAATGAACATGAACAAAGGAAATAAATTACAACTTTAGAGGATTTGAGGTCCTTTGATATTAGTGTAAGTGACTGTTTATACTCAATACAATAATGTTGTCATTTAATATAACTCCAAAACTTCTTTAAACCATGTTGAATGATTACTGTTGAACTAGTGAATTCAATAAACTACTAAAAACTAACACACATAATTCATTAAAATTATTCGTATAAATGCTTGCTGTTTGCTTAACAAAATAACACTACTTTAAAATCTAACACAAATGACTGAAACTACTACTAATATTATCTGTATTACAAAAGACACGGTTCTCCAAGCAAATTTTTTCATTCCAATAAATGATTGCAATGTTTATAATTCAAATAGAACACACTCTACAGGGGGCAGTGTGGCTATGTATATATACAAGAAACACTAATGTTTTTCACTTCTTAGTGATTTTACTATAACCAGCCGAGAATTACAACTTCTTGTGATGAATAACAAACATTACATAATTATGGTTTGTTACAGAGCACTTAATTCTGATCCTAAAATATTATTTCTACACTTAGTATTTTGTTTGATCAGGGAAATATGCTACATAAAAAAACTTTCCTATTAGATGATTTAAGCTTTACAGTTCACAAAAGAACATAAATACAGACCAACTCAAATCTATGATAGTAGCCTCTGGTTTCATTAATGCAATAGTATATGCAATAGTATAAGTATAGTAGCCTCTGGTATAAGTAATAGTATAAGTATAGTAGCCTCTGGTTTCAATAGTATAAGTATAGTAGCCTCTACTCAAATCTATGATAGTAGCCTCTGGTTTCATTAATGCAATAGTATATGCAATAGTATAAGTATAGTAGCCTCTGATAGTAGCCTCTGGTTTCATTAATGCAATAGTATATGCAATAGTATAAGTATAGTAGCCTCTGGTTTCATTAATGCAATAGTATATGCAATAGTATAACACCTTCCAGTGGTACAATAAAGATTTATGTATTATTAATGCTTCGCATGATTCAATTATATCTGGAATTATAACATATGATTTCAGTGACCATCTTCCTGTTTTTATTGTATTTAAACACTCTTACAATATCCCTATTGTGACAAAAAAAAAAAAAAAAACTATCATTAAACAAATAAATAAATCAAATTTTAAAAAATACAGAAATAACATTGCTCAAATTGACTGGACACTAATTAACAGAGAAACACAAGTTAACTCAGCTTTAAAAAATTTTCATGCTACTCTAATTCAATTATACAATCAAACCTCTACTAAAACAATACAGTGTAATACTTTAAAAAGTTTCGTAAACCTTAGACGAAAATCTCACTAATTAATCGAAATAGCAAAAATATAAGTAATTCACAAAATTTCTTAAATATGGGAACCACATAAATTTAAAAAAAAATTAAGCGCTATAGGAATGGTAAAAAGAATTTACTATTACAAATTATTTTTCTTAAAATTGTCCCTCCCCCCAAAAAAAACGCGACAACATCTTAATCAATTATCGGGATAAAATAAAAATGCCAGAATTGTTCATTGATGAGAATAACGAAGAAATCGAAATCAAAAAAGCATTGCTACACTTTTAAATCATTATTTCATAATAACACCAAATGCCATAAAACAAAATTTGAGTAAACATAATTTATCATTCAGAGCTTACTTAGAAGAATTAAGTCGAACAAATAATTTTTATTTTATAGAAATATCATATTAATAATTACTAACGGAATTTTAAAAAATAAAATAAACTCTACTGCGGATATGATGATATTCATCCAAAGATAATTCAATTTGTTGCTGAAATGATTGCAGAGCCACTTCTTTTTTATACTTAATTTGGTATGTGAAACACGAATCTTCCCTGACGATATTAAGATAGTTACGTTCTCTCGTAAATACAAGTCAGGATCTATTAATCATATGAATAATTATCGACCCATTGCAAAAACATCTATTTTTGCTACGATTCTGGAAAAGTTAATTTTTAACAAACTTCTGATATATTTGGAAAAGTATACTGTTATTAATATTAATGAACATGGATTAAAACCGAATAGATCCACTGTAATAGCGATATTACCACTACAAAGTTATATATAAAAATAACAAGAAAATGAACAACTTGTAGATTTCTGGATCTTACAATAACATTTGTTTGTCTAAACCATAATATTATCAGAATAAAATTATGTAGTGCAGGTATAACGGGAACATTAGCTAAACTAATTAAAATTATCTAACTAATAGATTACAGTTCACGCAGATTACCCACTATAAATCACCAATGAAAAAACTTTTCATGGGAGTACGTCACGGTTCTATACTTGGGCCCATACTTTTTAACATTTACATGAATGATATTTTTACCATACCAAAAAATTTACACCTAGCACTTTATGCTGACGACATCACAATTCTGTTCACAGAACATGAGAGTACACAATAATTAACCTCAATAATAATCACATAAGTAAATGCCATAACTGGTTGACATCTAATGAGCTTAATGTAAAAACAGTTAAAACTAAGGATATTTTTTTACAAGACTGAACCTAAATCAATATCTAGATATAACTATTTACTATAAAAATAATAAAATTGGCATAGTGGATTATTTCCCCTATTTTGGAGTAACACTACAGCATAACTTAAAACGGGATCGACATACAGAACAATTAATGAAACCTCTAGAAACATAGGGGTAGTTAGCCGAGTATTTAATAATCTCACTTATAAAACCCTAAAATTGTTATACTACACACTTGTGCATACACGCTTTAACTATGGTCTATCTATTTCGGCACAAACAACAGAAACGAACATCAGGAAACTCTAAGTACTCCAGGGTAAATTTATTAGATTATTACACCTTAAACTGAATACTTATACTAATAATACACCTTACTTAAACCTTTTTAATTACATGTGAGTAGATATTAATAAATATAACATTTTGAATATAAAACAATCATATCAATATGCGTTGGGATTAAATATGTTTAAAGGTATTAAACAGAATATTAATATTGTTATCATAGATATAAGTTTTGATATCCATAATTATGAAACTAGAAATAGGCTTCAGATAAAGCCATGATTTCCTAGAACACAACAAATAAAACAAAGTATCGATTCCATACAACAAAAATCTACCCAATTCCCCAGACACCAAGTAGGATTTGTGAGTGTCGGTATGAGCGACGCCTGGTAAGTACGGAGTTAAAGGTCACGGAACTCTTGTATCTTCGTCGGAAACGTTAGTCCATTGATATGCTCATATACAAAGTTCATATGCTGGTGGCGCCGATCATGATATTTAAACCTTAAAAAAACAAATTCTATTCTACCCACTGGGCTGGCGATACTATGGGAAATAAAATATCATACAACATACAGTGGAAACTCCGTTATAGCTTTCTCAGTTATACTTTTTTCACTTTTATACGTAATTCTGCTTTAATCACGATGTATTACTGTAGTTTCTATCACTTTTCAACTTGGTTGCGCTTTATTCATACATATACTTTCTGAAATTATACGTTAAAATTCGAATTTCAAATTTTCAAATTACACATATATTTTATTGTTTTATACGTAACCTGGTATGCAGATTCCATTACGACTGTTGTTCACTTAGGGAAATCGCTTATCGTAAAATGAATAAAAAGAAGTCAAAATGGCAATGTGATGGTTGCAGACGTGGTGGGTTCTAAGTTGATGGTGGTTTGTCAAACGGGACAGGAGCAGCGGTTAGTGCGGTGCCGGGGAGAACGACGGTGGATCTCTCCTCTGGGAGGTAACTGTTTATGGAACATATTAATCAGAATCTTGACATGATCGTAGAGTTGAGGACTGAAATAACTGACCTAAGAAAATCTGTTGAGTTTTTCTCACAGAGCAATGATTATGTAATGGAACAACTCAAGAAATCAAGCAGATTGCTTGAGAAATCAGGAAATGCGATTACTACCTTGTAGGAGAGAGTCAAGACTCAGGTGTGTGACATTGAATATTTGAAGGAAACTTTGAATAATCTTGAACAGTATAAAATAAACAAAAATTTGGAGGTACATGGAATTCAAAAGGGGCAGAATGAAAGTGATGGTGACTTGACGCATTTGGTTTATTGTGTAGCGGGAAAGCTGGGTATTGAGAAATTCTCTTTGAGTGATATTGATCCAATTCATAGGCTGGGAAGGAAGGGTTCTCGGAGGATGGCTCAAGTAATTGTTCAATTTTGAAGTAGAGTAACTAGAATGTTCAATTTAGAAGTAGAGTAAATGTGCAATTTAGAAGTAAAGTAACCAGAATGTTAAATTTAGAAGTAGAGTAACTAGAAACGAATTCTTGCAGAGAGGAAGATCTGGTTTAAAAGTGTCGGATTTGTTTTGAACTGTAAGAATGAAAATAGGAATTACTTAAATGAAAATCTTACAACAAAAACAGAGAGTTTTTTAGATGGCACGACATTTTTCGAGAACTAATGATATTAAATTTTGTTGGTATAGAAACGGTCGAATTTTTTGTCGGAAAAAGGAAGGTTCAAATGTGGTGCAAATTAAGAGGAAATTAGATTTGGATTTTATTCGATATAATATTGTTTATTGAAATTCCAAATTGTATGTTGTTTGCATTTTTTTTTATTTTATGAATTGCATTTCCGATTACGTTTCGGTTAATTCAATGTATTTTATGAATTGTATTTCCGTTTATGTTTCTACATAATTTGATTGTTAATAATAATTTTCAGTATAGATTTTTGCACTTGAATGCTAGTAGTTTGTTCGGTAAATTAGATGTTCTGGTTAGTTTATTACATACCTTGGATAATCAACTTGATTTCATCTGTGTCTCAGAGACATGGTGTGATGCGGATAGCTATCAGACGTGTAATATACCGGGTTGTAGCGACATCCTGTTCGTGGGTTCGAGGCGGTGGTGTTGCAATCTATGCTAAACTGAATTTGAATTTTACACTATGTGAAAAATATACAGTTATAAATGAACATTTTGTGATGATTGCAATTGATTTACAACAGTGTATAATCAGTGTTACGTATCGCCCACCTCAGGGTAAACTTGATTCTTTTCTTAATTTCTTTTCTAATTTTTTGGAAGATATTAATTCCTTAGGAAGCACTCTTTATTCTTTTGGGTATTTTAATATTGAAATACATATTGATAATAATGTTACTTGCTTAATCAAGGACATAATTTCTCCTTCTTGGATGGCAAATGTTATTACAATTCCTACTAGAATTACGAAAAATTCTTCCTCTGTACTGGATTTTCGTATTACTAACAATTATAATTCATGCTCGGGAGTACTTTCTTTTGACTTTAGTGATCACCTTCCAATTTTGTATTTGATTAATTCCCCGGTAAGTGGAGTTGGTTCTGCATCCAGTTCCGTGTTAATAAGAAATTTTAGCCAAAATAGTCATCGGTCATTTAGGGATGCTTTGTCATGTGTTGATTGGACACATGTACTTGCACTTCATAACATGGTTAAATCTTTTGGTGTATTTTGGAAAAAGTTTTTGTATCATTATGACACTAATTTTCCTCTTCGTACTATTTCGCGTTGTAGGAAACCATGGTTTAAAAGTCTTTTGAGGTGTATAGATAGGACAAATAGATTATTTCAATTATTTCTTCGTACTAAAGACCCTGTTGATTTAGCTAATTACCGTAAATATCGCAATTGGCTTAACTCTAAATTGAGGCAGACTAAAAGAAATTTTTACTATAATCAATTTGCCTCAACATCGAATAGCAAGAGGATATGGAGCTCAATTAATGAGTTGTTAAAAAATCAAGAAGTACTGATTCACCAACTTTAATTGAATATAAAGGTATTTTTACGTCAGACCTTACGGAGGTTGTTGGTATTTTCATTGATTATTTCCTCGAGCTACCGGGTACCTTGATATCAGAAATTATTTCGTGTTCCAAAAATTACAGAAACTATTTGTCATCGACTATTGGTTCTTCATTTTTTTCCAAACCTATTGACGATGATCTTTGGTCGGAAATGAATGCACTTGATTCCACTAAATGTGCCGGACCAGATGATTTTCTACCCAGGGTTGTAAAATTTGTATCTCAAGAATTGGTTATTCCACTCACTCACATTTTTAATGGTAGTTTACTTACGGGATGTATACCTGCACCGCTTACACTTAGTCGGGTCAGTGTTATCGACAAGAGGGGGTCAAGGACAGATGTTGCGAATTATCGTCCCATATCTGTTATTTCTGTATTTGCAAAAATATTAAAAAGGTTAATTCTCAAACGGTTGTTATCTTTTACGGATACTAACAATACACTTAATAAAAGGGAACATGGTTTTCGTAGGGGTGGTTCAACGGAGACTGCAGTTTTTGATGCTTTAAATTTTTTTCAGTGTAATATAGATAAGGATCTCAGTATAGTTGGGATTATTTGTGATTTGTCTCTCGCATTTGATACAGTTAGACATTATATTTTATTATGGAAGCTTGAACACATTAGTATCAGGGGATTTGCTAAAACTTTTTTTAAGAGTTATCTAACTGGTAGGAGGCAGTATGTTCAGTTACAGGGTGTTCGTTGCCGTGTGAAATCTGTTCTTGGTCCTCTACTTTTCTTAATTTATGTCAATGATATTTTCAATGTTTCTTCCATTGCAAATGCGCTTTTATTTGATGACGACACAGGTTTAGTTTTTTCTGGTCATGCGGCATCTGAGTTGATACCACGTGCCAACAATGACTTACGAGAGTATTTCTCTTGGTTCTGTTGCAATTCTTTAACCATAAAGATTTCTAAAACAAATTATGTTCTTTTCTCTGGTCGAAGGGTTGTGACAGTAACTACTCCTTGGATCTATTTGAATGATATTCCTTTGGCTTTTCAGGCAAATGTTAAATTTTTGGGAGTTCATCAGCATGAAAATTTACGGTGAGATGCACATGTGATTATGTAAATGCCTTGGCAGTTAGGTTGAGATTAGGATTATGTAAATGCTTTGGCACTTAGGTTGAGATCCCGTATTGGAGTTTTGTCCTGGATTTCGGGGTGCCTGCCCATTAAAATAAAGTTAGTACTTTATTATTTTTTTATTTACCCAATAATATCTTGTTGTTTTTTAGCTTGGGGATTGACACCTTGAGAAAATATTAATAGAAGTTTTACTTCGCAAAAAAATTTGTTCGATTGTTAAATCAATCGGAAAACGTGGATAGTTTGTTCTAGCGTTATAAGTTACTGATTTTTGAGAAACTATGCATATTCAGACTTATGTTGTTAATGCATGAGCGTATCTATGCTAACAAGCATTTAAATCTAATCACTGTGTGTCATCCTGCGCATGCTTATCACACTCGTGGATGTACCGATTTGGTGATAACCACAGCCCGGACAAACGTTTTATATTACAATATTAATTCCACTTGCCCTCGACTCTGGACGGGTTGCCGATTTATATTAGATCAGTTGTTAACTATGCTTTATATAAAATATCGTTAAGGGAATACTTAATATTAATATGTTTCTGATTTGACTATCTTCAATTATGATTATGTAAATTGCGGTTATATAGGAGGATAATTTCTTGACTTGGCACTTTGGTTTTTTATTAGGGGACCATGGGCTCGTCAGGCCTACACTAGCCTATTCCCCTGGCTCCCTGCTATTAGAAACTAGAATTGATTGAATAAGTGCTTGTAATTTACGTAGTACTATTCCTATTGTCATACCTGTTTTGGTATTACTATAACTTCATTTGTACTTTGCATTATATGTAAATTATTATTGTATAATATTTGTATTTGCATGTTTTATGGTTCAAGATGCGTAGACAAAACTGGACTGGGATAGATAGACAGATAAACTAGACTATAACAAATAAATAGATGCAACTAAAGTGGGACAGATAGCCTAGGGTAGGCTAGGATTTATGGACTAGGCTGAAATACAAAGAAAGCAGGCTAGATTTGTTAGATAAACTCTGCCAGACTAGATCACAGCAACATGGATAGATTTAACAAAGATCGATAGCCTAAAACAAATAGACATATTTCACTGGATTGGTTAGTTAAATTAGAACAGACTAGGATGCATAAACTACAAAAGGATAGATAGAGAGATTTGGCTAGACTGGGATATTGTGCCGAGGAGATCGTTATATAGCCTAGAGTAGGATATAAACATAGACTAGACAAGATACGCATAGAAATGCGGATAGATATACGAGAGTAGACTACGGTAAGTGCTTATACTTGACTAGGATAGAAAGAAAAACTAGGTTAAGATACTTTAATGGACTAAACTGTAGTTGTTAAACTTAACTAAACTAGGATAAATTGGTAAAATAGTTTAGGATAGATAGATAGACCAGGCTGTTTTTAATACATGGACTGGGATAGATAGATAAAATTCACTAGGGCAGATACCTTTGACTACACTGAGACAGATGAACTAGACTGAAATATATATTTCAATTCATCTCTTCTGGTATAGATAGACTATACTAGGAGAGATGGATTAAACTAGGATATATATATACTAGATTAAGATAGATAGATTGATTAGTCTAGTTTAGACAGAAAGACTAGACTTATCTGGGATTGACACATGGTATTCTAAACTAAACTAGATTAGAGTAAGATATATAGATTAGATTAAGATGGATAGATAAACTAGTCCAAGTTAAATAGTAAGAATAGTCTAGGTTAGATGGACACATTAGATTGGGCTGGAATACACAAGAGGTATTCTAAACTAAACTAGATTAGAGTTAGATATATAGACTAAACTCAATTATATATATAGACAAAACTAAATTAGATATATTAGACAAGACTAAGATTAGATATATTGACAAGACTAAGATTAGATATATTAGACGAGAATAAGATTTATAGACTATACTATACTAGATAGACTCGACTCGACTAAGATTGAGAGATGGACAGACAAATGTAGAATAAATAAATAGATACAGGTATACTAGTCCAAGTTAAAAAGAAAGAATAGTTTAAGCTAGATAGACAGTCTAGACGTGGCTGGGATACAAAGGCGGTATTGTAAACTAAACTAGATTAGAATAAGATATATGACTGAACTAGATTAGATCTATTAGGTAAGAATATGATTTTTAGGCTAGATTCGACAAAGATTGAAAGATGGACAGCCAAATGTAGAATAGATATTATAAATAGATAGATATATGGATAGGTGTTATATCCGAAAGTCTCTTCCGCAATTTTTTGTGTTAAGTCATTCTCTTCTATGTGACTCCGACGTGATTTCGAATTTCATCTACCGATCTCACATTGGTTATGAGCTTGGGGAATAAGTCAAAGTTTGATGGACCCATGTATGGACTATACGACGCGTGAGGTAACACTTCCTATTTGTACTTCTCCAAAACAATAAGCCAGAGTCTGATGGACTCATGTATGGACTATACGACGTGTGAGGTAACACTTCCCATCTGTACTTCTCCAAAATAACTATCGGCACCTTCCCCATGTGTGGTCCTGCATTGTCCTGCAAACGTAGATCTTCACGCGTTACAGTACCACTGGCGTCCGTAAGAACAATTTGTAGCTCTCGTCAATTCGGTCCACTGTTTCATCACTGCAAGACTCACTCAATGAGAGGACGATCTCTGAGAAAGTGAGATCCGTTGCTGTGCATTTTTACGCGCAAGTTTTGCCGGCAGTCACGGTAATAGGCTAATGTGACACTTGTTCCACATGGTACTCTATCTGTCATGATGACGCCAAGGTGATCATACGTCAGCATCACAATTTTCTTGACCTTCGATTATTCTCGTCAGAATTTTGGGGGTCGTGCGAAGTGTGAACTTCTTCAACTGGGATTTCAAATCAGGTTCGTATTCCCTAATCCCCTTTTCATCAATAATAACCATTCGTAACAAGAATGCTTCCCCTTCGGCGACAAATCCTTGATTCATCAGTGCTGCATTGCCCACACGAGTCTGTTCTGTGCGCCAGTCAAGTCATAAGGCACCCATCTGGCCGAAATTTTTTTTTCTGCAAATCGTTTTTCAAAATACGGAATAGTGATGTTGCTCAAATTTTTGTAGCTTCTGCCATTTCCTCGTATTCTACTCGACGGACTTGTTCGACACAGTCCGCGCCAAGTTTCATACTTCGCTCATCCGTTGCCGTTTTCGGCCTCACTGACCTCTGGCCGTTGTTTTAGTCAAAGGTCAGGATACAGGAGCGAGATTTATTCTACAGCCATTATCCTCATAACTGGAGTACTAATTTGAATAATGATTTCCGGTATGTTGGAAAACGTACCATAATCAATGCATTGCATGATTTTACTAACTTGTTCAAAAGATCTGTAAGGTAACATCTGGTGCTACGTACATGGGTGTGGCACCGCAGTGTGTGCATAAAGCTCTTGGTTCTTCGTCTTTGGAATTCTTAGCGACTCAATTAAATCTCTCACTAATCTGATTTCCCTTCATTTAAATTGACCTTACGTTTAAATTCTTCAAAATGATCCCTCCGCCTCGGGTTCTGCAACCTACGCTGATGTAGACACATCCATCCGAATTCAGTGGGGTATCGAAAATTCAAAAGACAAGGGTATAATTCAAAGCTTTACCAAAATTGTAAGAGCCGTCTAGAATAAACAGAAATATCCTTTTATAAGGTACTAACAAACGTGTCAATGTTTCGAGTGGAGTCAATGGTTTATATCAAAATCCATGTTCAGTAACAGGGGATGTGTGTCGCCATCTTTCGGATCTCCAGGCAAGTCATAACTCAGAAAGAACGGAAAAGCAGCAAAACCTTAGCCGAATACATCCTTCTCCCACATGAAAAATGCCCAGAAATTAAGCACTAGCCTTTTGCGAGTAGCAATACATTTTATATATATACTTATTACTCTTCAAACAAGAGGCCATTCATGACAGCACTGAGAGTCACCTGGGTTATCGTATGTTTATTTTGGTGTCATTAAATACTATATGTTTGATATGCAAAACATTTTTGAAGAGCATTTAAAGTTATATGAAATGCATAGCGGTTTTGCTCCACACAAGCGCTATTAGCACTAAGTTTCAAACATTACATACTGTTTTCCACGTTGATCGTGCACTTAAATGTTCCTTAATAACAAATTATTCTCAATTACCAGGGATTCAATATTTCATGTACACACGCATTTCATAGATTTCGTTTGTATCTAATGACAAAATATTTCAAAAATCATCGTCCGTTATCTTCATATTAAGTCCTGTCGTAATCTCCATAGTGAAGACATCTGCTCGTTCTGAAAGCCCCAGTGGAACAAGTGTTTCTCAGCGAGGGTCATGTCGCTCATTCTCGATCCACTAGGTTTGATAAAGGTTGCAACGCAAAGTCTCGTATCCACAGAGGAGTAGCTCTCACTTTGACATGAATGTCCTGACCTCAAACAGAGGCATTGAGATTCTAGCTACGTATAATCGTGATGTTTGGGACGAGGAAGTATCGTCTGTCAAGTTAGAACGCACATCAAAAAGCTAATGCTGAAAAAAGCTCCCTGAAGAGATGCGTTAAAGGCAAGAGCTGTGTCTGCTTTCCGAGTCCTGGATTCAGGTCCTGGTGAAGACATTCAATGGAGCCCTCCGCTCGAAATAGTTTCCCAAGGACAGGAGGATGGCAGTTGTGGTGCTGGCGAAATCTGGAACCAAAAATCATTTATCGCATAGTTATCGCGCGATACTTCTTGTGCCCACTATGGATAAACCCCTACAAAAGGTCATTCGCTCCAGGTTTAAAGAATTCTGCGATGCATAGCTAAGGTATCTATCTGTAAATTGGGTATTGTGGCACCTCAATGTTTTGCACTGGTCTTTTCCAGTGTTCGGCCAAACTTTATATTCGATTATCAGTCAAACGAGAATCATAATCGGACAGTTGAACTCTCTAATGTCGGAGATTTTTACAAAGGGATGTTAAACATAACACATTCATTCACGTTTATAAAAATCGGAATGTACAGGTTGCATCTTAAACGGAAAACCCAAGCTTTAGCTTTAAAAATTTCTAAAACAATGACTTGCATTTAACACATTTTTCTTCAATGCAACTTTTATCTATGATACATATATGTCCAATGAGCTATCCAGAAGAGATAGTCGAGCTTTCAGAAAAAAATAAGGTTTAAACACCGCGAAACTACCTCTATTTTGAATTAATACATGTTTTATTTTGTATCGCTGTTTCATCGTCACACCTCCAAATCAAATGTTCTACACGCATTTCAAACGAATAGGCAAATGCGTTATCTAATTAGTCCTCGCCGCCTGATCAGATAAGGAATACCAAATCTGGCTGGGGACACTAGCGTGCGTGCCTTCTTATCGATTTCTGTTTCGCTGGTGAGTCTACCAGACTATTGTCTCTCGATGGCAAAATGAGCAATAATATCAACTTACGAACACACATTCTGTTATCTTATTGGCAGCAGCAAAAACGGCACTTACCAATATTTGACCGCAACTGTGTTGAGCTCGGGAATTAGGCGGAAAGCGTTTTGCTGGGACAATGGCTACTGCGAAGAGGTACATAAGAGGTAAGTTGTTTTACGTGTACCTCTCGCTTTTTGGCTAAAAGTGTTTTGATTTTCCTGCTTCATTTTTATATTTGGCTGGGACTATGGATATGGAATCTGCGAACAAGTTAAATTGTTCTATTAGTGCTGGTTCATTCGGGCATTAAAATAATTAAAATCATCATGTAAAAATTTCATCCGGATGTTTTCGTGATACATGAACCTTGTATTTCTAAGAGATTGACATGTAGCCATTGTGAAGTAGCATTTGGAGTACAAAACAGTCTGTACAGACATTTGAGAAACTTTCATCCGGATAAACTTGCTCCTGTCTCAGATGAAAATTTTTATGCAGAGCAGCTGGTTCCAGGAAAAGGAGATAGCCAGTGTTTTACATCAAAGGAAGCATCTAAGGCTTGCCGGGATTCGAACCCAGTCTCACTTGAAGGAACAGTCGTAAGCCCTCTCATAGACGGCTGCCATCTTTAGATAGGGCTACTACTGTGATCAAAGTTCCCACCGATATCTATTTCTATACCAGTGAAATTTCACCTGATGCTGAACATGTTCTCTGCGTTTGTTGGAAAACACTGGCTCCCACCCTTCCCTGGAACCAGCTGCTCTGCGTGGGAACTTTCATCTGAGAAAGGAGCAAGTTTATCCGTATGAAAGTTCATCAGATATCTGTACATACTTTTTTTTTACTCCAAATGTTACTTCACATTGGTCACATGTCAATCTCTTAACAATACGAGGTTCATGTATCACGGAAACAACCGGATAAAATGTTTTACGTGCTGGTTTAAATTTCTTTTCTGCCTGAATGGAGCACGTTTATCCGTATGAAAATTCATCAAATGTCTGTACAGACTTTTTTACTCCAAATGTTACTTCACATTGGTTACATGTCAATCTCTTAGCAATACGAGGTTCATGTATCACGGAAACAACCGGATGAAATGTTTTACGTGCTGATTTTAATTACTTTTCTGCCCGAATGAAGCATCACAAATGGAACAACTTAACTTGTTCGTAGTATCCATATCGTCAACCAAATCAAACACTTCCCGCCGAAAAGCAAAATATACACGTGAAACAACTTACCTCTTCGCAGTAGCCTTGTCCCTTCTCAAGACAATTGCTGTCTGTCGTTTTTGCTGCTGCCAATGAGACGACGGAATACGTGCTCCTGAACTGCCATAGAGAGACACAAGTCACTTACCCTCAGAATATTTCCGAATCATCTAACGACTAATGCATTACACCTCTCGGCTGCAAGCCGTTGCCCAGATAATTTGACACCAAAATAAAAATGAACTAATTTTAACTCTTATTATTTTATTTATTTATTAATTTTAGTTTTTGAAAATCGAATCGGTAAATATTTAGTTCAACGTCATGCCTAGTAGAATACAATTTTTGTCCAAATAGTATGGTTCCTCATTCATTAATAATTTCCATGAAAACTTTGCCAATCACATAAAGTATAACTCATTTCAAGAATTACTACCTAAACCTCGTATGAAAGTAAGCAACACATTTACCATTTCTTTGCAAGGGTGCCAAGTATTTGTCTACTGCAAAACCTGGATGAGCAAAAAAGGTCACCATTGATACGACGTGGTTTGGGTGTTAAGATATTATTCTATTACGATGATGAACTTACTTCTGAAAAAATGCAAATATTACCAATTTTATTTTTAAAAAGAAGAAAATGGCCGGTGATCAATCTAGGGACCCCAATTAAGAATTTTTTTTATCAACGACTAACACCCCAGGTACGATCCTTAAAAAACTCCCAGTAAATGGAAGGTGATTCCACTACCACCGACAAGAGAAATTCACATACGACACAAAATAATTTGATTAAACATATGTTCCAGGTTAACTAAGAATTTATTTTGTGCTCCCAGGCACATGTTGGCAAACAACTCAATACAAGAAAACTTTAGGTGGCTAGGCCGAATAAAAAAAGAATTTAGCTATGAATTTTAGAGTCCAGAGTATGTTGACAGTCCTAAATAATCCTCTCAGAAACCCTGGTCTGCAAACCAAGTAGTTTTCACCTGTGTGGTTTAGAGGATGAAGGAGGGAAGTGGCACAATTTGGTTACCAGCCTGCCTTACAAAAAATCTTTAAAGAATGTGATCATTCACTCAAAGAGTGCTAAGAGCTTAATGCTCGATGTGCATATCTGATAACTGTTGAACCTTGAGCTAAATGCTCTTTACAATTTAGATTTAGATGGTTAAGAGTGACATTTTATTCTTTTTTTTTTCACAACACACTGATTTTGATCAGTTACCTGGAAAAATCTCTTTCTTACTTTACAGTACAGAAAACCAAACAAACAAAAATGTCAAGTCACTTTCCTCTCATTTGAGCTAACAAAAAAACCCCTGTTCTAACAGGACACCAAAATTAATATATTTCAATCCATTTCTTTGGTCACTGGCATTAACTAGACATTTTTACAAAAAAATTACACAATGACATATTACATTTGTTGGTTCTGGCCAGACCATTAATGCTAAACATACATTTGCATTTCTCTATTTTCCTCCCATTTTAATTTCACCTTCCCCCATTTTTTCTCTCACCCCTGAATTTTAACCTTTTACATCATTCCATTTCTGATCAAGACACATAATTTATTTATTTTTTCAATTTTAGGTGGTACTCATTTTTTTTTCTCTTTGTTTCTCCTCCTCCTTAAATTTTCCTTTTGATGCCGAATTGGAAATTGGTGTTTGTGCTGTCGCTACGAGAGCCGGCACGCCGTGGAAACGGGGCCTGATGCACTTATGATGACATGGTAGGATTTTCCCTCTTCTCCTTCCTTTCTTTTATTCTTTTTTTCTTACTTACTCCCGATGCCGGCCTTTGAGGAGACTTTCTCTCTCTCACACGGCGACAGGCGGCAGCGATGTTACCGAGCGAGTTACGAGGCGTAATGCCCGCTAGTGCCTCGGGACGATGTCAAGCACTTTTCCGCGCCATCTCGGCAGCAGAGTAAATTTTTAGCCATGGAAAAATTTGAAAAGAAAAGGATCGTTCCTACCGTTCTTGGGCCATCGCGGCCGCACGCTGGGAGGTTACGGCAGTTTCGGCATCCGGACGTCCGTCGTTCGGACTCCCCTCCTTTACTCGATTTTTTATTTTTTTTATTGTGGGACTCTCCCTTACGAAGTCTGGTATCGAAGTGTGGAGCAGCACGCAAAAATTCTCCGCTCCTCGCCGAATCCCTTGCGCACGCGCCCGAAATGGCGGAAGGCAATTGGCCCGAAGTTAAGTCAGAAGGCGGAGAGAAAGACGCAATTCCCAGAAATCGCTGGCTTGAACTTTGACCCACGAAAACGGGCGCTGCGGTGAACCTCGCAGAATTCCGCCCAAATCCTGACGTGTTATATGTGCCAAGCGAAAAATGCCTTCTCGAAGTAAACAAGAGCATAAATAAATCGGACTTTCTGCACTGGTAAAGCTGGGAAAACGTCCTCCTAGATGTCATTCTACAAATTTATCGCTTTTAGAAAAGCGACACCAGAAACTGTAGCCATTTTCGTTCTTTCTTTCTGAACAAAGACTTTTAGAGACCACCTTTACAAAAATTCATTAAACAAATTAACTAACATTAACGAACATCGTTACAATTAACTTCGTAACGCATAAAAATCGAATTCTCTCTAGCTACAGGTACGACGATCGGAATTACGAAAAAATAGCGTAACGCAACGATGTGTTATTTTGCCCTGATGCATTAAGCCACAATTTTATTCTTTTACTAAATGACTATTAAATATCATTGACGATAGCGCACGCGCAATTAATTTACGAAAGTCACTTCGTTACGGAGCGATCGCCGACCCGCTTTTTCTATCAGTCGCTGAATTATACTATCACTAGTTAATACCAAGTAAGATTCATACTAAAACCAACTAAATATTAATACTAAGCAAGATTTTAATTACAAAAGGTTACTAAATTAAGCCAGATACACACAACAACGATTTTAATACACGCTACTGACATATAGCAAAAACACGCGATTTTCCCATTAGATACCACTACAATAAGATAAAATACTTCAAACACTACATGTTTACAAATTACTTTTCCATTATTAAAGCTTACATAATAATACAATAAAAGAAATCGCGATAACGACGGTAAATACGGAACTACAACCTTACAATTTTTCTTTTTATCGCTACGTTATCCCGACGATCAATAACGCCGAACGCCGCGGCGTCGCCGATAATTTTAAACTGATACATCTAACACTATACATATATAAACTGCAAGATACACATAAGAAACTAAGGAAAGTTAATTCATATACACTACATCATATATTGCACTAAAACAAACTTCACTAATATCTCTTCCCTGAAAGTAAACAGTGCACTAAAAAAATGCAATGGAAGGAAAAAAAAAACATTGCATGAAAGAACAACAAAAAAAACCAGCAATATAGCATGATGTCAAACTTCCTTAAATCTACTTCCCAGCTAGTTACACATCCCTTAACTAGAAACAGATATCACATGGCTAACTTACCTAGACCTATTCACATAAATTTAACTACATACACAGAGATCAACACTTCACAGAGAAATCAGAAAGAAAATAAAATAAATGAAAAGAATTTACTTGATTTTTCTTGACTCTTAAATCTATTTTTTTTTCTAACTCCCTCCTTGCCAAAGGGATTTGAGATCATCTCATGACAAAAAATCTCACTCTCATTGAGAGTGCGTGGATCTGGTGACGTGTTTTCCGATCCAAAAATATTGGCCCATTAATTTAGAGATCGGAAAAACGTCAACAGATCATCACATCCTCCTCCGAAGCGAAAAGAAAAAAAAAACATTTTTTTTTCTTTCATTCCAAGAACTAAAAGTTCCAAAGGCAAGAACAAGATGCATTCACACTCACACCAGAGATACAAAAGAAACCTACACATGACGCAAACAGAAAGCTACACCAACAAAACTTCTTATGCTATGCAATACTGAACATGGGATACATAATTCCACAAACACCATAAAAAATACACAGAGGAATTTTTTTTCAACACTATGCAAGGCTTATCCAACAGAAACAGACCAGTAAAAAAAAGGAAACTATCAACATAGGATAGAATTTGCAAATCCTGTTTTCCGTAAGGGTAAGGCTTAGAAAACTTCTGCATCAGTTTTCTCTTCCCATGCACTGAACATGTCTCACTCAACATAATACCTGGTAAAATGTCACACCATTCTCACTTTTGGAGTACTTATGCAGGACTTCACCTTGATCTGGTCACTTCCAGAATACCATTGTGCAATACTACATGCTACCAACCACAACAGAGAGAGAGAAAAAAAAACATCATCTAGTTATCCCCTAAATACCATCCTTATGTTACATAATCATTTCACGTACAACTCTCACAAAATTCTCATCTGATTCACTGACTCACATTATTCCTGGATTCACTTTCCCCAGAAACATCTCTCACCTCAATACTATCTCGAGGCATATCACACACTAACCTACACTTAATATGCACCTTCATACCCCACTCCCTGAATGTCCAACATGAGAGAAAAACAAACCATCAAATTTTTTTCGTAGGTATGACTCAGAAAAAGAACTCAGTGATTACTTAAAAAAACATTCCTGTCCTTTCTCTGAACTTATCATGTTTCCATGACACGTCTATACCACATGAAGATAAATGAGGTCTCATTTCTTCCATTGCCTCTGACACTCAAAAAAAACTCGGGCATGATATTGTATGATATTCCCATAAAACACCAAATAGTAAACACACCAATTGTCAACAAAAATCCTATCCACTTGTTCACCATCCTGATCACACCAGACAATAAATCAGACAATCCTTAAAGAAATCCTATCGTTGCAATGAAAATATTTTCTCGAAAAGGAAGTAACAATGAAAAAAAATTATTCCTTTCTCCACTTCGTATATTCATAATGACGACACACGTCCAATCAAAGCTATACTCACATTTCAGTCCTGACTCATGCACAAAAATCTTCAAAATACCAATTTATGCCCTTTTATAATTTTCTTACTAGTACTCGTCATCTTTACATACTAGCTGAAATGAGAAGCCTGCACACTGATGAAAAGAAAAACAGCGAATGCAAAATAAAATTCCCTTTCAAAATGAAATAAGCGACGTGAGAGCATATTGCCTTAGGAAAAAAAATACACTATTTACACACAACCAAGCATGAAATGCTACTCGTTATTATACATCCGGAATTCATTATCAGTTTCCAGTTCCATTCATTACCAAGGGGACCTCAGAGTGATAAAAGAAATTTTTGTCATTCAATCAAATGTTACACTTAAAATTCTTTTATGACGCACCCCTTTTACGTTCCACAGTAGAAACTGTAGGAATGTTAGAGTTGTTATATCCCACCCATAAAGGTAAATGACAAATGTGGTCTTATTTGCCTTAATACTCAACTTCAAAATTGACACATGGTCTCTACATTTCTCTGGCAGACAAAGCCTATGCTTATTTTGCAGAGAAGAACTCCTATGCAATGTCACGAGTATTAATGCAACTGGAATGAGAATGAGGAAGAACAGACTGTTTATCATCACTTCAACATTTTTACTCTGCTCCAATTTTTCCTGACTAGCATTTGTCTGAATACAATTTTCAGAGGTGAGGGTTTCGGAACAATCTACGATACCTGCCGTTTGTTTATGGAATGTGGATTCCACTTCCCTGAGTGCATCTTTTGTCACAGCCACTTCTACTGATCCGCTATCACTTTGCTCATTTAACGTCTCTTCCTCATTGAATTCAAGAACCTCCTTTCTTACACAACATTTTACATTTCCACCAACTTCCAGTGACTCAACTACTGCATTTTTCTCTACACTCACACACCCCGAAAAAGCATGCACATTCTCATCTTCCTCAACTTGACTTTGCATAACTTCCAAAGTCTTTGTTGTGACAGCCTCTGTGTCAATAATTATGGCAGACCCTGTATCTTCTATTTCTAACACCCCCATCTCCACCAAATGATTACTGACTTGTGCTTCAGAACATGGAATTTCATCATCCACCCCAATTTCAATCTGTGCTCCTTCCTTTATTGCAACCTGCTGTATCGCTTCAGCTTGGAGTTGCAGCACTTCCTGTTCTACATTTTCCTGTTCCATTCTAATCTCTTCTCTTTTGTTTACTTCTTCCTCTAATTTCACCCTTTCCTTCATCTGAAGCCTTACCCTTTTTAACTGATCCAGCCAGTCCCTTTCCAACTTCTGAAATCTTTCTCTTTCTAACTTCTGAAGCCTTTCTCTTTCTAACTGCTGAAGTCTTTGTTTTTCTAACCTCTGAAGTCTTTCTCTTTCTAACTTCTCAAGCCTTTGTTTTTCTAACCTCTGAAGTCTTTCTCTTTCTAACTTCTGAAGCCTTTCTCTTTCTAACTGTTGAAGTCTTTGTTTTTCTAACCTCTGAAGTCTTTCTCTTTCTAACTTCTGAAGCCTTTGTTTTTCTAACCTCTGAAGTCTTTCTCTTTCTAACTTCTGAAGCCTTTGTTTTTCTAACCTCTGAAGTCTTTCTCTTTCTAACTTCTGAAGCCTTTCTCTTTCTAACTGTTGAAGTCTTTGTTTTTCTAACCTCTGAAGTCTTTCTCTTTCTAACTTCTGAAGCCTTTGTTTTTCTAACCTCTGAAGTCTTTCTCTTTCTAACTTCTGAAGCCTTTGTTTTTCTAACCTCTGAAGTCTTTCTCTTTCTAACTTCTGAAGCCTTTCTCTTTCTAACTGTTGAAGTCTTTGTTTTTCTAGCCTCTGAAGTCTTTCTCTTTCTAACTTCTGAAGCCTTTGTTTTTCTAACCTCTCAAGTATTTCTCTTTCTAACTTCTGAAGCCTTTGTTTTTCTAACCTCTGAAGTCTTTCTCTTTCTAACTTCTGAAGCCTTTCTCTTTCTAACTGTTGAAGTCTTTGTTTTTCTAACCTCTGAAGTCTTTCTCTTTCTAACCGCTGAAGTCTTTCTCTTTCTAACTTCTGAAGTTGTTCCTGTTCTAGCCTTTCTTTTTCTAACTTTTTCATCATCATTCCCCTTTCCAGTCTTTCTTTCCTTCTTCTTAATCTTTTTTCATTTTCCCGCTGCTCCCACTCTTCGAGAACTTTTAGCCTTTCCTTTTCGAACTTCTCCTCTAGTTCCTTCTGCCTAGCCAATTCTGGCTTCTTTAATGTCTTTTGGTACTCATACCTTTCCCATTCCTTAGGTGTTTCAATTCTATCCCTCTCTAGTTTCTCTTCTCTTTCTTTCATTAATCTCTCCTCTTCCATCTTCCGCAAGTTTTCCTCATACCAACTCCATTCCTGGTCCTCTTGTTTCCTGCCTCTTTGCATATTCTGTTTTGTTCTCGGCTGCTCAGTTAAGATACTTTCAGCATCTTCCCCATAAGGACTAGTTCTGGTTCCATAAACCCTAGAATTTCTCACTTCTTGTTCCTGTGAACTCTTCCTACTGGAGAAATTCCCAAAATAATCACAAGAAGAATGCCCTGTCCTAGAACTCTGATAACAGAATGCCTGATCATTTTCTCTACTCTCATTCCTGGGAGAAAAGGAATTATGTGTATGATAATCCCGCTGCTTTCTACTTTGAGGTATCTCATCTATACACTCCTTAACTTCACTTAACAACCTCTGTGCTTCCCAGCACGCAGCAATAAATTCCCTTGAAGGCATCTTGAAACCAAGAGAAGTAACTCTTTAGAATCCACCATAAATTCCAAAATTCAAATTACGAGAAAAGAAATCACTTCACTAATCCTACCTAATTCACTGCATAATTTTGTCTCATCAACACATTCTTACTATCACCCATTTTTAATTATTGCACTTAAAGAAATCAGCAAATAACCAAACAAAAAATCTAGCATTAGTTTTAAAGGCTATCATCACTAACTGAAAGTTACAAACCCATTTGCTTAAAATAGTCATTATAGACTCAACTAAACTATGCAGTACACTACACAATTTAAATAAAGTTATTATACTATGCTTGCTGTTACTGTAATGATTTACTATCAATGATTACTTTTACCCAAGATTAGTGAGCTATAATTATTTTCTACCCGAGCCTAAAGTTATATCTTACTCTTTTTCTTAATTGAAAATAATTACCTCATAATTTCTCACCAATGTAAACAAAAGCACAATACATAAATGCAATACAATAGAATTCAAATGCCAATTCACACTTCAAAAAAATTATGATTGCAAGCACTTGATACTGACTAAAATTTCGAAAATGAATGCCTAACATGAAGAAAATTCTCCCAATTAACTATGTTCTATGTCAAAACCTTATCCTTTAACTGTTGCTAGAGTAATTTGATCTTTTTACAATTTTCACACAGCATTACCTAATATCAGAAATAGCAAATCATAAATGTGAATCTCTCTGGTACAGTGGGTGGAATCCTGGTCACGGGAACCAGTTTGATACGACGTGGTTTGGGTGTTAAGATATTATTCTATTACGATGATGAACTTACTTCTGAAAAAATGCAAATATTACCAATTTTATTTTTAAAAAGAAGAAAATGGCCGGTGATCAATCTAGGGACCCCAATTAAGAATTTTTTTTTTATCAACGACTAACACCCCAGGTACGATCCTTAAAAAACTCCCAGTAAATGGAAGGTGATTCCACTACCACCGACAAGAGAAATTCACATACGACACAAAATAATTTGATTAAACATATGTTCCAGGTTAACTAAGAATTTATTTTGTGCTCCCAGGCACATGTTGGCAAACAAATCAATACAAGAAAACTTTAGGTGGCTAGGCCGAATAAAAAAAATAATTTAGCTATGAATTTTAGAGTCCAGAGTATGTTGACAGTCCTAAATAATCCTCTCAGAAACAATGGTCTGCAAACCAAGTAGTTTTCACCTGTGTGGTTTAGAGGATGAAGGAGGTAAGTGGCACAATTTGGTTACCAGCCTGCCTTACAAAAAATCTTTAAAGAATGTGATCATTCACTCAAAGAGTGCTAAGAGCTTAATGCTCGATGTGCATATCTGATAACTGTTGAACCTTGAGCTAAATGCTCTTTACAATTTAGATTTAGATGGTTAAGAGTGACATTTTATTCTTTTTTTTTTTTCACAACACACTGATTTTGATCAGTTACCTGGAAAAATCTCTTTCTTACTTTACAGTACAGAAAACCAAACAAACAAAAATGTCAAGTCACTTTCCTCTCATTTGAGCTAACAAAAGAAACCCCTGTTCTAACAGGACACCAAAATTAATATATTTCAATCCATTTCTTTGGTCACTTATTTAATCAATAATTAAGGAAGTATTCGCTAATCTAACTACATTTCCAAACGGATAATTTGGCTTAACATTATGGGAAAACATTAATTAAATTGTGTATTGTAATCTTGTCTAACAGTAAGAAATTGTAAAAATTTCATATACAATTTTGGAAGCAGTTGTTTTTAGTTGAAGATTTAGTGTTTTGAATATCGATAAGTTCTCCCCGTTGGGGGGAGTAAAAGTATGTTGATGTACAGAAAAAAAGGACTCACCCATCGTAACTTTGGAATCGTTTGCCGCATATAAACAAATAAGGTATCGTTAGAAGGGAACTATCACATGGTGCAAAGAAATATACTAATTAGCTCTTTATCTCCGAATTTTTCCATATAAAAAGGTATGTTAATTCCAGATTTCATACAAATCGACCAATAAATACGTGTGCACCGAGCTACGGAAAAAAGATGCCGCTAATCTTAAACTGTGGAATTCGATTTTGATTTATATCATTTAATCGAGAACAGATACAATGATTTTGTGTTGCAACAGTAAAACACAAAGATACCCAGATGATATGAGCCGCTCTGCAAGGACAGAACTGGTATATTAAGAGATTCATAAATTTTGAAATATGATCATGAAAAAATGAATTGTGGCCGTATCTCATTAATAGTTCATTCGATGCTCAATATTTTACAATCCGTAAATCCAAAGTTACAGAGTGATAGCAAAAATCTTGCTGAGATATAATTGAAAACTCAAGCTTACATCGATTAAGCGGCCGTGCATAAAAAAACATATGTTCCTGTACTTACTGTAAAATAGTTTAACCCGCAGTATTTGAAAACACTTAGGAGAAAGTGTTTCTATGTGTTACTAATTTCGGTTGCAAGGAAAATCACCATGGGGTGCGGAATCAGTTATTATGCAATTAAATTCAATATTGCAACTTTTAACGATGAACATTATAAATTAAAAATTTTGTACAAGTATAACTTAACTTATGACGTGTTTGTGAAGTGAGATATTTAATCATTTTTATTAGTTAGATTATCTCTTGTATAATGTTCCTGTGTCCCACAACGCCGCAGAATATGTCCACTGCTATGTCTCCTCAGGTTAAAATACAGCGAATACCTAAGCAGAGCTACCGTTAGTTTAATTCCAGTTTCAGGTAAAACTAGATGTCACGCTAAATTTCCGTAGGCGAATGTGTGGACAGATTACTTTCGCAGAAATAAGGTTTTAACTAAATATACCTCAGTGAACTACAGAAACAAGTATACATGTTACAAATCAGTTATAATTGACTAGGTCAAAGCCCGTCAAAATATAACGAGGGGAAATAAGGTGTGTAATTTTTAATATTCATATATTGTTTTTTTTTTGCGATGTCTAACTGTGAAAGTATGTTTCATAAACAGTGCAACAATGAAAAAAAAGCAGTCAATAAGTAGGAACCGTACACCAGTTATACTCCAAATAGCAAAACTGTACTAATAATCCGAATTTCTTTGTGTTCTTTGTGTTCAACTTCTACGGAGGTAATTCGAGCGTATTTGAAACATGAGGCAGTTAGTTGTATGATCCATTTCAATAGAAGTTGAACTTTCACCTTGGAGTATTTCAGCGATGAATTTGATTTTCTCCAAGTCATTATTTGCTGAAAGAACTCGTTGACATTTTTCACTCACGATTTGACCCTTTCTCCAAGGAACACATTTAATTGTACTAACTACATCATTTAATATTTTCAAGGCATTCACTGACGTTTCGTTCCTTTTTTCCAGCAAAGTAATCATATCGGGCAACTGTGAAAAGTGTGCTTAAATAAAAGTTAAATCGTTACGAATGGAATCTTTAGCTAGTATCTGTTGAGCATTGCGTACTGCGCAGGATTCATTCTCTTGAAAACTGTTAACAATTTCAGCAATCTTGTTCAAATTATTTGCGTAATATACAGCGGCTGATATCCATATTCCCCATCTTGTCAAAATTGGTTTAGGCGGTAATGCAAGATTTGGTTCCATCTCTTTGAATAAGTGAACTCGATGAGGAGCTTTAAGAAAAGTTTTCTTCACGTTACTCACTAACGCATCAACATCCGGAAATAACCCACGTACTTCCTCCGCTACTCTGTGGAGAACATGAACAAAACTAGTTAAATGAATCATTTTTGGAAAGAGAATTTTCTGGCTGTGGGCAGCCTTTTTCATATAATGAGCTGCGTCTGTTAAAAACAATAGCGCATAGATAGTTGAGTGCTGAGCAGGTTCCACTGTACCTATAACAACATTTACCACATACCTTCCCGTGGCGTCTGTTGTCTCATTGATAATGATCCAGATATTTTTATCCCCTACATCTTCTCGTATTTCTTTCAATACCGACGTAGCAGGAATCTATGTATGTTTTCCGCAAAGTTGCTTCGCACGGAATATTTCCCTTTATGTATTTCTGGAAAAAATTCATCAGTGAATTATTTTAAAGCTTCCACAAAGGTATTCCAGCATCTATAAAAGCATGGCACAAATCACTTGCAAACTGTGACTGCTTGCTCGAAGTAGAAGCGAATGACGAAATGAAACATGTCTTTTTTTCACCAATTTCCGAATAACAGCAGCTTTATGTTTAGCTGTTGCCAAATGTTGTGAAATGAAGAATTTCTTTTCGTAATTCAGTTTCGTAACACATATTTTACAAAACAACACCATTCCATCAGTGTACAAGATATCACTTCCATACTCTTGAAGATACCGACCTAATTTAGCACTGGTTGAAGAAGCAGTTTTCGGCATTTATTGTTTAACTTGGACGCAAGGCGAGATCTATTATGGGTGGCGAACTAACAAAATCTTCCTCCCTTGTTTTGCACTTACATTCAAGGTCTTATTTGTGTACGTGCATTCTTGGCTTTCACTCTAGTTTGATTGGCTACAATGTTATCTGACTGGATTCGGCTACTTCCGCTATGCGCAGAAACTATCGTCTAGGATTCTAGGAAGAGCAAAACATAAAATGAGATGCCGACCATCGCAGACTCTGCTCGTGCGTCTGACACCGCTGCTTAAATTGGAGCACCTCGTTTCGAATGTACCGATTGTACTCGTGTATACTTTCAGATGTCTGGCGACTGTGATTTCGTTTCAGGAAAAATGCCACCTACCTTATGGTTTGTACACCTATACCCTAAAAAAAGGTTTTTAAAAGAAATGAATACTTAAAGAAAAATACGTGTTTACCCGGAAACACTACGTACTGAATGCTAGATTGGAATCAAAACTTTGATTTTATCGCATTGTTAAAAAGAAATCATTTTTTAAAAGTGCGTTTGTTGAGTATAGGCAAAAAAAAAATTTCTTCAAATATGAGCCGTAAAGGCAAAAAAAGCATTTTAAGGCATTTTGCCTCAACTTCCGGGTTTTATTTATAAGTACAGTCTGAAATTTTGTTTTCAGAAGGTATGCCAACCGTTCAGAATAAAAACTTCTGTTTGACCCTTTCAAAAAGAACGCTCGACGTCACGAAAACAAACTGACGAAGCTCACATTCGTATACCAAATCGTATGAATTACACGTGGCGAAACGGGAAGGGGTGAAAAATCCATCTAAAAAACTATCGAGACACAGCGGAAAGCAATGTCATTAAAAGCATCTTAAGGGATTTTCTTCTTGGCCCAAACGAGATACGTACATTCATGTCCAAAAATGAAGAATAACGAATGCTAATATAGACGTTTTTCGTACGGAATGATCATAATGATTTCCAAATAATTGTCTACGTACGATAAGTTAAAACCAAATTTTAAAATTTCAAATTAAAATCACTTTATCCACATATTAAAAACTAATTAAAAAGCAAGATCTTTCGAGGCCTCATGGCCCCATCATCAGGTTCAGTGCCACTAGACACAGAGATGCAACCATTACATAACACATACGATAACCCACAATACACTAAGTCACAAGTCATGTCATTTACAATGAATTAAAGTTCAAAAGAATACAGTAAAAAATATAATGCAAATTTTCGTCTTCGAGCTTCTGCGTAGAAGGGGCAGCCGGGATCTCAGTGTTACAACAGCTAACTTCATATTTTATGATGAAGAGGCTTTCCGACAGAAAGATTGTACGCTTTTTATCATTAGAATTAGGCAATTTTGCATTCGCCCAATTCGGTGAGAACCCCACCCCCCGGTTAACAGCAGTGGTTAAAGCTGTGGTAACAGATTACCTTCGAAAAGTATATTTGTGTTCAGACCTCCTCATATTTAAAGTCCTAAGAGTAGATCCGATATATAGTACCTAAGAGCGCCATTGTTATCCTCATGAGTCAGTGGAATGCAGTATACAACCGGTTTGTTGAAGGGTGATATTTTATCTCTGTCATTCCGTACCAAGGAAAAAATATTTCTGATGCTCACTCCAAAGCTTAAGTTATGTTTATGGCAAGCTTTTTACAAAATGGACACAAGAGGGGGAAGAAATCCAACCTTTACGGCGTACTTAGTTGAATTAGTTGGAGTTAACAAAGTCGTAAATCTCAACCGCAGAAACTTTTATAATAGTCCAAGAAAGAAGTGATCCCAAAAACCAAAGGTACGGGCCAAAGACAAGACCCTAGACAATTCTTCATGTCGAGTGCTGCAAGATGAAGATTGCGTAAAGGCACGTTTTATTAAAAACCGAAGGGCAAAAGCCTTATGTTTTGGAGGATTGGAAGAGGCAAAAGGGGTTATGCAAGGGGTGAACGTCGGTTTTCGATAAACTGAAAATTTCATTTGGTAGGAATTCAGGTCACGAGACAGTAAAATATCCAGGAAAGGCAGCAGCCCCCTCTCTCCAGTTCCTTCGTAAACTTAATAGATGGTAAGTGGGAGGAAATACATTCAGTAAATTCATCAAGTAGAGACAGGGAATGAGGCCAAAGTACTAACAGGTCATCTACGAATCTTATTAAAAGAGGCGGTTGATAAGGGAAGTTCAATAAAACTCCTTCTTCAATAGACTGGAGGAGAATCTCAGCCAAAATGTGGGAGAGATGGGAACCCATCGGTGCTCCCTCCCTCTTCTGGAAAAACTTACCATACAATTTAAAATAAGGCCGTCTTGCTACGAGCTTAAGTGCACGAACAATAGCATCGACATCAAATGGGGAAATATAGCTGCGTACTTGAAACTGACTAGCAATAACAGAATGAACTATGTAAAGGGGAACACTCGGGAACAATGACACGACATCCAGTAATGCCATAACAAACCTTGTGGCAAATTAGTCAGAGGCTTTAATACTGGTCAATGCCTGAGTAGAACTTCTAATAGAGACGGACGAATTTAAAATTCAATCTTCCCTTCGTTTTTCAATAAAACGTGCATTTACGCATTCTTCGACTTGCAGGGCTCGACATGAAGAATTTTCTAGAGTCTTGTCTTTGGCGCGCATCTTTGGTTTTTCGGATCACTTCTTTCTTGGACTATTACAAAAGTTTCAGCGGTTGAGATGTACGACTTTGTTAACTCCGACTAACACAACTAAGTACGTCAGAAAGGTTGAATTTCTTCCCGTCTTGTGTCCATTTTGAATAAAGCTTGCCATAAACATAACTTAAGCTTTGGAGTGATCACCAGAAATATTTTTTCTTGATACGGAACGACGGGGATAAAGTCTCAACCTTCAACAAACCGGGTGTATACTGCATTCGACTTATTCATGAGGATACCAATGGCGCTGTCAGGTACTATATCGGATCAACTCTTAGGACTTTAAATATCTGGATGTCTGACCACAAATATGATCTTCGAACAGGATCTACAACTACGGCTTTAACCACTGCTGTTAACCAGGTGGCGTTTTCCCCGAATTGGGCAAATGCCAAAATGCTTAAATCTAATGTTAACATGCGTACAATTATTCTATCGAAAAGCCTCTTCATTATAAAATATGGAGTGATCTGTTGTAACACTGAGCTCCCGGCTTTCGTTCCAAGGGAGTGGAGACGGCTTGTTGCCCCTCCTACACAGCAGCTCGAAGACGAAATGTTCATAATATTTTTTATTGCATTATTTTGAACTTTAATTCATTATAAATGGCATCACTTATGATGGCGACTTAATGCATTTTGGGTTATCGTATGTGTTATGCAATGGTTGCATCTCAGTCTAGCGACACTGAGCCTGATGATGGGGCCATGCGGTCTAGAAAGATCTCGCTTTTTACCTAGTCTTTATTTGTAAATTAAGTGATTTTAATTTGCAATTTGAAAATGTGGTTTTGACCTATCGTACGTACACAGCTATTTGGAAACCATTATGATTAAGAATAACCGTGAATCACAGAAAAATGTTGCGTCACACATAGTGATCCGTAATGGAAACTACTCCATACTTCTTCTGGACTGACGAATGATCATCTTTTGCTCCAGCAGACCGACGGCGGCGTAAGGAGCAATACATACATCACGTAGCACGCGGCGGTTTATAAAACGAGAAGCATGAGGAGCAGAACAGAGCAAGTACTGTCCGTTTCGGAGGTATGATAGTGATGTATATCAAATGAATATATTTCAGCGAACCCATATTGATGATGTTATACGGGCAGAATCATCGACTGACACGAGGCTGGCCAAACCCAGATGACAGTGTCTCTGCAGCTGCATGTCCCACAAAGTGTGATTTCATGACTGGCGGTGATTCTAACAGGATGGAAATGTATTTGGACTCTTCCGAACAGTACGTCTGCGGATTACAACGCCGCAACAAGACCGTCTCTTACCACTAACTGCGAGACAGCACAGGCAGAGTATAGCAGGGACATTGCCAGAGACCATTAAGCTGATACAGCGACCACTTTTTCAAGGCATAATGTGTATAGACGGTTGAATGAGCACAGCCTGCATGCCGGCAGGCCTGCCAGATACGTTAACTGCAACCTATCGAAGATTCCGTGTAGCCTGGTGCATAAAACATCGTGTTTCGTGCTTGGACAGCTGACCAATGGGCATGTGTTTGGTTCACTGAAGAATTTAGGTTTGATCTACAGAATAATTCACGTCGTGTCTTTAGCACGTGGGACTCCAACAACACCTCTAATATCCTTAAACATAATCGTTTTGGCGGCAGTTGGAACACAGATGTACAAATGTTGGGTTTACGTGCACCACCCCATTTGTTCCGATGAGGACCCATGACAGGCCAGACGTAAAACGATGTCATTCTTCAACAACATGTACGGATATTCAAGAGTGCAATGGGACGTCAGTTCGTCTGTATGGATGAAAACGCACATCGTCATCGAGGAGCAATAGTGGAGTGATACCTTGAAAAAGGGGATATCACCGCTTACTGTAGCCAGATCTCTCTCCCTTCATCCCACTGAGCGTGCATGGGGTACACATCGGAGATATGTTACAGGACACTTCTGGAACTTCCGACATAATGCAAGAGTAGGACTCCGTACCTGAAGCACACTTTGTTAATCTGGTGATGACTATGCCCAGACGCTGTACAGCATGAGTGTCGCTGTGGCAAGTCAACATACAGCATATTGAATTTTTTTTCACCATAATTCATTTGTGTTCTGCACGAGTTGTTTATTGAAAATTTGCTCATGGAAGCTAATCTCCTTATTTTAGTATCATGAAATGCATATAGCGTATTAAATCTTTTATGTTTGAGGTGTAGTCACCACAACGATTCGCCAAGTTTTCGCACTCCCCAGTGAGGCTTTTGCAAGGCAATGGTAGCCCAAAAAATGCAGGGAATTAGAACACGTAAAGATTAAAGGTGATTTTTGAAAATTACGTGACATCACGAGCATATTGCATGAATTTTCATCACGCAATTATTCGGCGCGCCGTGATGTGTTTCTATCTGTTAATAACGCATGCCAAACCATTGGTATTTCAGTAGAGACTAGATCATTGCATGGCGGTTTGCTGGATAGGATTTCAATTGTTTCCTTGAAAGTTGCGGAAGTTTGTACTCATTTGGGCAGACACAGTATCAAAACTTGTCCCTCCTGATTCACACTGCGCAAAAGAGTACAAGTTTTCTGCGTTTAGAGCATGGTTCTGTAAAGCGTATAACGTATGCAAACCCAACTACCTAAATCGTAAAGAAAATCGATAATATTTATAGCAAAAGTCTAAAGGCTGGATGTAAGAAGAATGACATAGACACAATACATAGGATTGTAAGAAATCGTATAACAAAATAACAAAATCGCCTAGTAAGACGATGAGATACACAGGATCCATCACATATATCCCAGGTTTTACATATTGGTTAAAGAATTTATTACACAAATACAAAATGTTAATTGCAATGAAGTCCCTGACCCAGTTGTCACATATAATTACAAGTCGCAAGAGGAGACAGTGTGAGAAAGAAAAAGGCGGGTGTGTACGCTATACTGGTGGCATATCCTGACAACACAGAAAAAGATATACACTATCTACCAACAAGTAATTGAACATCCCTGCAATCGACGATATCTGCGGTCCTGATACACGGCACGGCGGTCGCCGTTAATTATCGTGTGGGAAACAACAACGCAACCAGTCGCATGCAAGATGCCACGCAATTCGGAGCTCTCTGATTTCAAAAAAGGTGTAATCATCGGGTATCACAGAAATGGCCGATCCATACGTGACATATCCAGCGAGTTGAAGTACCCAAAATCGACAATGGCCTACGTGATTGGCAAGTGGAAGATGAGAGGTGACTGCCGGAATGTGCCCCGACCCGGCAGACCCACAAAACTGGGAGTTAGAGACCGACGGGTGCTGGCCAGAGAAATTTGGAAGAATCGCACCAAATCGATGAGCCACTTCCGCGAGGAGTTTCAACAGGTATCCGGGAGTGTTCTTTCGATGAATACCATCCGTAAGGAAGCCCACCTGCTCGGTTATCATGGACGTGCTGCCTCTCACAAGCCTTTGATCACCAAGTCCAATAGCGCTGCTCGGCTAACGTGGTGCAAAGAACGTCGACAGTGGACCGTTGAACAGTGGAAACAGGTTCTCTGGAGCGATGAATCAAGGTTCATTCTCTACCGTTCGGATGGCAGGGTCTGGGTTTGGCGTCTGCCTGGAGAACGCCTCCTGCCGGAATGTATTGTGCCAACTGTGAAGTTCGGCGGCGGTGGAATTATTTTATGGGGGTGTTTCTCCTGGTATGGCACGAGACCCTTGCTCGCAATTCCTGGTAGACTCAACGCTGTGACCTACTGCACCATTTTGGATGACCATGCGCTTCCTACGTTGTGGCAGTTTTACGGGTTGGACCCATGTTACTTTCATAATGACAATGCCACCTGTCATGTTGCGAGGTCTACCATGGCTTGGTATGGTGACAAAGGGGTTAATCGAGTGGACTGGCCTGCGGACCTTAACCCTATCGAGCACCTCTGGGATGAGTTGGAGCGTCGACTTAAAGGGTGTCCTCACCGTCCGAAATCGGTGAAGGAACTGACCTGTCTTCTCCAAGCCGAGTGGAAGAAAATACCGCTAGCCATCGTACAACGCCTGTTTGAGAGTTGCCCCGTAGGGTTGCAGCTGTAATCGCCGATCGTGGAGGCTCCACAAACTATTGAAGGTGAATAAACGTTGTTTTCGTTTTCTATCACAGGTGTCCAATTACTTGTTGGTAGATAGTGTATATTGGAATGAACAAAGCAATCCTTGGATACTAGATGTAAAGAAAACGTACAAAGTGTCAACTATTATATGCAGAATACATCCCTCTCCAGATAAGTCATGTATTGCTTTGCCGCTCCTATATGGAATGATATTAGAAAAATTGCCCCTTACACGAATTCTAAAGAGACTGACATCAGGGAAACAATCGAAATCCTATCCAGCAAAACTGGCATGAAATGATATAGTCTCTGCTGAACTGCTAATGGTTTGGAAAGCCTTAGTAAAATATTTAAACACATCATGGCGCACCGTATAGTTGTGTGATGAATATTCATGTAATATGCTCGTAATGTCACCCACCGTTATTTTCAAAAATCATCTTCGTTCTTTAAGCTTTCTAGTTCCCTGCATTTTTATGTCTACCATTGGCTTGAAAAAGCCTCACAGTAAAGTGCAAAAGCTTGGCAAACCTTTGTGCTGACGACACCACAGAAAGAAGCTGATTTAATACGCACTATGCTTTTCATGATTATGATTTGGAACAGTTTTTTATCAACATTTACATACAAAAATTTGTCAAAGTCAGAATATTTGGCTGCACTTTCGAAGTATTACCGGTCGGCGGGTTTGTTTATAATTTTTTTCGTGACTCTCCATGTGCAATTACGCCATATGAATAGTTCCCCAACGAAATGGGAAAGATCGCGTGTGTGCGTGCAAGTACATTGAAACAGACTTTTGAAAAGTAAATAATAGTGTTTCATTTGTTTGGACGAATAGGCAGTTGGACTGACTTTTTATATTTGGTTGTGTTTAGGAGACCGTAATGACATACTTTCGCAAAAAGAATAGCTTTTACAAATATCGTTCTTCCTTTGTTTGGATGGCGTTTACTACACAATTTGACGAACTGAAAAATATAATTAAAACAACTGAATGCCAGAAAAGTAAGTAGGTAATTGTTATTTCAGATATTTGTACTGTTCGTTCAGTTTATTTTGGACTGAGATATGTTTATTTCCTTTTCAAAATAAGTCTTTTACTTTCGTTTTAGGCGGAAGATTTCTTGTCGTATCCTAAGCCGTGTAGATCCTGCTATAGGGGAGAAAGGGTGGACGTGGACGGAAAATCTCATCTCTAAAGGAACAAAATGTCGGCAACTTCAGTGGATAATTTTTGCCGTAGTCGTAGTCATCATAACGATCAGTGATGCCCGCAAAGGCGCCATTTCAATGTAAACAAAATCTGCGGGAGATGCCTGTAGTACTATCGCAGGTGATCCCGAACATTTTAATAGTAAGGAAAAAACGCTGTCCAAGGCATGAATTTTGGGACCAGCAATTTGAAAAAAAAACAAGGATACGTTGCGAAGTACTGGTTCTCAGTATGCAGCCCGCGGTAAAAATTTTAACGTAAAAGAATTATATAAATCCGCAGGCGAAGAAAAAGACGGTTAATAATATAAACAGTATAAATACTTTTATTTTATTTATTTTTGTTCACTACAAATTATTCTGCATATTTTAAACATGTTGCAGGAGGACATATACCCCCTAATTTTCATTAATTTCTTGCTGACTAAATTTTAAATACTTTGTTTGTAATTTTGCATTAATACAAGTAACTAATTCCTGATTTTTTTTATTTGTGCCCGACGCAAACTGTTCGTTTTATAATATTTCCACACTGCCTTTAATAAATCTTAAAATAAAAATAATGTTTATATAAGTATCAGTGTGATATGTAACTTGCATTTACCAAATTAAAAGTTCACGCCCTCTCTTACGGTTTCATGAAAGAATAATGTGGATACTGGTAAAAAGTAATTAAGAACCACTAGTGTAATGATACTCACTCCGAGTCTTTGCACGGAACAACTGGGAATCGGTGGAAATAAGATCAATAATTTTTCTAGGAATGATAAGTGATCTAGAAGAAATATTAAAAAGGAAAGTACAGGTTTTCTCTTTCTTCAGAGCATTATACGGACCAATTTTAATAAATCATAAAGTTATATATAGCGAGAATTAATTCGTCTTACCCTGGCGTCCCTAAATACCCTTTGTGTAAAGTGATATTTATCGCCATAGAACTTAGGAGCAAAGAACGCCCCTTAAAGAATGGAGCAAACTTCTACTTCCTCATCAAATCTAAAATAGCGCTATCTATTTTCGTCTCAGAAAAGTTGAAACGCATTGGAAAACCGTCAGATGTTAAAATGTATCGTAAGTTCATCCCCAGATCTCTTTCTTTAAAACCCTTTCTGAAATTTTAGTCATACAGACTTTCTATTGAGAATCAAAATTATTCACTCACTTGTTGCTCAAGATTTCATAATAGAAGAATAATCTTCGCATGGGTAACAAGCAAGTCGGCATGAAAATACTTTTGTTCATTCTGTGACAGTAAAAATCTGAAAACAAAGGGAAAAAAAAACAGAGTTGTTCATCAGTTAAACGGACTATATCGGGAAAAACAGCAGCTGAAAGTTGTGGAATGTATTCGAACATGCGTACATTAAACAAGGATTTGAAGACCCTAATGGCGTTTGAAGACAGTTACACAGGATCCTTAAGCGCTTACATTCTGATTAATAAACGTGATCGCAAGCAAGGGTCTTCCTCCTCTTCACAAAAATGCATTTTGTGAGGTGGATTCTAAGAGTGGACTACTTCTTTCCAGTCAACACAAACACCGTAGATTACATTTACACCCCAAGATCGCCCACGGAATACACTGCACCGATGACAATATAACACAAACTGTTGAAACAGCAACAGACAGAAACGCGAGGCTGCAAATGAAGTGTGTGTGTACTGTCCGGTGACCCACTAGTCGAAGCGCTGGCTTATGACTATTCGTCCCAGGTGGGTCCAGTTTCGAATACCGGTTTGGCATGGATGATATGTTTGTTTTACGGCATTGGTTGTCTCCATTCCCTGGAACCAGTAACCCTACATTAGAGAGTTTCTCACTGAGGTCTTTAAACCTCCAACCAAAAAAAGTGTTGTTATGTAAGGGTTTCTAAGCAAGCTCCAGTAAACAGAAGAAATGAAGAAGAACAAACCAAAGGCAATTGTCCAATACATAATAAGAGAAAGAGAAAGAAAGGAACACTAAATTCTAACCTTAAAAAAACCCAGGGATAGCGGCTATTGTAGAACAGCACAGGCGGCGCCAATTACGTGGTTGAACCTCGGTAATATCTGAACCTGGATCGAACGAATAAAACTAACAGGGTACAGAACATCGCAATAATACCTCCGTTTACTTGACAAATGTTGCTTTGCCGAGGATGTCCCCAGCGTGCCTGAAGAAAAGACATAAACAAGTTCAACACAAGCTATTCTTCTTCTTCTAGAAGATATATTTAACGTATTTACTAATGAACTGCAAAAAGAAGGTCAACATAGTATTTTTTTGAAATTTTGAATCATGTGTTCAAAATCATACGTTCTTCAACAAATAAAGGAAGAGAAAACGTCCTATTGGATAATTTTATAATGGAAAATCTACTTAAACTGAATTTATTAATGAATTGTACAGAGTATAAAATATGTTCTCAAGAAAAAGGATTAGATTAACAAATTTAACGTTACGAGGAGAGGGGGGACAGTTCATATTTCCCTATACAACAAATTAAATCCCTCTATATACAGAACAATTCTTGGCCCTCAGTCTCCGGCAGCTGGAATGTACCTGGCCAAGGCAGCGGCCAGTGCGACATGAAGGCAGAGGGTGCTGAGAATCCCCGGAGGACCGGACTAGGCTGCCATCTGATGCTGACCTTGGCAACGTACAATGGACGCTCCCTATCTTCTGATTCAAGACTTCTTGAATTGGAAGAGGAACTACAAAGTATCAAGTGGGACATCGTGGTGCTAAGTGAGGTAAAAAGAAAAGGAGAAGATCTCATCGAACTGAAAAGTGGACATCTCCTCTACTATCGTGGGACAGATACTGGCAGAACTAGTGGTGTTGGATTTATAATAAACAAGAAACTGAAGGATAAAGTTGTAGAAGTTGAAAGTTCCTCTGACAGAGCTGCACGACTCGTTATCCAACTCTCGAGAAGATACCAGGCTCAGATTATTCAAACTTATGCACCCGCCACAAGTCATGCTGAAGAAGAAATTGAAGAATTTTATGAGGAAATTCGTGATCTAAATAATAAAGGTAAGCAGCACTTGAAGATAATTATGGGAGATTTCAATGCAAAAATAGGGCAACGGCAACAGAATGAAACTTCAGTACGTAAATTCGGTCACGGCAACAGAAACCAGCGTGGAAATACTCTCGTAGAGTTTGCAGAGGCAGAAGGGTTTTTCATCTTAAACTAATTTTTCAAGAAAAAGCCACACAGGAAATGGACATGGAGACATCCAAATGGGACGACAAGTGAAATTGATTTTATTATGTGTAACAAAAAATTCGTCATAGAAGACTGCAGTGTGCTAAACAAGTTCAACACAGGCAGTGACCATAGATTGGTGAGATGTAAGATGCACCTCAACACTAAACTCGAACGTAGCAAGCTCATAAGACAAACAAAATGTATTGACATAACCAACCTTAAAAAACACCATAATACCTTCAAATTGGAACTGAAGAACAGATTCTCTGCTTTAGAAGGCCTAACATCGGAAGAAGTGGATATTTCTGAAGTTAACATAAAAGTAACCAAAGCTCTTATGGAAACAGCAACAAAATTAGCTGGGTCTAAGAACAAATTGCATGTGAACAAATTATCAGGAAAAACCAAAATGTTGATGCGAAAAAGAAGAGAGATGAGGACAACTAAAGAAGATGTGACTTCCAAAGTGGAATATATAGAGCTATGCAAGACAGTACGAAAAAGTATCACTGAAGACGTAAGGAAATTCAACTGTGAACTGGTGAGGAAAGCAATTGAAAAAAACCAAAGCCTAAAGATAGCAAAGGGACATCTCAGTAAGGGGAAAAACAGATTATGGCACTGAGAAAAGAAGATGGTTCTGTAACAAGAAATAGAGGCGAAATTTTGACAAGAGTGAAAGATTTCTACTCCAAATTATATGAAAGGGATGATACATGTACTCCAGACATCATGAAAGGTACCAGTACCAGAGTTCCAGCAGAAGTTCCAGACATCATGAAAGATACCAGTACCAGAGTTCCAGCAGAAGTTGCACATGCAATCAAGAACATGAAGCGGGGAAAAGCTCCAGGAGAAGATGGAATTACTGTAAACTACGATTTACTAACGAATGGCTATTTCGACATTTTGAATTTCCATGGTGGGGGCTGGTGAAATGGTCGGCCTCCTATATTTATATGCAAATTCTCAATATTATTTGTTAAATATCTCAAAAACTATTGTGGTTCAAACGATGAAAATGGAGTTCATTCCGGTTCATACGATTTATTAACGAATGGCTATGCTGAAATTTGAAATATCTATTTTTGGGGGGTACCATTTCACCAGCACCCCCACTTTGTTTTTTAAATAACTCAAAAACTATTGCGGTTCAAACGAAAAAAATTGAGTTCATTCCGGTTCATACGTGGTACAAACGAATGGTGCAAAAAAAATTTAAAAATTTCATGGTGGGGGGGGGGCTATCGTTTCACCCCCCCCCCCCACTTTGTTTTTTAAATGTCTCCAAAACTATTGCGGTTCAAACGAAAAAAACCGAGTTCATTCCGGTTCATACGTGGTACAAACGAATGGTGTCTGAAAAATTAAAAAATTCCGTGGTGGGGGCTGGTGAAATGCACCTAGAGAACTTGACGTCACGCTTTCTTATCTCGTCAGGACGTTCGCATAATGGAGCCAGCGATCCGAATTATGTGTCGCACAAACTAGTGAAGCGACCAAATTCATACCAATCTCCAAAAGCGTTTCATACAATGGCTCTACGACCTCAGTTCTACGTGTTGGCGGCCTTGTTTACGTTTTCTATAGTGACTTTTTGTGTGTCACTACGCGATATAAATAGTTCCACAACGAAATACAAACGAACTGAAGCGTGCTTGCAAATGAAATATCTTAAAACTTTTCTTGTCTTCGACCAATCTTCATTCATCTCGCTTAAGAAGAAAAGCTTCATGACTGAGACAACTTCTTCTTGATAATCGCTGTTAGTCACAGAGATCATGTAAGCAATACTTTGCTAGTTAAATTCACGGAACAAAATTTCAATTATTATTCAAAGGGACTGCAAATACCAAACACACAAATAAATCCCTAAAAGTTAAAGAAAATGCGGAAATAAGACAAACTCCGAAACCTAACACACTTCGTCGAACAATCGTGTAACCCCAAACCCGTACGCTCCGCAACATTCACTCTGCAACTGAATGACCAGTACATGATCAGTGAAAACAAATCAGCAGTCAAGGTCAACGAAAATACCAACACAGGATAGGAAAGATAGAAGGTTCAGAAGTCGTCAGGACGACTAATGCGGGTTGATAACAAACCTTCAGACACAATCGATGCGCCATTTGAAAACAGATAAGGATATTAACATTTTAAGGTCTTTTGTTAGCTGGAACATGATGAACAGATTGGTATACCGTGGGTTTGGAAGTGCAGTACATTCCCCATACATATGTTGTTTTTGTTTAAAAACAATAACAACAAATTATCCCCAAAATCCCGGTTAACATGCAAGTCCTTACCATGTGTAATAAATAACTGATTTAAGACTAGTTTAGATTCCTTAAGCAGATGGATGTAAAATTATTTTTGAAATCATATGTGTCTATGGCCAAGGGCTGTGTGTAATCGACGTCTTTCAAATAGCCGATCACTGGAGTATTTGTAATATAAACACCCAGATCCGTCTGTCTCTCTGGAACGCTTGACCTCATAGCAACGTCTGCATTGTTGCGCCATTACTTATCAAACAATTCGTGTGTGAATTCGCGGTCTAAATGATTTCCTGCTATATATTTTAGCCCGCTATCACTTTTAGATGTCAAGGTGATCGGTGCTAATTTTAAAACATTGGATTATCAATAAATCCAGTTCCATTTATCCGATCTACAAAATCCAAATTAGGATCTTAATATCATGGCAAGTTGCGTTTGTATATTAATTTAATTCAGCACAATTTGAATATTAATTTGTACGCTTTAATTATTTTTTACTTCTTTAATTCAACTAAATTTCTGAGTTTAGTGCTCATTATATTATACATTTTGCAAACTATCAATCTTTGCAAAATGTATAATATAATCAGCACTAAACTTAGAAAGTTAGTCAAATTAAAAAATACTCAGAAAGTTAGTTAAGAAAGTTATTCAATAAAAACTGAAATCTTGAGGTGCCAAAGAGAGCAAAATTGCATCTAAAAGCAGATGTAGCCCCAATGGCACATCGTCGAGAATTTAGATAGTTCCGATTTGTATTACCAGATGTCGCATTATTTGTAGAAAAAGCTTTGTAATGAAGTCTAAAACAAGCCGTGAAGGAAATAACAAGTGTGCCGGAGAAAAAGTAATTTAACGCGAAAGATCAAATAAAACGTTATTACGGTAGGTATATAAAAAAAAACTCTCCGAGTTTAGTGCTGATAATATTATACATTTTACAAAATATCAATCTAACTGAAAGCTCTTATTTGCAGTTGTTAAACAACAACAAATATTTTACACAGAATGCTATTTATCGCGTGGTCTTTTGAAAAACTGAAATAAATAGCAAATAATTTTTAGTTCTAACATTAATGAGTTTTTACTATTCATACGTCTGTGCCATATTTCCTTACAGAGATCCAGTGTCTATTTCGTTTGCCTTCAATCTGCTTTAATTAAAAATTTCCCTCCGTCATAGGACGGGCAACATCCCCTATATACTAATATTTATTCAAAGCATAAAAACAACCGTCATAGGTCCGGCAATACGCTAGTTATTGTTAATAATGTAAAAATTGTGATATATGACACAAATGCCTCTTAAACGTCCTACCATTCCTATTGCTGTATCTGTTATTTGCATTAGTAATGAATCTGAAAGAAGTAGGTTTCTTATGAAACTTTGAGATCGCGAATAAATATGGATATCTTAGATTGATATCTGTTATTTTCAGTCTCTTTAGTAAGGCAATAGACGTCCTATTTATGATACTTTTTTCCGGTTGTACCATGCGTGTAAGTATGACTATTGACCAGCTTTTGTTTAACCAAGTCAAAATAAAACCTCTTTCAAATTAGTGCAAAAGTTATTTTTTGCCTTATCAGCGGAGGAAAAAATGTCTCTTAAGCTGCTTTATACTTCCAAAAAGTTTCGTTGAACTTACAAAGGTATCTGAGGCAAAGTCTCATACGGAATATTATATTTAGAAGAACTTTTACACACATACTGAACAACGTTGGAACGGAAGACCTCTTCAATCTTAGCCAACTTGAGTCCATAAGAGAATCTGAAGTTAGTGCCGTATCTCATGAAATGTCTCAAACCTTCATCCAGTACTATATCTAAATTCCCCGCAACAACAGCTCATAGTAATTGTCCACAAAAGTTGAGTAAGGCAGTGTATTACAAACACAGGGGATTATATAGCATCGTCAGTATCAGTGTTACAGAATTTTGCAACATCTTTGTAATTAAATAAATGCAGGCATATAATCGGTCCATACTTGAAACAACATACAGAAGAGACCGGAAAAGCCTCCTGAATATCTGAAAATAGTTTACTAAATGGTATTCTGTCATAGAATTTAAATGCATAATCCAATGCAAAATAACTCTTCGCAGAAGCATTTGGTCTCGTGCAAGAATTCTTTTTCAGCCTAAAGCGTATAAGATCAGACAGGTAATCCTGCTTTCATAGAACTTATTTACCGAGGACTCGCATATTCCTCCAAGAACCTTGAGTTTAAGCTGATTCAGCGAGAAGGCTAAACCTCTCCAAAAGCTAACAATGCCTTCGACGCAGGCGTCCATTCAACGCAAGACCACGTGAAAGTAAGTGAACTCATTTCTTGTGGACCTTCTGCCCCTGCATCTTCTTTTCTTTGGAAGAACTCCGTGAATAAAAGGTTTTAACTTGAACTAGTTGTACATTATTTTTTCATGCTTGTCTCGATAAATGTTATGTTTTTTCCACTAAATAGGTCAGTAGGACCACCAAGAGAGATGGATTCATTTTGTAAAGTTAAAAAATTTTCCAACTCCAATAGTTTCTCCCACTCGGACTGAAAAGCTAAGATTTTGATGTAAATATTGTCGAAATCAGATTTCTGGAAATGTTGTAACTCAATGTCAGTCCGGTTCTTAAACAGTTTTATGCTGGATCTGTGTCCATTACTTCAGATGTTGAGTTTATTTGAAGTCTGTATAATGTTGAACATCCCGCTGTGTCTACAAAAAATAGCATTGACCAAATTATTCGATTTGCAAAATTTTGGTGATGTAGGTAATCCATAATTAGATGGATGCATAATCTCACATGTTCTATATCTGACATCTTCGCAGCTCGTGAACTTCAACTACTGTAGAAAAACAGCACCTATTTTTTTTTGTGATTTTTTTTTAATTTATTACCTAACGATGTAACAAATTCAGAAGTTGGAGACCGTGAAATTTGCTCTGGTGAGGTTCCTCTGCCTCAGGCACACATCGTGGGGTCAGTAATGAACTTGTCCAAAGAACACCTAGCCCCAGAATGTCCTTCGTGGACCTTGCTTAGCCAGGCGACCCCCGAGGTGGCAGGAATGATTTCCTAGACCTTAATATCATGAAATTACATGAGAGAAGTGATTATAGAAGAGAGCCGTGATCGAGAGTCGCGCAACAAGGCAGCGTGCCTTAAGATTGGCATGATTTAAAACTCATGTAAAAGAACATAATCAAAAGAATATGTACCGAAGAAAGAGAGACACATACCGTAATTTGCTAGCAGCCACAATCAGAATACGCATCACATAGCATACAACCTAGTAATGAAACCAATCACAAAACATACCATCTAGTAAACATACCAACCTAATAGTCACATCGATCAAATCAATATCGAAATGCAACCATGCAAGACAAAACTCACACTGTATAAAATCAGTACAACAGACAAAATGCAAGATCAAAAGCACACAACACAAAACCAAACCCAGCGCCAAATAGAGAACGCCCTAAACCATAGACACAAAAAAATATGCAAAAACAACAAGAAACATACATGTATCCAGTTAATATCAGCATGAAATTACACAGAATACATCAAACAATATCAAGATCGAAACTCCCAGTTCAGGAGCTACACAGAATGCCCATTTCAGACAAAGGTCAAACGTTCAAAGCCCGTACTGAACCCTTTAGGAGAACACAAGCATGTACACTTGTGGGCTTTCATAACACAGCAAAAGATTGGAGAGCCAAAATCTGCTGTGGTGTCCCCTAGGCCACGTAAACAAAATTAAAGACACATAACCGACTTACAATACACACGGAAGAAACGACAGAAAGACAACGAATTATATATATACGAAAAATTCCATAAATTGTATTTGATCGTTGTTAATATGCGAGGTGTAGCTGCGCAAAGTCAAGAAAATAGGTGGTGGTTAACCTAAAGTGTGGCCACTAGTGATCTGCCAAGTAGCACTTAGAATCCTTACCAAATTAAATTTGTTAGATCAGTTGTTCGTGATGTCTTTCAAGTCAATAATAAGCCTAGTCAACCTAAATTTGGAATGCGAACCATACAGTAGTTGTCTAAACAATCAGAATATAAAACAAAAAAAATCATCAGATCTTAAATCATTGAATAACCAAATAAGAGAATGTAATAAAGTTACTCGACTAGTACAGATAAGGAAGCATCTGTAAAATAGTGAAACGACAAATATGACCTCTGTGCACTTTTACACAGATATTAGACCTGCAGTTCGTAAAAAACAATGTTTTAACTTTAGAGGCCTTTCTTTTGTTAAAAACTGTTGCTCTGAATATTATATCGATTTACCATGTATTGTGAGGAATATTCCTTCCTTCATTGATTTACCTGTGCTACATCTGTTTCCGGATGGGAGTTGGGTCAAAACGCTAAGACGAAGCAACGGTGCTTCGACTAACGAAAAATCTGAAGGTGTTCAGATTCCTGAGCTAAGTTTGCGTAGTCTCAGGGGCTTTGAACGGCACTCTCCTATGTAGGGTTGCGGTTAGCATAGTCGAACCGAAAGCGGGAGATGCGGATTCGATTCACGGTCCAGGACGATGATATTTTCAAGGTTTCTGAGAGATATTACATGGATAACTAGTAAGTGTTACAAGCAAATTCAGAATTATTATTTTGTTTGCTTTGAATATTCCATCGATTTCCCATGTATTATGAGGAGTATTGCTTCCTTCATTGATCTATTCTTAAGTGTCTAGAAACAAGAGAAATGAAAAATCACGACAAAATCGATGGGTTGCTGACTGAGAGCACGAAAAAAAGATTCAAAGGGGGAAATTTTTACTGTTTGTTGAGAGCAGAAACGTTTCAGAACAATATATTTTGGTTATGAGAAGAAATGACATGCTACAAACGAAGAACTCCATGTGTCAAGCATGTTGGCAGCTGTCGCACTTAATGTTGGCCACTTCACGTCTGATTCTCGTTGTCAAATCTGAGAGCAAACGTATGCCTTCCCGAAGAACTTTTTTTTTAAGAATCCCCAAAGCTAGAACTTAAAAGAAGTAAGGTCATGAGCACAATGGCCAGAACTGATGACACCCATCAGAAATTAAGTGTTCATTGCCCAGTTTTCGACTGAAATATTCTGTTGTGGTGATAATGTCGTCGAGCGGAATTTGCATTACTCGAATTTCGATAACACAATTTTGCAAGTAGAGGGAGTTCCTTGTTTGCAAGAGCCATAATGACCATCGACCGCCTGTTCCCAATAAACGGGCTCTGACGACCGCCAATAGCGGTATAACTATACCATCGGTATTAGAGGAAATGCTATCCCACACTCACCAACCAGCTTGGCCAGCATGGTGAGTTATGGCCAAACCCATCCAAAATGACTCCCCAACTTAAATCTTGGCCCTCAGTCTCCGGCAGGTGGAATGTACCTGGCCAAGGTAGCGGCCAGGGCGACATGAAGGCAGAGGGTGCTAAGAATCCCGGAGGACCGGACTAGGCTGCCATCTGATGCTGACCTTGGCTACGTATAATGGACGCTCCCTATCTTCTGATTCAAGGCTTCTTGAATTGGAAGAAGAACCACAAAGGGTCAAGTGGGACATCGTCGGGCTAAGTGAGGTAAGGAGAAAAGGAGAAGATCTCTTTGAACTGAAAAGTGGACATCGCTTCTACGATCGTGGGACAGATACTGGCAGAACTAGTGGTGTTGGATTTATAATAAACAAGAAACTGAAGGATAAAGTGGTAGAAGTTGAAAGTTCCTCTGACAGAGCTGCACGACTCATTATCCAACTCTCGAGAAGATACAAGGCTCAGATTATTCAAACATATGCACCCACCACAAGTCATCCTGAAGAAGAAATTAAAAATGTTTATGAGAAAATTCGTCATCTAAATAATAAAGATAAACAGCACTTGAAGATACGTATTGGGGATTTCAATGCAAAAATAGGGCAACGGCAACAGAATGAACTTTCAGTAGGTAAATTCGGTCACGGCAACGGAAACCAGCGTGGAAATACTCCCTTTGAGTTTACAGAGGCAGAAGGGTTTTTCATCTTGAACTCCTTTTTCAAGAAAAAAACCACACAGGAAATGGACATGGAGACATCCAATTGGGACGACAAGTAAAATTTATTTTATTATGTGTAACAAAAAATTCGTCATAGAAGACTGCAGTGTGCTAAACAAGTTCAACACAAGTAGTGACCATAGATTGGTGAGATGGTTGGTTGGTTGGTTAGTAGATTTTATTGGCGCAAGGGCCATGGTTGGCAAAAGAGCGCCAGACACAAGACAAACAGACAGAATTAAAAAACGGGGCATAAAACCCCAAATCTGGCTGACCAAGTAAAACCGAACCATGAGTAGGAAGGAAGGGCCAAAAAAGACAATGAAACAAACAGTATGAAAAACATGGCACAATGGTGAGAAACAAGCCGACTAAGTAAAACTGAGGAATGAGAATGACAAAACACATCACGAAATCGAACACAACTACACATAGGATGAGTCACCAGGAGGGGGACGAACTGTCACTCTCCTCCCCCCACGCTCCTCTGCAATGCTGGCCGAGGGCGGGGACGAACTGTCACTCTCCCCCCCCCCATGTTCCTCTGCAATGTTGATTGAGGCTGGGGACGAACTGTCACTCTCCTTCCCCCTATGTACCTCTATAATGTTGGTTGAGGGTGGGGACCTCGCTGAGTCCGAGACAGTTGCAATGTTGGTCAGATGGACCGCGACAGTTGGATGGACACTGCACACCTTTGCGGATTGAGGGCCGGGTCTTCCGCACGTGCAGGCTGTCTGCTGGGAACTGGAAGAGTCGGTCGTCTTCAAAAGAGAAGGCGCAGACTCAGCTGGTCGAAAAAGCTGGAGCTCGGTTAAATCCACCTGTGTCGCTTGTTCAGCTCTAGATCTCTTGGCAAGTGCGGCGAGAGCTACAGGGCGCGGAACAAAGGGCTTCACGGGTTGTGGCAGAGACTGAACTACTGCTGCAAAAGTACGCTGTCGGTTGGTGGGAATACCCAACTTGGCCTTGGCAGCAGGGTACGAGAGGCCTTCCAGGGTCTTGAGGCGCTGGATTGCCATCTCGTCCTTCCATTTCATACAGTTGCGGGAGTAAGCTGCATGGGCCTCATCGCAGTTAACACAGCAGGCCGCAGACGTGCAACCTTCCCCGCCATGTGCACTGGAGCCACAATTTGCGCAACGAGCGGAACTCTTACAGAAACGTTGCGAATGCCCGTACCTCTGGCACCTGAAACAGCGCAGAGGACTGGGAATGTACGGGCGAACTCTACAGACCAAGTAGCCAGCCTTGATTTCGGTCGGAACTTTCGGGGAGTTAAAAGTCAAGATTACATTTTTAGACTTAATCAAAGAACTATCGCGCCGGAACATCATACGACGTGCAGCAATAACACCCTGATCTGCAAGTTCACTCACCGATTCGTACTCACTGCACGGCAAGAGATCAAACTCCGAAATAACACCCCGAGAGGTGTTAAGAAACGGGTGAGGTGTCACTTTGACAGGAATGCCTTGAAGACTAGTTAGGTGCAGAAGAGTGGTACTCTGAGAAACACTGCAAGTTTGGACAAGCAGGTCCCCAGAGCGAAGCTTCCTCACAGACTTCAAGGGGCCAACCGCAGCGTCCAAAGCTTTAGAAATGAAAAAGGGAGATCTGGTGGACAGTCTCTCATTCGGATCGATGGATTCTACACCTAAGTGTGTAGCATGCGTATTCACAGCAATCGAGGGGAGACGACGCTTCGGAGCGACTGGTACAGCTGCCGAAGAAGAGGTTCCACATTCTTGGTCCAGGTCATGGTCGAAAGATCGTTTAAGGTTATGAGACTTGGTAGGTTGAGAAGACGAAGGAGAGTCGTTGTCAACTATCGTTTTCTCAGGTGACTTGAATTTGGAGTTTTTGTTTTTGTGTTTACCCATGGAAAAAAGGAGAAGGATTCGTCTGCAGACTACTCCACCCACCACCGAGCCCTACAAGGGAGAACTGGAGGTCCGCAAGCCAAGAAAATGACGCTGGACACAGTTCTGGAGCTTATACGTTGCAGATATAGTCCGTTGGCTGTGATCACACGCACTCGGCGGACACTTCGGCCTCCTGGTACCGTCATGCCAACGCCTTTGGCATGATCCCACAGCCCCCGGGCTTACGCTGCCGTGCTATACGACAAAAAAGCCGCTAAAGCCCTGTACACAACTTGGTACATGACTTCTGACTAGAGGTGGGTTAGTCTCTAGCTTCCCGTTTACAGCGAAGCCGGGGTCGAAGAGGAGTGTTGGTACACAGGAGGCACTGCTCCGGTCTCCTGCGACCTCAGCCGCCAGACATCCCATTTCCGCCTCACGGGTCACCGCACGCGGCAAACATGCAGGTAGGTCTAGCCCCCAAATCAGCTAAAAGGAAAAAAGTAATCCAAGGAAGACAAACCCTGGAAGGGAACCTAAACGGAATCTCAGCAACCTACGAACTGAGCGGTTAATATAAAACAGTTAGTGGTGGAGGGTAACAAAACCACAAGACCAGGGTGTTAGTACATAACGTGGTAGCGATTAGGTAGAGTATACAACACGGGCAACTAGCCAGTGGAGAAAATAAATAAAAACAAAAAAGCGAGACACAAGACCAGCTCGGGATCGTGGGGCCGCAAATCCCCAACAGCTGGATGAACAGCCGTCCCTGCAAACACCAACAGAACCAAAATAAAAAACAAGCGGTGGCATGACATCAGATGTTGACCAGTCACAAGGTCAGCCCGGGCCGTGGGGGAGCCGCTCCCCAAATAACTGGAAAACCAGTTATCCCCGTGCGGGGATTGGTGAGATGTAAGATGCACCTCAACACTAAACTGGAACCTGGCAAGCTCATAAGACAAACAAAATGTATTGACAAAACCAACCTTTAAAAACATCATAATACCTTCAAGTTGGAACTGAAGAACAGATTCTCTATTTTAGAAGGCCTAACATCGGAAGAAGTGGATTTTTCTGAAGTTAACAGAAAAGTAACCAAAGCTCTTATGGAAACAGCAACAAAATTAGCTGGGTCTAAGAACAAGTTGCATGTAAACAAATTATCAGGAAAAACCAAAACGTTGATGCAAAAAAGAAGAGAGATGAGGACAACTAAAGAAGATGTGACTTCCAAAGTGGAATATATAGAGCTATGCAAGACAGTGCGAAAAAGTATCACTGAAGACGTAAGGAAACTCAACTGTGAACTATGGAGTAAAGCAATTGAAAACAACCAAAACCTAAAGATAGCAAAGTGACATCTCAGTAAGAGAAGAAAATAGATTATGGCACGGAGAAAAGAAGATGGTTCTGTAACAACAAATAGAGACCAAATTTTGACAAGAGTAAAAGATTTCTACTCCAAATTATATGAAAGGGATGATACATGTACTTCAGACATCATGAAAGGTACCAGTACCAGAGTTCTCCCAGTCCTCCCAGCTGAAGTATCACATGCAATCAAGAACATGAAGCAGGGAAAAGCTCCAGGAGAAGATGGAATTACTGTAGACATCATACAAGAAGCAAGTTGAGAAATCGAAACAATACGGCCCAAATTTTCACTCGATGCCTTAATGAAGGAAAGATCCCTGAGGATTGGAACAACGCTACAATGATCCTGCTAGATAAAAAAAGGTGACATTGAGGATCTCAGGAACTACAGACTTATGAGCCTCCTATCAGTGGTTAATAAAATCTTCACTAAAGTTCTTTCACACCGTTTGAAGGTAACACTGGACATGGCTCAACCGAGAGAACAAGCTGGATTCAAGAGTGGCAACAGCACAATAGATCATATCCACGTACTGAGAGAACTAATTGAAAGAGCGAGGGAATATGAACTTCCATGGTGCATGGCTTTTATCGATTGTGAAAAAGCTCTGAAATTCTGTCGTATTGAAGATGCATACATAAATATTATTAATAACATCTATGAAAATGCAAGTGCAAAAATTCGGCTGTTTGAAAATAAAACACATATATAAATTGGAAAGGGAGTGAGACAAGGTGACACCATATCTCCGAAGCTCTTTGATGCCACATGGGAAAATGTCTTTCAATCACTGAACTGGGAAAACAAAGTGATAACGGTTACTGGAGTTTATCTAACCCACCGTCGTTTTGCTGATGACGTAGTCATTTTTGCAACTACCTAATCAGAGCTACAAAGTATGATCCAGGAACATGCTGGCAAGAGTAAAGAAGTGGGATTTAAAATAAACTTTCAAAAGACAAAAGTGATGTTCAATGCTTTTACAAGAAATGAAGATTTATCGATTGATGGAGAAAAGCTGGAGATAACAGATGCGTACGTTTATCTTGGACAGCAGATATGAAGTGAGGATTATATTGAAGAAGAAATTAATCGACGTACAAAACTTGCCTGGAGTGTTTTGGAAGAAACAGCATAATTTTCAAGAGCAATATGCCATTATGTCTTAAAAGAAAAGTGTTTGATCAATGCATTCTTCCAGTACTTACGTATGGTGCAGGGACTTGGATCTTAAGTAAAAGAGACATACAAAGGCTGCAGACAACTCAAAGTAGCATGGAGAGGTGCATGCTTGGTTTAACCAGGAGAGATTAGAAGAGGAACTCGTGGATCCGAAAATGGACAAGAGTGGAAGACATCATGATCAGAGTTAAATCCTTGAAGTGGCAATGGGCTGGACACACTGCCAGAAAAACAGGCAATCGATGGACAGCCAAAATTTTTGATTGGATTCCAAGGGACAGGAAAATACCCAGAAGAAGACCACATGAAAGATGGGTGGATGAAATTCGAAAGTATGCGGGAGTGACATTGAGGAGACTGGCACAAGGCAGACCGTTGTGGACGAAACTTGGGGAAACCTTCGTCCAGCAGTGGATTGATAATTGTTGACAATGATAATGATGATGATATCTCCTGCGCATCGCAGGTAATAATAACTATTGATTCCAAACATATCGAACATATTTTTTCCTAAAACGTTCGTTCTGTCAAACACTAATAAACTAACGCACGAATCTGTTCTTTTCTTGCATCTGCAGCGCCATATGTCCGCTACCGGCGGAATTTTAAAAAATGTTATTTTTTCGTTAATTCGTTTCAGCCTGCCTTTGGAAAGCTGCCTTCAAATCTTCTTCGCAATTTCTCTGTTTATCGTTTTTCTAGAGCTACAAGAATAAGGGGACATATTTTCGCGAAGATATATTTTTTCCCAAGGATGCACCAATTTTATTTTTAATATTAAATTTTTCTGATAAGAACACTTATTTTCTCGAGAATAGAGATATTTACCTATTAATGTGCCGACATGAGTTTTGGATCGTCGCCGTTTCTTTCTGCACTTCTTCGGGTTGTCTCCACGTATTTAAATCCCTACTAACCTCTTTCTTTCTTCAAACCCTGTCTTCTTTCTTGAAATCTTACACTTGCCATTTTCTTTGCTTGCACAAGAGCTCTTTTCATTATTTGACAATTTCTTCCCGAGATTTTAAAAAATTTGAAATTCCGCAATGAAAGTAGAAATTTTATGCATTTCAAATATGGTGTTATAAAAAAACTATTGCTTTTAGTATGGAAAGGTGGAATGGAAATAATTTGAAATTAATATTATGACTCTGGAACTGTGGAACTCTGAAGTGTTATTAATCGGAAATGTTTTACTTAAACCATCCTATTGTTGACTTAAATCGCTTTTTACGGATATTCATATGAACCTTGATTTTTCAGTTAAAGGTATTTCAAAATATTTTTGAGAAATATGTTTCGAAAACCCTATTAATTGAAAACGAATCTTACACTTGTCATTTTCTTTCTCTATGGGTCTCTTTTTCAAATTTAAGAACACTAAATAGTTCAAAAACTATAGTACATATATGAAATCATTCACTGTTTTTCCAGCTACGTTTACTTGACCTTTCTTCTCTCTAGGTCGAACCTAACGGTTCAAGAATCCGATATTGCAAGTTCACTTGAGATTAGAGGTGGCAAAGTTTCATGGCGGCGATCGTCAATGCGAGACTTTCGCGGGTGGCAGACGAATGATTCGGTGTGTGATTGGCTGTATCAGAGACAGGGATGTTTATTTGGTAATGTTTTCCGCGGATGGCCTTTGAGCGTGTTTCTCCCTAGTTTATTAGAAAGCTGCTGGAAGCCCACGGCTACAGAGAGTTTTTCCGAAGAGCGGTGGACTCTTTGTACAGGGACCTCAACGGGAGAGTCCTTATTGCAGGCCGTTTTTCTCACCTCTTTGAGGGTAGAAGAGGTGTGAGACAAGGCTGCCCGCTCTCTCCTTTGTTGTTTGTCTTGGTCATTGAAACCCTGTTAAGGAAGGTTCAGGCTCATCCTAACATTCAGGGCCCCCCCTTCCCTGGCGGCGTGGGGTCGCTAAAGTATCTTGCTTAGGCTGACGACGTCACTTTTTTTGTTGACTAGGAGTGAGTCTTAAGCAGGTTCGAGGAGTCTTCGCGGGATACTGAGGGGCCACCGGGTCCTTGCTTAAAAAGGATAAGTCGAAACTACTTCTATGGGACACGTGGAATCGCGCAGCGGTCAGAGGGCTGGCGGTGACGGATGGACCCGTAAGGGTACTCGGTATCCTTTTTGATAGAGACGGTGTCCATTTGAAGACTTGGATGGGCATCCTCTTTGCTATTAAGGAGAAGAAGGAAAGGTGGCAAAGTGCTGACATTCCGATGATTAACCGTGCTAAATTAGCTAACGCTCTCCTGGTCTCGAAATGTGCTTTTCTCGGAGAACTTGGTTCTCCCCTTGGAGTCTCATGAGGCTTCTGGAAAAGGAAGTTTTTGCCTTTGTTTTGGCAGGTTAGCAAGGCTGAGACTGCTGCCAGAGCAGTCCTGTGCTTCCCTGAAGGAGGAGGGTGATTTGGATGTTAAACACCTCTCCTTCTGGTTCAGTGCACTGCAGTTGAGGAGTGTGAAGAAAGATCTGAATTCCTCGCACCCTTGTAGGAACTTCGTTGCGTATTTGATAGGATTGTCTGCGGAGAAGTTCTTACCTGGCTTCCAATTTATGGAGCTGCGTAGATAGACCACTCACAAGCACTATACACTTGGGGAGAACATTCAGGGTCTCGCGGAGTCAAACCGGAACGGGCTTAATTTAAAGCAAATGTATCTGTACATTCTCCCTAGGCCTAGGGAGCATATTACTGAATTTAATGTCGTCAACTGCAACAGGAAGGAGGTGTGGATGAGCTTGTTGGCGGCTGGAGTTGACTGTAAGAAACGGGATTTTAAATTCCATATGGCTCACGGTGTCCTTCCGACTAGGAAGAGGCAGTAAAGGTGGCGTACTGCCATCACCGACAAGTCCGGTACCATTTGTTCTGGAGTTGTCCCATGGCCGTGCAGGTGTGGAAGCTTGTTTGGACCTGGGCAGGTTGCCCGCAGCGACTCAAGGCTCAGGAGGTCTTTTACCAGTACCACGGCCCCAAGACTGGGCGGGATATCTGGAGGTTGACCATCGCTGAGACCACTTACAAAATCTGGAGAGAGAGAGGAACAGAGTTGTTCATAGTAATTACGAGATGCGGAATGCAACCCTTTGAAAGTGGCCTGGCACGTCAGGTGCCAACTTAGGAATAGAGTTGAGTTGGATACCCGAACTCTTTCGGACCGTGCCTTTAAGTTTCGGTGGGTCTTCTGGCCCAAAATTGTTACTGGAACGAAGGAAAAATATTTTTTTCCATTGGGGAACTTAGTCTCCCCATCTTTTCGGCTTGTAATCCTGCACTTCCGGAACCTTTGTTTCTTGTGTTTTTGTTGAACTTTGTTATGTGTTCTAATCTTTGGAATGTTTCTTTTCTGGATTCCGGGATGGAGAGAGGAACTTACCCTTCTTCCTCTCTGCCGGGTGCCTGTTTGCGTACCATAGCAGTCTCCTTCAGCGGCGCTGGCTTTGGGGGCAGCTGGTCGACTTTGTGTGTGAATCGGGGGGTGGGGTCTTTGTGTTTCGCTGTGATCTTTTCTCACTTTGCCTTTCCGAGTGTAATTTGCCTGTGTGTGTTTGCTTTTTGGGTGGGTGGTGTGTGATTGCTGTTTGTGGTATGTCGGTTCTGCGCGGTTGTGTGCAGGGTTAGGAGCCATTGGAGGGTCGAAAGCTAGTCTTTCTGCCACGCGGACGGCTCGGCGACCCTTCCGGTGGTGTCTCGGTAGGGACGTTATCACACGGCAGCCTTCTCCTACTTGAGTGTTTCGGGGTGGCCTAGGGCCTGTCTGCAAGCGTGAACTGTGGCCTGTTCGAGTTCCTCGGCAGGCCAGCGTAATTCGGGGGTCTGGATGTGCTGACTGTGGAACCGTGGTTGCTGCATCGGGGTGTGAGTGAAACGATGGTGGAACCGAACTCACATTGTATATGTGGTTCGGCGAAGCGACTGTGTTGGTGTTGCTGCGCCACAAAATGATGTGCCTGGAGAGGGGTCGCGGTGCTCACGCACAATGGCGTCCCTCTCTCTCGGATGCCAAGTCTTGGTTCTCCAAGTGTTGGTTTTCGAAGACAAAGTTTATCGGGAGAAAATGTGTTCTCTGCGGTTAAATATTATTTCTGACAAGAATTTTTCTTACTTTTTCACATTGCCAGAAAACAAAGCTCCGATAAACTTCGAAACTAACCTTTTCTTTTATTTTGGTTAGGGATTTAACGGCCACCGTGATCAACGCGATGGGCTGTAAACAATCCCCATTTCTGATTTAGGGAATTCAGGGACGGGAGAAGCTACTGCTGTCAGACAAACACAACCACAACATCTATTCCTCACGGTATTCGAATCCGGAGCCATCTCGGAAGAATGGTCAAACGTTCACGCTTAGACCACTGAACCACCGGAGCTGCGAATCTAAGTTTTGACGATATGATCCCAAAGTGAGTGAGCAAAAGTCACGAAAAATCTGTTTTCGTTGAAAAATGAGTTAATTCGCAGCTCCTTAATTTTAATTTTCTGTTTTTTTTTATTGGAGGTTTAACGACCACCGTTAGCAACTCAGTGGGCAACAAGAAGTCGCCCGTCCCTAATTTAGGGTCACTGTTTCCAATGAAGGGAGCAAGCCAGTGCCGGAAGACAAACACAACATCCATGCCTCGCCGGGATTCGAACCCGAAACCCTTTCAAACGAATGATTAGAGGCCATCGCTTAGACAACTGTGCCACCGGGGCGGCCATTTTCTGTTTGTGTTGTATGATTCTTTTATGTTTCTGTTCACAAAAGCTAAAGAAAGAAATTCTGCAGTTTTGTATGCAAAAATAATTTTTTTCTGTTATGTTTAGCAAAATCCTGGTAATTATTCCCGAGAAATTGAATAAATAAAGTTTTGAGTGGGGCTATTCCTCAACAGATTTTTTCTGGGATCATTAAAAAACGACAGCAGCTGGATGTTGTCGTTTTGAATTATCCCTGTCGTTTTGAATTATCCCTAGTTTTTCCCGCAAATTTGTAGACATTATCCTTACAAAAAGAAAAATAATGTTGTACAAAAGATATATTACGTTTACCCTTCATTACTGATTACTTACTTTCATCTAAAAACTGTTTCAGCACCTGACGCACTTTCAACCTTCCAGTGCAAACAACACTGTACGCCTAAAACGGATCTTTGAGTTTTTGTTTATATTTACTTTAGAGTGGCGTATTCGAACTCAATTGTCTTTATTCATTAGTAACAAGAACAACACTTTTGACTTTGTCTTTATCTAACTGACACTTACACTTTCGCATTGAGTTTTATTTAACGGGGAGAACAGGGTGCAAAAACCACCTACCCTCACCGTTTACTCTTTTGATTATAGTTAATTTTTTGTTTCGCATTGTCATCATGTGTCAATATGGGCCGGCTTAATGTTTTCGACACCAGTGTAAATCAGGTGAAAATGAGCGTTCTAGTCATCAAAGCAATCGGTGGAAGCTTAATGGTTTACACCATCGTGGTTTAAACTTACAGCATTGAAAAGCGTAGAACTATCGATAGTTGCGAAGAACTATCGATGCACTATCGATATCCTAAGTTGGACAAAACTATCGATACTATTGATAGCGCCATCGATAGTACCTCCACGTCTACTTCAGCTCGAAGTTACTGAAAGTGATGCTGGACGTAGCCAGAATGTGCCATCTTGTGTCAAGAGTTGGATTATGCGTAATTGGATTTGTAGATAACAATGTGCCAGTTACATGTGAAAAATTTATAATTTTCGGAATGTTATTCGTATGATAGTGCTACAAGCTTCAGAATAAGTTATGGTTTGTTGCCAGTCTTTAACATCACCAATACCATCGCTTTCTTTCAGTATTTCGGAAAGTGTTCCAAACGGACAGCTCCGCTGAACATCTTATTCAGCACATGGATCCAGATATGTTTAACAGACGTTACCCTTATTCCATCTCATCTGGGAGATTTCTTCAGATTTTTGTTGTACATCCCTTCCTCGTTTGCTTCGAAGTGAAACGCAGCAGAAGCTACCATGACCCTGTCCGAGTGATAATACTTTCAGTGTCATTGGTAGAGGGCTTCTTTTCCAAGGCACCAGCAACTAACTTGATATCTATGTCATTCCCTTTTTATAGGTGAATAACTCGCTATTTTACATGTTCTTCAGTGTGCAGGTATTTTCTCTGATAACCAGTGAAATAAATACTGGAAGTATATCTCAACAAAATAATATACGGAGCATAATTATTGAAATGAAAGTACTTCAAAATTTTATGAAGTTTTCCAAGAAGTGACCTATTTTACTTTTTTTGAAATTAACCCTTCGGTTCTGCAGAAGCTTCGGTAGACGCCAGGAGAGCAATCATTCACTGTCTTTAATGTCTGTTAATCTTGAAGACGTTTTCTAAATTTTATTTTCCCAAAAAGGAGGAGTCCGTATAATTTCCATTACTGTTCTGATGTTAAATATCCAGCCCTCATTTTTCGGTTCATTTTCCGATTCGTATGTTTTTTTGCTTTGTGTCTATTGAATTGTTTTTCTGCCTAATTCGTGGGCTCGTTTCCTTAAAAGGGAATGGGTTGAAAGAATGTTACTCTGAAAATATTTTTTTCAGTATGTACTGCAAATTTAACGCCGTGCTTAAGTTGGATGAATTTGAGAAATGGGTGTGATTCATTTCGAGTAAACAGTCGCGGATATTATGGACAGGGAAGGCTCTCCTTACTCATGAAGTATTATAATTCAGCAAGCCAAGCGTTCTGGCGAATTTTTCTTGAAATACTTGTCTTGAATTCATATTCCATTCCTTTCAGCGCGCCACGTATGGAGTAGTTTAAATTCTATACGAAAGGTTACGGTATCCATTAGTAAAGAAGAAGTATGATTGAAATTGACTGCATTACTAAACGGGGAAATTGCCTTAACAATGAAATAGGTATAGTACACAAAAAATCGTGCTGGAAAACGCAGATTTTAGTAAATTGTTTGGAAAATGAATTAAAAAGCAGTATGTTATGTGTGTCGTTCCACTATTGCGCAAGATAGGTATAGAAGTCAAAGTCGAGTTTTTCCCTCATTCGAATTCCGTAACATTTAAATGTTTCTCGTTTGAATGAGGTTATTTTCATCTTTATTTGGCATGATAGTGTGAAAACAAGAAAACTTCATTAAGATATAAAAGTGAAAACTAAGTATTTATTGGCAGAATACTCTGTAGTTTAAGAGAGCGAAACATATAAATCCTCAATAACTCTTTAACAGCGTTACTATAGTTCAAAATACCAAGCATTGTTTTTTAGGGCTGACCAAGTAATCGTGAATGAAAGGCTGTACACAACGAATGGATTCAAAAGATTAGTAAAAAACCGCTTAGGCTCGTTAATTACATATTTATTCAGGAGAAACACACAAGCGTTTTTGTGACTCTCAAATTGGTCTCATCATCAGGTGCAAAAAGTCAAAATATAAAAAACTGCACTTCATATTGCCAAACGTTTTTAAAGCATGTCGTACGACATATTACCAACTATCGCATATTACTTTAACATTGGCTTATTAATAACTATCGCAATATACTTTAACGCATCACGATTATTGCTGTCATTTTCCTCAAGATATCTGTTAATTTTTCAGTTTTCTGTTCTGCACTACGGGAGCAATACTAACGTAAAAAAGAATAATAAAGAAATGCAGTTTAGCACGCAAATGCCTATTTTTTAATTTTGACATTTTACTAAAATTAATAAAAAAATTGCTAAACTAAGATAAAGTAAGAACTTAATTTATTGTGCAATTAGATATGCTTACGGCAAAAAGGGGGATTTAAGGTCAGGTGATGCGTAACATCACAGCCTCTCCTTGACAAATGTCAACCCCGCCTTCTCGTGGTACATCCTGTTCCCACTAAAGGGGCTCTGACGACCTCCAATAGCGGTATAACTATACCATCGGGATTAGAGGAAATGCTATCCCACACTCACCAACCCGCTTGGCCAGCGTGGTGAGTTATGGCCAAACCCCTCCAAAATGACTCCACAACTTAAATCTTGGCCCTCAGTCTCCGGCAGCTGGAATGTACCTGGCCAAGGCAGCGGCCAGTGCGACATGAAGGCAGAGGGTGCTAAGAATCCCCGGAGGACCGGACTAGGCTGCCATCTGATGCTGACCTAGGCTACGTATAACGGACGCTCCCTATCTTCTGATTCAAGGCTTCTTGAATTGGAAGAGGAACTACAAAGGATCAAGTGGGACATCGTCGGGCTAAGTGAGGTAAGGAGGAAAGGAGAAGATCTCATTGAACTGAAAAGTAGACATCTCTTCTACTATCGTGGGACAGATACTGGCAGAACTAGTGGTGGTGGATTTATAATAAACAAGAAACTGAAGGGTAAAGTTGTAGAAGTTGAAAGTTCCTCTGACAGAGCTGCACGACTCGTTATCTAACTCCCGAGAAGATACCAGGCTCATATTATTCAAACTTATGCACCCACCACAAGTCATGCTGAAGAAGAAATTGAAGAATTTTATGAGGAAATTCGTGATCTAAATAATAAAGGTAAGCAGCACTTGAAGATAATTATGGGAGATTTCAATGCAAAATAGGGCAACGACAACAGAATGAAACTTCAGTAGGTAAATTCGGTCACGGCAACGGAAACCAGCGTGGAAATACTCTCGTAGAGTTTGCAGAGGCAGAATGGTTTTTCATCTTGAACTCCTTTTTCAAGAAAAAGCCACACAGGAAATGGACATGGGGACATCCAAATGGGACGACAAGTGAAATTGATTTTATTATGTGTAATAAAAAATTCGTCATAGAAGACTGCAGTGTGCTAAACAAGTTCAACACAGGCAGTGACCATAGATTGGTGAGAAGTAAGATGCACCTCAACACTAAACTCGAACGTAGCAAGCTCATAAGACAAACAAAATGTATTGACATAACCAACCTTAAAATACACCATAATACCTTCAAATTGGAACTGAAGAACAGATTCTCTGCTTTAGAAGGCCTAACATCGGAAGAAATGGATATTTCTGAAGTGAACAGAAAAGTAACCAAAGCTCTTATGGAAACAGCAACAAAATTAGCTGGGTCTAAGAACAAATTGCATGTGAACAAATTATCAGGAAAAACCAAAATGTTGATGCAAAAAAGAAGAGTGATGAGGACAACTAAAGAAGATGTGACTTCCAATGTGGAATACATAGAGCTATGCAAGACAGTACGAAAAAGTATCACTGAAGACGTAAGGAAATTCAACTGTGAACTAGTAAGGAAAGCAATTGAAAACAACCAAAGCCTAAAGATAGCAAACGGACATCTCAGTAAGGGGAAAAAACAGATTACGGCACTGCGAAAAGAAGATGGTTCTGTAACAAGAAATAGAGGCGAAATTTTGACAAGAGTGAAAGATTTCTACTCCACATTATATGAAAGGGATGATACCTGTACTCCAGACATCATGAAAGGTACCAGTACCAGAGTTCTTCCAGTCCTTCCAGCAGAAGTTGCACATGCAATCAAGAACATGAAGCGGGAAAAAGTTCCAGGAGAAGATGGAATTACTGTAGACATCATACAAGAAGCAAGTGGAGAAATCGAAACAGTACTCGCCCAAATTTTCACTCGATGCCTTAATGAAGGGAAAATTCCTGAGGATTGGAACAACGCTACAATGATCTTGCTACATAAAAAAGGTGACATTGAGGATCTCAGGAACTACAGACCTATCAGCCTCCTATCAGTGGTTTATAAAATCTTCACTAAAGTTCTTTCACACCGCTTGAAGGTGACACTGGACATGGCTCAACCGAGAGAACAAGCTGGATTCAGGAGTGGCTACAGCACAATAGATCATATCCACGTACTGAGAGAACTAATTGAAAGAGCGAGGGAATATGAACTTACATTGTGCATGGCTTTTATCGATTATGAAAAAGCCTTTGATTCGGTGAAACCATCAGCAGTTGCAATGGCTCTGAAATCCTGCGGTATTGAAGATGCATACATTAATATTATTAATAACATCTATGAAAATGCAAGTGCAAAGATTCGGCTGTTTGAAAATACAACACACATAAAAATTGGAAAAGGAGTGAGACAAGGTGACACCATATCTCCGAAGCTCTTTAATGTCACATTGGAAAATGTCTTTCAATCACTGAACTGGGAAAACAAAGAGATAAAGATTAATGGAGATTATCTAACCCACCTTCGTTTTGCTGATGACATAGTCATTTTTGCAACTACCCCATCAGAGCTGCAGAGTATGATCCAGGAACGTGCTGACAAGAGTAAAGAAGTGGGATTAAAAATGAACTTTCAGAAGACAAAAGTGATGTACAATGCTTTTACAAGAAATGAAGATTTATCGATTGATGGAGAAAAGCTGGAGATAACAGACACGTACGTTTATCTTGGACAGCAGATATCAAGTGAGGGTCACATTGGTAAAGAAATTAATCGGCGTACAAAACTTGCCTGGAGAGCTTTTGGAAGAAACAGCATAATTTTCAAGAGCAATATGCCATTATGTCTTAAAAGAAAAGTGTTTGATCAATGCATCCTTCCAGTGCTTACGTATGGTGCAGAGACGTGGACCTTAGCTAAAAGAGACATACAAAGGCTGCAGACAACTCAAAATGCATGGAGAGGTGCATGCTTGGTGTAACCAAAAGAGATAAGAAGAGGAACACGTGGATCCGAAAAATGACAAGAGTGGAAGACATTATGATCAGAGTTAAATCCCTGAAATGGCAATGGGCTGGACATACTGGCAGAAGAACAGACCATCGATGGACAGCCGAAATTTTAGATTGGATTCCAAGGGACAGGAAAAGACCCAGAAGAAGACCACATGGAAGATGGGTGGATGAAATTCGAAAGTATGCGGGAGTGACATGGAGGAGACTGGCACAAGACAGACCGTTGTGGAGGAAACTTGGGGAGACCTTCGTTCAGCAGTGGATTGATAATGGTTGACAATGATGATGATGATGATGATGATGGCAAAAAGGTGTTTTTTAATCTATGGTTTCACTAAAATCACAGAAATTGGAGTAAGAAGTTTGTATGAGGGGAGCTTAACAAAGGAATAATTTACCGGAGGCTTCTCTGATATAGTAAAAGAATGACTTTCCCACATTCGTGTAGTAGCTATTCATGGAAAAACGTCCACTTCTAAACAGAGTAATAAGTGTCTAGTGTTTTCATCATGCCTCAGCATATGTCGTATAGAAACATCCACTTCTCAACAGAGTAATAAATGTGTCTCATGTTTCTGTAATGCCCCCGCATATGACACCTGTATGCTTCCCCATAGAGTTGCGTTCGTATTGGTTGAATTTCTTGTGCGTCTGCAGTTAATATTATTTAAAGAAAAATGCACATTATTTCTCTTTACCATATACAAAATGTGAGAGATATGGGATTTCACAATTATGATGTGCCATTAAATACATAACTGCCAAATAGCTGAAAAAATATTTTATACATCTGGCTACATCCTTGTGGAAATTAATTGAAACGAACACAGCGAGATGAGAAAAACTTATTTATTCCAATTTTCACAAAAAATACCATGTTAACTTGTCTCATTAATACATTATATAGCAACTTGTTTCTCTCAGTATCATCTGAACGCACGGAGCCACATGAATATGAAGAGTTAGTGCTGGTTCTTTGGTACTTGCACTACACCAAATTCGGTGCACGGACGAGTGTATTCATGGTTGTACAATCTATTTCCCGAACACGGCTTTTGAAAATTGACCAAAGATTTTTTGATCGGATTAATATCCGGTGAGTTCGCAAACCAGACAAACACGTTTATACGCTGATGGCGCATAACGTTCCTCCATTTATGTCGTGTGGCAAGAGGCAAGGTCCTGCTGAAAGATAAGAGATCTATCAGGAAACCTCCTCGACATCTCGGAAACAACTCTCTTTTGAAGGAATTCAACGTACTGTTGCGAGTGCCGACGCCGAAGTAGTTGAAACATCCTCTTTTACGATGTTTCACAGTCTGGTTGATTCGGGTATCCCGAAGCTATTTTCCCCTGTAGCATTCGAACCTGCTCACTCCGCTAGCTTTTGACAAAGAAATGCCTTTTGTCGCTGAACAATTTTTTCCAATGTTCTTTGGTATAGTGTTTGTACGAATTTCTTCGCCCACGTTTATCCTGTCTCTTGTATCAGTTTCGCCACTTGTTCTTTCACAGATTCTCTGGCAAGAAGGTGTTGTATCTCTGCATTGTCTTCTTCTTTCGTCCATATTTGCCTTTTCGATTTGAAGAAATCTATTCGGTTTCCTTCTTCAAATTTATGACATGGCTGACAGTTGAAGAGCTGACACCGACTGGTGTAGCAATATCCATATAGGTCGTAGATTTGTTCTTGTTCAGATTAATGGTCCTTTTGCGCTTTCTTGGTGACACGTCCATCACGAACGAAGGTTCTGAACATCCCATGCAAAAACGATGATGTAGAGATTGCAGCAGCCAATTCCAGCATTCTCATACACTGTTGGCAACTTGCCAAACAATACGATTACAGCAGGCTGTTAAATGCCTCCCGCGAACAAATTCAATATCGCTTACACTGGTGTGATTTCGACATGGAAGATCTGATCGAATAAAAAGGGGCAGCACCATTTCATTCGAAAATCAGCAGTGGACAGCACTTTTTTATGAAAAACAACACTTTGTTTCAATTAATTTGCACAAGGATGTATATCAGATTGAACCTCAAAGGCGGGATTGGCGCAGTGTTCGTAAGGTTAATTGAGATCGTAAGCTAAAATCATTATTGTTTTCTTTATTGTAGCTAAGAATAGAAACTTACCTTGTGTACTTTATCTTCCAACCAAGAACATATTCGCTGATTGAACACTTTAAAAAAAAAGGTTAGTATTTTGCAAAAGGGTTTGGTCCTATGGCATTCGCTAAGTGTTCTGGTTTTGAAGATAGCTGTAGGTTTCCTGTTTTAAAGGCGGCACTTGCTCACTACGAATTACGAAATTTAGAAGTTCATTATACAAAGAGAAAGAGGAAATAAGAAACGCCCTTGCCGAAAAAATAAAATGTCTTACTTCAAACATTTGCATTCTCCTATCTTCCCTCTGTGTTAAGGAAACCTTAAAGGACATTGCCTGGACTGGACTCCCAAGGTGCTGCCTGTTTGCGGGATGTTTATTTTCGCCATTGCAACTCTCATTGTGCCATGCACGATATAAATAGTTCCAAAAGGAAACTCAGAAAAAAATGTTCCCTTCCCTGCGAGTAGAATAATAAGCACCTTTCCTAAAGTCAAAAAACATTTTTCGAGACGGACCAAACAAGTACGCAGTTGAACTGATTTTGTAAACATTGGCGTGTATGTGAGAATGGTATGACTTACTTTCGTAAAGAGAAATGGTGTTAGCATACTTCGTTGGCTTTGATGGTCTACGCGCAGTTAAATGAATTGATAAATATATTTAACATAACTGAATGGATGAAATAAGAAAGCAATTGATGATTCGGACATTTGAAATGTTCGTTCATTTGCATTTTTATTTATGTTTAGTTAAAGTATATTTAATTACATTTTTAAGAATTGTGTTTTAATTGCGAACGAACCCTATGCTCTGTTGTTGTATTCTCAGCTCCAAAATTAACCACTCGTGGTCTAAGTCTTAAACAATGCGCCAGCAACTGCAGCGGGAGAATTATTGCAAAGCATTTATATTGGGTAATGGTGCTCGAAAAAGTACAGTAGGATCTTCAACGTAATCAAACGGTATGGTGAACTTCGCGAAGAATACCTCACAGAACTTCTGAAGTTCTTCCTTTGCTGGTTTATTGAGAAATAATTAACTCAGGGTCGTTCTGTTAAATAAAAGCATTTTGACCCCACACTAATCGGACTATCTCGAGAAAAATTGCCCTTAAAATCTGATAAAAGGTGTAAAATTTACACGAATTAGAGAAACTTATTCACTAATGGACGAATTATCTATGTCAGGATATCCCTTTCCTTGTGTATTCCCCACTGTGTGCAACCCTTGAAATGCACATGATTAGCATTTGAGAGCAAATCCGTAAGACCAGTTGTCAACACACTAAAGCCCGAGTCTAACGACTCCTGATTGTGGGATCTAACATTTTTATCTGATATTAGTGACCAACTGAATCAATTTAATTGGTATTTTCAAGGGAAAGATAAACTCACACATGAGCGGTTTTTTTAATCTGAAGTCTATCCAATCGAAATTGGAACTCTTCAAGCGACAGTTAGCAGAGAAACTTTTTTTGGACTTTCCAACTTGTACAACGGGCATTCTGAAAGTAATACCTCGTCCCTTACATTATTTTTGTTTGTAGCAGCCAAAAAGGTTAAACTTCGTGGCAAAATACTTGGATATATTGTCAATAATGCATGCCATTCAAAGTATTGTCCATCACTTTTTATACATTTTCGCCATCTTTGAACCCACTGGTAAAATCCATTTTGGAAAAATCCCTGAGGCTGTTGTTTCACCCATGAGTTCACAGCCAGTTTATCGTCTGTCACATCGTCGAAACGTTACCCACGAAGTGTGCTTTTCAAAGGAGCAAACAGGAAAACCCTGAGGGAGCCAAGGAAAAGCCGGAGTTGGCGCATCACTGTACACCCCATTTTGGAAATAGCCTGTGAAGTCTCCGTTGAAATGTGGGGGTGTTCGTTATCATGATGTAAAACAACAATAGGAAGTAGAATATCATATCTTTCTTTCTGATTGCTTTCTTTAGGTTTTTCAATGTCTGCACATAGTGAGCAATGTTTATTGGTGCAACTCCTGGATGGTGACACGATGATCCGCTGTGATGGGGTTTCACTCGTTGCCTGTTGGCATTTGTCAGTGCGGTTGCGGGTATTCCACTCCGTTGTTTGTCCGACACTGAACCTTCTCCTTCTCAAACCTCTTCATCCATCTTCGAACATTACTGATATCGATTGTGACAGCTCCACAGAACGCCAGGAGTCTTCTGTGGATTTCTAGAGCCTCATATACCCTAATTTAAATAGGATCTCCAGATTGCAGCCTAAAGATATTCATTTGTTAAATAATGCTCACTCATACCGTTTTAACTTAGCAGAACTCATGTTTAAAAGAGTAAAGAATGACTTGTTTTCATTTTTAATTTCTCCAAAATGTCCCTAGCCATTCTTACTTACTCAACTGGACATAAAACCTCACTGATCCCTTGTTTCCCTTCACTTGAAAGTTCTAGAACTCTAATTAATTATCCTGGTCCGCAGATTTGGAATTCGCTACCACCACAATTGTTGGCTATTAATAATTATAATTTGTTTAAAAGAAAAATTAAACCATACTTATCATCCTGAAATCAGTTTCGTGATTCTTTATTATTATCCTTTTCACTTTCTGGACGTTTAAATCATTTTCACTTCCTGGACGTTTAAATAATTTTCACTTCCTGAACGTTGAAATCATTTTTACTTAATGAACGGTTCAAATCAGTTTCGTGATTCCTTATTATTATCATTTTTACTTCCTGGACGATGAAATCATTTTCACTTCCTGGACGATGAAATCATTTTCACTTCCTGAACGGTTGAAATCAGTTTCGTGATTCCTCTTATTAATATTATTATTATCATTATTATAATTTTCACTTCCTGGAAGGGTTGTACGGTGTGTCTGGCTTGCATTGTTTGGGGACATTTCTTATGTGTTCAGTCATCGGGATGAGAGGGCTGATCAGGTCTCGTAGAATCCCTTTCCCTCATATTTCCTGGTGTTTGCTGTATTGACTTGTTTTACATTTGAATGTCTACTGAATATTCGTAACAACCGAAATACGAATAAATGAAATGAAATAAAATATCTCTCTTTTTCCAGGAATTCAATTACGGCTCACTGCTTTTCTGCCAGTCATGATCTTTATTTTTGATTATGAAAAAATGTGTTCCCAGATTGGTAACATATCATAGTAAATGTCAGTGCAGTTTCGTTAAAATCACTTCAAAATTTCAAAAGTTATTAAGGAGAAGGCATTATTTCAGGATGCCTCTGGTAAATATATGTGGAACATGTCCAATAAGTTTGTTTCTGATGTAGTGCAATGTCACATAATTTGCAGAAAGCTGAGTTTGAAATACATCTTGATGAATTTTTCTAGCATGAAAAGTCATTCCAGCTATTGCAGGAGCTATTATTTTGCGGTTGATGCTGCCGAGGAGAATTTACAGTCGGAACTGTTCGATTTGCAATTTATTAATAATTTGAAGTTATTGTTTAAACGTGAAAGTTCAATAACCGTTTATTCTGTTTTGCTTAGAAATAGCTTGAGAAATCTGAAACGTTTTGCCATGAAAATGCTATCAGTGTTTGTTGGCCCACATGCTTGTGAACAAACTTTCTCGAAAACTGAATATGTGAAATAAAAGCTTCGGCCACGATTGACCGACAACCACTTACTTGTCAGACTTTTTAGAAGCAGGGTTCGCCAAGCTGAAACCATATATAAAACATGTAGCCAAATCATTCCAGAAATAATACCATTTCTCTCATTGATATTTTTTCCAGTCTGACATATCACGAAGCCAATTTACTAAAAACTAAACTTTATACTCTTCATTGAGTTTAGTTTTGTATTTATATCGATATCTTTCAATAGTTAGTTGAATACTTTTATTTTTAATTAGAGAACATTATAAGTTCGATAAATTTTGACAAGGTTATGTAACGTGAAGCAAATGCTGTCCTGTCATCTTTTCTACTTGTCAAATCTGATAACCTCATTCACGCTGAACAAGCTTTTGACGACCTCCAATAGCGGTATATCCATGCTAGCTAGCATGGTGAGTTAGGGTAAACCTCCCCGAAAATGCCTCCGTACCTCAAAACTGCGCCATCAACTTACAGAAGGAAGGACTGATGATTTACTAATTGAAGGGGAAACGCTGGAGATAACCCATTCCTACATTTACCTTGGACACCAGATATCAAGAGTAGGTCACAATAATGAAGAAATTTACCGGCGTATAAAACTTGGTTGCAGAGATTTTCGGAAAAAACAGCACAATTTTTAAGCGCAATATGCCCTTATGACTTAAAGAAAGTGTTTATTCAATGCAACCTTCGAGTTTTTACATATGGGGCAGAGACATGGAGCTTAACAAAAATATTTACAAAGGCTACGGACAAATGAAAGAAGCATGGAGGGATGCATGTTTGTGTAACCAGGTCAGATAAGAAGAGGAACTCGTGGGTAAGGAAAATGACAAGAGCAGAAGATATCATGATTCGAGCAAAATCCCTAAAATGGCAATACGCTGGACATATTGCCAGAAGTACGGACCACATATGGACAACATTAATTTTAGACTGAATTCCAAGGGACAGGAAACGACACAAAAGAAGGCTATGTGGGAGATGAATAGATGAAATTCGAAAGCAGGCGGAAATGACATGAAGGATACTGGCTCAAGGCAGACCGTTGTGGAAGAAACTTGGGTGACCTTTATCCAGAAGTGTATTAATACTGGTTGACAATGGTGATACTTTGCCAAATATTAGGTCGTTTAAAATCTACACTATTTTCATTGATTGATCTTCGGTTTGCCATTTATTTTAATCCGGCCTCCTGAGCTTTAGATAACTTTCCATTTGTCCCTTCACTCCAAACGTTTAGTGACCCTTGTCTAAGAATGATTTCTTTTAGCTTGGAAGCGTTCCCATTATATTCAGCAGAGTTTATGATTAAAATATTTACATCTTCAGGCATTCTGGCTCCAAAAATCTTTTCGAAAGAAATGTCCTTTATTGTCATTTTAAGTTGCAGACTATAAATTGAACTGGGGATGTACAAAAACTCACAGGACAGCCATATTTCTGCAAAGTCTCGTCTTACTCTCAAAGATGTGGAGATCAATTAAATATCCACATATAGAAATTATTAAGTATGCCAATTTGAGGATTTGTGATGTGGAAATCCATAGATAGCCAAAAAAAAATTCGAACCCGTGTAGATACTGAAAACAAAAAGCCTGAAATTGAAAAAACACATGATCTCCGTACGAAGACGTAGTACAACTGTTCAGCTTCAACGTGAATTATATGCTTCGTTTACAGAAGATACGTAAGCAGTGTTATTGGGATTTAGATGTGTTATACAAATTTGTGTTATTTAATTGGAGTTACAGTGGACTTCAAAGATATTGCTGTGAGAATTACGGCTTTATATTCGGTGTGTGTAAAAGTGATATTGAGTTCCTATTGAGTTTACTTACTCACATCTCCTAGCTTCCTATTTCTAAGGGTAAATGTAGGCTTGGGGTCAGACACTCCCTTTCGAAAACTTCTTGCAACGTAGCGTAGCGAGTGAGTGTGCGGATAAACCATAAGAAAAAAGCTTAAAATTCCACTGATATCATGGACAGCACGTGTCCCTACTATAAAGCAAAAATTCGCTGGAGGTACAGAAGCGAACAAATGTATTTGGCGAAACACTTTTTTCGAACATAATTTTTTTTCTGCTGGACCAAATCGGGTCATTTTGGGATATGATATGTGTTGATTCGTGGGTTACAATGCCGCGTAGTTTGCATTTCGCTCAGAGCGAATTTGTCTTTAGAAATGGGCCATATTCAAGAGTCGCCAATTATTACCTATTTGTTTGCTGCATGTAATAATGTTTTTCTTGTGGGTTTTGTGATGTGTAGTGTGATAATAAGTCAATCTTAGGTTTTCAGAAATTGGTAAAAAGGCGGAGATTCCTGTTGGAGCTCGCCAGGAGGCCGTGAGCATGATGGAATTAGGAATGCGGGTCACCGACATTACGAGGGCCATGAAGATCCGACACCAGTCCATTTCAGCTATCCTGCAACGTTATAAGAAGACTGGGTCCGTCGAGAACAATCAGCGATGTGGTAGGCCTCTTTCCACTACGTTGCGTCAGGTAAGACGCATCCTCCGTCGATCTCATGCTGATCCCAACTTGACTGTTGTGGACATCGCCACCAAATTCCGCGACAAAGACGACCTGAACGTCAGCCGAATGACCATTTCCCGTAGTATCATTGCTTGTGGATTGAATGGAAGACGTCCCGCCAAGAAACTACTCATCGGAGTCAAGAATCGACGAGCCAAGTCGCGTTCGCGCGCCGTCATCGACACTGGACCGCGGAGGACTGGATTACGGTGCTTTTCACTGACGGGATAAAGTTCAACTTGTTCGGAAGTGATGGCATCCGATGCGTACGACGTCCGTGTGGCCAGAGATTCAACCCCTAGTTCATTCCGCTGACTGTCAAGCACGGAGTAGGATCGCTCATGGTTTACTGCCCCGTCATCAAGATTGACGGAATAATGACCGACCATAGCTTCACGAACAAGCTCATCAACGATGTATTCCCATGGGCAAACCAGAATATGCCCCCCGGATGGATCATGCAGCAAGACAACGACCCCAAGTACACCTCCAGAGTAGCGAAGGCAGCCTTCCAGCAGCAACGGGTCACACTTCTAGACTGGCCAAGCCAATCTCCAGATCTCAACCTCATCGAGCACATGTGGGAGGAGCTGGAGATATAATGTGCGAAGAAAACCTGCCGGAATAGGGCCCAGAAGTTCGACCAGCTGTCTGCAGAATGGGCGTGAATTCCGCTGGTCACCGTCGAGAAGCTAGTGGACTCGATGCCAGCCCGTTGTGCAGCTGTTATTAAGTCTCGTGGTTATCCCACTAAGTATTAGTTACGGTTTTTGTCGTTTTCTCGTATTATTTTCTGTTATCTTTGCATTAAATGAATGTGATACACACCTACTTTGTTGGTCAATTTGTATGATCTTTGCGATTAAGCTCGGTACCTGATCTGTGTTAAGTTTTCCGATCCATCTGCATATGGGCCATGTTTACAACCGAATAACACATATCATATCCCAAAATGACCCGATTTGGTACAGCAGAAAAATTAATTATGGTCGAAAAAAGTGTTTCGCCAAATACTTTTGTTCGCTACTGTATATAAGACAGCATTTTGAGTAAACTGCAATCTAAATTTAAATAATCACATTGAGGAAATAAAGATAAGATATTAAAAAAGTTTTTCGTAACTTGTTTGAATCAAACGGCCTTTCGCGTTGACTGAAAACTGTTTATTACTCCTTTTCCTGATACTTTAAAAACTCATTCTCATCCATTACCGAACAAAAAATAGTTTCCGTTTCAAAGGCTATATGAATATTCAGAAGGCAGTTTTCTCCAGGTAGCGATGCGTATACATTTTCGATTAGTCAAATTTCTATTTGTTTTCCACGAGACTCACTTTGTGTTGTAGAAATGCTTAGAAGTCAAACAGCCGTATCATACATTTAACTCCCAAAAATCATAATTATTTTATTTGTAAGTAACGGGGCTTTAATTTTTAAACTGAGACATGTACAAGTTCTGTGCCTGACCCAAAATCGCAATCTGGTGATACACATAACAGATTGCACCATGTAAGTAAATTTCAATACCCCGCGGACGAGAAATTACATAATCAAAGTCAGTATAAAAATCTGTACGCAATTTATTGAATTAGATTTTAAAACCTAAAGGTTTGTTCAGGATTACCTGTCCTGCAGTACAGCACGATCACCCACTTTTTTTTCGTTTATATTATAATTTTGTTTTTTAATTATATAGCGTCTTCAAATTTGAATTACTGTATATGAGTGATACATAGGAAACTATTCATGAAAAGCAAAGTGACAAAAACAATATGTGATACTTCGTCCTGAAATAGTTTCTGAGAGGTAATGTAATTTCTAAATTTTAAAAAAAAACGCTGTTTATAGTAAGAACAATAGTTTTGTATGTCACCTTATTTTCAGTACCATAAAATTCCAAATCATAAAAAGAAAAGCTTTTAACTCCGATATTGATATGGAAGGCACCGAAAGACAGAAAATGTGCAGCAAAAAGCAACATTTCCCGTGAAATGCTCATACATCAAGAAGCTATTGAGTAGAAAATTTGAATGGCTTTTGAGATAAATTGCCCAATACTCCAGACTTCCCTGTCACGAGGGGTGATTCTGAAGACCGTTGTTACAAAAAGATTGCAAATAGCCTTCTTGCAAGACTGCCACTTTGTCGACAATCGTTTCGTATCTCAAGGTGAAGTTTAGTCACGGAATATGGATAGCATCTTGACACGTAAACATCTATCTTTTGTCCAGTGGTACGCATATAGAACTATGGGGCGGATCGGGGTATGGAGAGGGGTGGAGCAAAGATTTAGAATTACCCAAGTCAGTTCTATTGTTTGACCAGACTACGAATAAGTAGGTGGCGCCGCGTCAAATTACTGACGGCTGCGGGGACATAATCTTACACAAATAATGCCGAAAGCAATTATTGGCTGGTGGAAGTTAGGATATGTTGTTCTATTTTTCTGCGCTGTACGTGCATTGGCTGATGAAAATTTTGATGTTTTTCTAAGATGTCTTAGGAGTAGGACTGAGGTCTCACAAAATATTAATTTCGTGTACAGTTAAAGACTTCTCTCCTAAGAAAAATTGCATGCCAGTTATTATCCATTTATGCCTGTGTCCCAATGACGAGCTACACAACTGACATTCTAAATGACAAAAGTTCATAAAAGTATTTGAAAATAGAAATATTAAACTTGAAATACAGAAATGGAATGTATTAAGCTAAATTTGCTTAGTGCTGAAAAACCCCGCCTTGAAACCAGATGGTTTCGAGATTGCTACGTGGTGAGTTGAGTAACACGGAATGCGCGACGTATGTCCGAAGAACACGTTAATCCGTCGGCCCTGGGATATTAGACTGTGTCCCTGTTCTTATGCACTAGAAGAACTCCTACGTCTCTTTTATATGGAATCTGAGCCTCTAGGTTCAAGCCAGTGAAACTTGGTTTTCAGTACCAAGCACAAAACCCATATACGACAAAAGTATTTTCGTGCGAACTTTTCCTGTGAGTGAAAATCTTAGAAGAAGAGGCGCTTTTTCTGTTCTGGAAACTAATACACTCAGGGCAGATTTAAACAACGGGCCCAGGGCGCCACATTTAGGGGGTCGCCAAATTGAAGGAGTTCTTTTTATGAATATTTTGGCACCACCACCCAAGAAAATTTTTACTTAAATATTTTTACAAAATTTATTAATTTTTAAAGCTTATATTAATGTTTGTAGTCATCACCCCACATTCGTGGACCAAGAGCATTAACTGAGCAAGAGTAAACACGTTTCTTAAGATTATGGATTCTTTAATTAGTAATTTAGCAAACAGAAGGAAATCATACGGAGCTGTTCTGGAAAGCTTTGAACTTTTCAGGGATTTGAAAGAGACCAGTGCTCGTGACATAGAGGCTAGATCAAATAAACTTGTTCACAAGTACCTATGAGACATACAAAACTTTCTCAGCAACGAATGTCTACATTTTCAGTCATATATGAATGCCTAAAACTCGAATGCACCACAGGATACGTAGACTTTCATCATTGATAACAATCTTCAGAGCACATTTCCAAAATATAAAGTAGTTTTAAGCATGTTTTCACCTTACCAGTCACGAATTGTTCTCCTGAAAGATCATTTTCAGCAGCCTCAAGAATAAACAAAAAGATGACCGAATATTCGGGTGTAATAAGCACGTCTTTTGAATCAGTTCTGACGCAAATTAAATTTATCAAAGCTGTTCAAAGTCAATGGAACCTGTATGGAAAACAATAGTATCTGACGGAAGAAAGAAGTTTTTCAATCGGGTTTTTAATCCCTCAGATATTGCTGTAAACAGAATCGTGAACTTACGCCCTCTGGTTGCAGACTTGTGCGTTAAGAAAAACATGAATTTATCTGAGAAACATTTCTCACCGGAAAGGCTCTCGAACACAGAAATAACTTTTCAAATCGGACTCTTACAGACAGAGATATCGACAAAAATAAAATGTTACTTTACGTCCCCTGGTGGGAAAACCATGTATTTATTTAGGATAAAAGTATTCTCAAAAGGTTTTTCCACATGAGCGGCATCTGTCCAAGAAAACAAAATTTAGTCGAGTTTTCAGGAATCCAGATTTTGCTACAAATACAAAATACATCAGAAGCAGAAATTAATACTTACGCCCTGCCCTCTGGTGGCCAAACCAGTCTTTACCGAACAGAAATTATGTGAAAAATATTTTCCATCAGGTCTTGTATGCGATACAGGAAGAATTTTTCAAATCGGTGTTTTAGAAGCAGAAATAACGCAGAAAACGGAATTTACCTTTGTGCCCCCTAGCGGAAAGCCTATGACTTACTTGAACATTTTGAAAGTACAGTTAAAACATTTCGCATCGGAAAACTATCCAACAAAGAAGGAATTTTTTCAAATCGGACTACTAGAAGTACAGATATTGACAAAAATAAGATATACATCCATGCCCCCTGGCGTACAAACCATGCATTATTTCAAGAATAAAATGTTCCTAAAACGTCTGTCGACATGAGTAGTATCGGTCAATAAACGACTTTTTTTGCAATCGAAATTTTAGAAGCTCATATTTTGCTGCAAATACATTAGAAGCGGAAATTAAATCTTACGCCACCTGGTGGCCAAACCATTTTTTACAAAAACTGGAAATTATGTGGAAAGGATTTCCCATGGAGCTGTATCCGGTGTAGAAAGGTTTTTTGGAATCGGAGTTTTAGAATCAGAGATATAGGGAGAAAATAATTTAACTTTACGCCCCTAGCGGAAAGTCTACGAATTACTTAAAAATTTTGAAAATATATAAAAAACATGTCACACTGGAAACACTATCCAACAAAAAAGGAATTTTTCAAATCGGACTCCTAGAAGTAGAGATATTGACAAAAAATAAGATATACATCTACGCCCTTGGTGCTGAAACTGGGGAATATTTTAAGAATGAAATATTCGGAAAAGGTTTACCGATATGAGTGGCATCAGTACACGAAAGAGTTTTTTCAATCGATATTTTAGAAGCTCAGATTTTATGGCAAATACATCAGAGGAAAAAAAAGCCTACGCCCCCTGGTGGCGAAAGTATTCTTTACCAAAAATTTGAAATTATATGCAAAAGATTTTCCATCCGGAGGTGTATCCGCTGAAGAATTTTTTTTTTCAAATCGGAGTTTTAAAAGAAGAGTTATCGGGAAAAATGTAAGTTACTTTTACGCCACCTAGCGGAAACTCCACGCGTAATTTGATAAAGTAACTATAGTGTAAAATACTCTTCGACATAAATGGAATCGAAAGATAAAAGCATTTTTTCAGTCGGATGTTTAGAAGCAAATATGTGGAATAAAACGTATTTTTGTATTCGACATCATCTACCTTTACGCCCTCTAGCGGCGAAATTGTACATCGTAAAAAACGTTATGAAGGATCATCATTCGCATATTTCAAACTTCCCAATGCAAAAAGAATTTTTAAAAATCGGACTATTAGTTGCAGAGATATCGTGTGTACAGGAGGACGGACGGACAGACCGGTAACATAATCACGATCTTCTTTTACAAAAGACGTGAAAAAAAAGATAAAAGGACTTTGTTGGGAGAAAAAATGTAACTCACACGCGATCGAACCCGCCTTCCTTGTGATAATGTGTGATACTCTGGGTATAGACTACTCTTCAGTCATTGACAATTTTGCCCTTGCTAAGGCACGTAAAAACCAATGATCGTGCCAGAATTATGGTGTAGTCAGACATTGGATGGAAAAGTGGGAAATTATGTAAGTGTTTTATTAAGTTTGGTTTAGTATTTGCTGCTTTTCCAACATTATTGTGTCTTTTCTGGTGAATATATTGTTTTAAATAATTAATGTTATTATCATAATGTATTTATTTTTCACAAAATCCTGAAGGCCGGTAATTTGAAACATACATTGGTACACTGCGAAATATACCTACTGTTTTTTTCATTTAACAATAAAAATAATTGCAAAATTACTTAAAGCAATAAAACACACTCCAGACAAAACAGACACATAGATGTAATGATCCCGCACCGTTTAGCAAATGAACAAATTTGGAGGTTGGGAGGATAAGGGGCGGGGCGCCAGGCTCCATCTTGTCTTGTGCCATTGTCGTCAGAGACACTTACGTCGTCCCTGGATATTCTCAAAGCATTACCGTGGGAAGCTTGAAAGCACCTGTGACCGATACAGGCAAAACAAATGCGGTGCACAGTCTAAACTACGATATTGTATGATAAACGTAATCGTTACCTTCATAAAGAGAAATATAGGAATATCTGATATAATAATATTAATTAAGTATTACAACATTCTCTTTTCGTAAGCAACGGTTGATTGCACCCCACACGTTGTGCTTTCTTATGGGAGGACAGTGTAAAAGAATTGGATTTTTAAGAACACCATTTTACTTGGAATGAAAAAGAACCACAATCGCCCCGTGAATGTACAGTTTTGTACCTATCACGTGGGATATCGTTACAAATCTGGCATTAACATGTAGTTTTGGCGCAAGCGTATATTATTTACTTTGTAGAATTGCAAATGACGGCGCATGGGTAAACATTTCATTTTCTTTTCTTCTAATAAAACCTATTCTACGGTGGAAATGTATTTTCACCGCCGTTTTAAATTTGCTGTTCCATATGCAAAAAGTGAAAGTAGACAATACAAAGCTGTGAAAATTGTTGGGATTACAACCTCTCAGCGATAAATAAAACATAGCCAGTCTGTGCACAGCAGCATGCGGTGTTTGCTGATGTACACAGCAGCAGTCTGTCTGCAGCAGCATGCGGTGTTTGCTGATGTACACAGCAGCAGTCTGTGTGCAGCAGCATGCGGTGTTTGCTGATGTACACAGCAGCAGTCTGTGCACAGCAGCAAACACCGATCGTCAGAAAAGATTTGATGCCGTTCCAAACTGGATTGCGAAATCACTCGTGACTGGCGCACCTGTTGTTCACCAGAACTACATGTACCTTGAAACCTCTCACCTGGGCCTCTGTCCTGATCTGCGACGTAACCGCGGTTGAGAAGAAAATTCATTTCCTCAATGTGCTGTTGTCTTTGCTTGCGCGTGATTGTCACGATGGTGTTCTGTGTGTGTTCGATAATAGAATCTGCGCCTTTTATGAACATTAATTGTTAAATTAATGTTCCTGATCAATAGATTCAATCATGCCACACTATTTCAAGGATCCGTTTTTTCCTGTAACGAAGCAAGTGTTTTTCTCCAACAGCAACGCAACTGTGTGCAAGACTGAAGTGATCCTCTGAAACAAACATGGGGTCGGTAAGAAATGTCTTCTGTTATGGTGGAACATCTACGTATTTTGAACATATCATCTCAAGTTGGATATAACCGTGTTTTCGTATCATCATTTGTGTTATAATTAAATGTTCAATTTGCATACAACTCAGGTCGGTATATGATTTTATTATTACTCGTATGAAGAGATCTCTATTCTTTTTATTGTAAACCGACATTCTTCCTCCATGAATGAAAATCCAGTGAAAACGTTTTTCTTTTCTACTGCGTACCGAACCGATTGGAGGGTTCATATTATCTATTTAACTACACATACAATTTAAGAATTAAAGTGTACAACAGAAATATGATGTCTCCACTAACTAATACTCGATGTACCATACATATTAGTATTATTTTTGAACCGAATTATACTAAAGGATAAGTTATTGATCTCTGCTAGAGAATGTAGCAGTGGTATTGTGTATCGCGAAAAAAGGTGATTTTCCGTATCTGAACTTTTTCAGTGCATGTAACACGGCAAACAGATATTTGATATCATTTTTTATCTACTGTGGTTCTAAATTTGATACATGTATTTCACATATCGCGTATCTTGTCCATTAGGTTGGTAGAAAACACTTTCGCACCGTATCGAAAACGTAAGAAACGAATTGATTCTACTCTAACTCGCATCTGCACTATAAAAGCTTAAGTCCACTGCTTAACTAGAGGGAGTTGGCGTGCGTTTATTCCTGAACAGAGACTTCAAAAGCTTCAATATTTCGGGTAATTCAATACCGTATAATTTCACAAAGTAGTTAATAAAAATGAGTTGCAATAAATAGCAATTCAACGCTGATGAAATTTTAAACACTATATATTCCTATAATGGTTAGCTTGAATGATCGGCCTATAACTCCTGCACGCTTCCTGGCGAGCCGGGACATTAGAAGTCCTGTTTTTAAACTGATTACTATACGGGGAATCGTACCACATCATGTATCGTGTTCCGAACTAACCAGGGTGTCTGATGCACGCTGCTCAGAGGTATACGGAGATTATCTGTAATGTCAATCCTACTGTTCTGCACCAAACACAACTTACTTTTCTTCGGACGTTTCCTTTAATTGAATTTATTGCCTAACATCAGCAATGAACCACTGCTTGCAAATTATCAAATAAAAAAATCCTTAGTATCTCCCTAAATAGTTCAAAAAGAGAAGAAAAAGGTAATTGAAAAAGCATTGAACTAACGAAAATAAAAAGAAATACTATGAACTTAACAGAAACGTGTTAAGAAGCACATATGTCTTGCTTGAGACAGTATATCCGAAAATTTGGATATTAAGATATTATATGGAATTATTAAGATATTATTAATAAAAGATATTATTTTGTTATTATATTAAGCAACACTTCCGAATATCACGAAAGGACTAAGGAACAGAAAGGCACAGATAACTACTAAACTTATGATTAACAATATAGATAACATTTGCTACTCCAGTGAATGCAAATCATAAGTTTTTGTTAAACCACTCAAGCAGTAATTCCAAGTAAATGCGAAAAACTTACTTGGAAACTATTTAGAAATACAAAATACAATAAACTACTTTCTAAAAAATAACATCTATTCCTCACACAGCAGTGTTGAAGGTATTCCATCCTTTTCCACAAAGCAAGTCTAAAAAACTTTAAAAATTATAACAAAAGGAAATCCTCAGTTTTTGATGACATTAATAATAATATCTTAAGATTGCTCAAAAAATCATAACAGTGCTTTCACACGTATTTAATTTAGCTGCTGAGATCAAAACATGTCAAGAAGAATGAAGAAATATCAGTATCTTACTCAAAGTGCACTCCGCCTTACGCAGTTTCATTCAAATGTACATTCCTATAGGTAATGTGCATTCATTTAACTGATAACTATGACCTTCTGCCAAATATATCCTCAGCGTATACAGTACTACAAAGCGGAAGACTATACAGTAGATAACAACTGTCACATGCGATATTTCAGCTCTCAACACATTGTGCAGGAATGTCTTTTCTGTCATCAGCCAACGAAGTACATCCTTTGCTGTATGCACTACTACAGAGCGCGCGACTATGGATTACAACTGGCTCATGCGATATTTCAGCTCTCAACACATTGTCGTGAATGTCACTCCTGCCATCATCCAACGGAGTGCATCCTCAGTCGATGCACTCGTACAGCGGGCAACTCTACGGATAATATCTCGCACATACGATATTTTAGAATTCAACACATTGTGCAGGAATGTCATTCCTGTCATCAGCCAACGGAGTACATCTTCCGCTGTATACACTACTACAGAGCGCACGACTATAGATAACAACTGGCACATGCGATATTTCAGCTCTCAACACATTGTGGATGAATGTCACTCCTGCCATCAGCCAACGGAGTGCATCCTCAGTCGATGCACTCGTACAGCGGGCAACTCTACGGATAATATCTGGCACATACGATATTTTAGCATTCAACACATTGTGCAGGAATGTCATTCCTGTCATCAGCCAACGGAGTACATCTTCCGCTGTATACACTACTACAGAGCGCACGACTATAGATAACAACTGGCACATGCGATATTTCAGCTCTCAACACAATGTCAATGAATGTCATTCCTGCCATTAGCCAACGGAGTACATGCTCAGCTGTATACGTTCCTACAGAGAACACTGTTATAGATAATAACTGGCACATACGACATTTCAGCTCTCAACACGTTGAGGAAGGAATGTCATTACTGCCATTAGCCAAAGGAGTGCATCTTCAGCTGTATGCACACGTACAGAGGACACCGCTGTGGATAATAACTGGCACATGCTATATCTCAGAGGATGCATTCCGTTGGCTGATCATTGCAAAAAGCACATGGAATATATTATTTCCTAAAAGAACATTCGTTTTCTAAAAGTACGTTCATAGCTACATTGACAAAACATTTCTTATTTTCCATCCTTTCAGAGATTTGGGACGTGTCCTTCTAAAGTGTGCATCACCCGCTAGATGCCGCCACATTATTAGGACACAACGGCCCTTAATCAGAGGTACCGGGGCTGCTCACATCTGTAAGCATGGAGTGCATATATAACGGATATTGTTAATGATTAAGGAGGTCGTGATGGGGTGCGGTGTTACACATAACACACTCATTCACTGCAATAAATTTAAGAATATAAAAGTTGCACTTTAAATGGTATATAAATTTCAGAATATAAAAGTTGCACTTTAAATGGTATACCCAAGCTTTAGGTTTATAAGTTCCTGGGAGAAAGAAAGAACGTGTATAACACTTGCTATGCTCCAATACAATTTTTTTTGCGGCTCTAAGAGCTTATCAAGAACAGATTGTCATAAGCTTCCCTGTTTGTTCAACAGGAAAAAAAAAGTTCAAACGCCGGGCGGTAGGTTCGTTCAATTTGGAATTAATAGCTATTTATCTGCTATCAGTTTTTCACCTCACACGACCAACATTAGTGTCAAACAAACATGTCATTTCCCGATATCCAAGAGCTTCACGTTCTCAAACTCGCCTTATAGATAGTTATTTAGCTGGTTTGATTCCCACAGCGTAACTAGATCCTAAATTCGACCTCTTTTGAAACAACGTTTTTCTCGAATTTCTTATTTTTACCTTTCAATTTTGTAATAAAATACCTAAATGAAAAAGGTCTGCCTAGTCTTTGTTGATTTCAACCTATTATTTCTGTTTCAGATCTGTTCAGATCAGATGTAGAGGATTTTAGGAAGGGAGTTTCTGACCCCAGGTCTTGAACAACCCTTAGAAATAGAGAAGCTGGGAGATTTGGGCTAGAG